>OZ010598.1:94706270-94895770 GCA_963932145.1 Acanthosepion lycidas | reverse complement strand
CATACACATTCAATGATGATTCTTGTGTACAATGATGCATAGAAGCAGAAAACACCAATTCCACGTAATACTAATAACAATAATTGAAACAGCAAAATGTCGTTTTAAGCACCAATGGTTATTCAAGGCTCAAAACGGCAGATTACGTTTTATTTTTTTTACATACCCATTCAATGATGATTCTTGTGTACATTGATGCATAGAAACAGAAAACATCAATTGCAATCAATTCCACGTAATATTAATAACCATAATTTAACAGCAAAATGTGCTTTTAAGCACCAATCGGTATTCAAGGCTCAAAATGGAAGATTACGTGTTATTTTTGTGTACAATGATGCATAGAAGCAGAAAACATCAATTACAATCAATTCCACGCAATATTAAGAACAATAATTGAAACAGCAAAATGTGGTTTTAAGCACCAATGGTTATTCAAGGCACAAAATGGCAGATTACGTTTTATTTTTTTACATACACATTCAATGATTATTCTTGTGTACATTTATGCATAGAAAGTGAAAACATCAATTGCAATCAATTCCACGTAATATTAATAACCATAATTGTAACAGTAAAATGTGGTTTTAAACACCAATGTTTATTCAAGGTTCAAAATGGAAGATTACGTTTTATTTTTTTTACATACGCATTCAATGATGATTCTTGTGTACAATGATGCATAGAAGCAGAAAACATCAATTACAATCAATTCAACGTAATATTAATAACAATAATTGAAACAGCAAAATGTGGTTTTAAGCACCAATGGTTATTCAAGGCTCAAAATCGCAGATTACGTTTTATTTTTTTTACATACACATTCAATGATGATTCTTGTATACATTGATGCATAGAAACAGAAAACATCAATTACAATCAATTCCACGTAATATTAATAACCTTAATTGAAACAGCAAAATGTGGTTTTAAGCACCAATGGTTATTCAAGGCTCAAAATGGCAGATTACTTTTTATTTTTTTTACATATACATTCAATGATTCTTGTATACATTGATGCATAGAAACAGAAAATATCAATTACAATCAATTCCACGTAATATTAATAACCATAATAGAAACAGTAAAATGTGGTTTTAAGCACTAATGGTAATACAAGTCTCAAAATGGCAGACTACGTTTTATTTTTTTTACATACCCATTCAATGATGATTCTTGTGTACAATGATGCATAGAAGCAGAAAACACCAATTCCACGTAATATTAATAACAATAATTGAAACAGCAAAATGTGGTTTTAAGCACCAATGGTTATTCAAGGCTCAAAACGGCAGATTACGTTTTATTTTTTTTACATAAACATTCAATGATGATTCTTGTATACATTGATGCATAGAAAGAGAAAACATCAATTGCAATCAATTCCACGTAATATTAATAACCATAATTGAAACAGCAAAATGTGGTTTTAAGCACCAATGGTTATTCAAGGTTCAAAATGGAAGATTAGGTTTTATTTTTTTTACATACACATTCAATGATGATTCTTGTGTACAATGATGCATAGAAGCAGAAAACTTCAATTACAATCAATTCCACGTAATATTAATAACAATAATTGAAACAGGAAAATGTCGTTTTAACACCAATGGTTATTCATGGCTCAAAATGGCAGATTACGTTTTATTTTTTTTACATACACATTCAATGATGATTCTTGTATACATTGATGCATAGAAAGAGAAAACATCAATTGCAATCAATTCCACGCAATATTAATAACCATAATTGTAACAGGAAAATGTGGTTTTAAGCACCAATGGTTATTCAAAGCTCAAAATGGCAGATTACGTTATATTTTTTTTACATACCCATTCAATGATGATTCTTGTGTAAATGATGCATAGAAACAGAAAACATCAATTACAATCAATTCCTCGTAATATTAATAACAATAATTGAAACAGCATAATGTGGTTTTAAGCACCAATGGTTATTCAAAGCTCAAAATGGCAGATTAAGTTTTATTTTTTTTACATACACATTCAATGATGATTCTTGTGTACAATGATGCATAGAAGCAGAAAACACCAATTCCACGTAATACTAATAACAATAATTGAAACAGCAAAATGTCGTTTTAAGCACCAATGGTTATTCAAGGCTCAAAACGGCAGATTACGTTTTATTTTTTTTACATACCCATTCAATGATGATTCTTGTGTACATTGATGCATAGAAACAGAAAACATCAATTGCAATCAATTCCACGTAATATTAATAACCATAATTTAACAGCAAAATGTGCTTTTAAGCACCAATCGGTATTCAAGGCTCAAAATGGAAGATTACGTGTTATTTTTGTGTACAATGATGCATAGAAGCAGAAAACATCAATTACAATCAATTCCACGCAATATTAAGAACAATAATTGAAACAGCAAAATGTGGTTTTAAGCACCAATGGTTATTCAAGGCACAAAATGGCAGATTACGTTTTATTTTTTTACATACACATTCAATGATTATTCTTGTGTACATTTATGCATAGAAAGTGAAAACATCAATTACAATCAATTCCACGTAATATTAATAACAATATCTGAAAGAGCAAAATGTGATTTTAAGCACTAATGGTAATAGAAGTCTCAAAATGGCAGATTACGTTTTATTTTTTTTTACATACACATTCAATGATAATTCTTATGTACATTGATGCATAGAAACAGAAAACATCAATTACAATCAATTCCACGTAATATTAATAACAATAATTGAAACAGTAAAATGTGGTTTTAAGCAACAACGGTTATTCAAGGCTCAAAATGGCAGATTACGTTATATTTTTTTACATACCCATTCAATGATGATTCTTGTGCACATTGATGCATAGAAACAGAAAACATCAATTACAATCAATAACTCGTAATATTAATAACCATAATTGAAACAGCAAAATGTGGTTTTAAGCACCAATGGGTACTCAAGGCTCAAAATGGCAGATTACGTTATATTTTTTTTTACATACCCATTCAATGATGATCCTTGTGTACATTGATGCATAGAAACAGAAAACATCAATTACAATCAATTCCACGTAATATTAATAACCATAATTGAAACAGGAAAATGTGGTTTTAAGCACTAATGGTAATACAAGTCTCAAAATGGCAGATTACGTTTTATTTTTTTTACATACCCATTCAATGATGATTCTTGTGTACACTGATGCATAGAAACAGAAAACATCAATTACAATCAATTCCACATAATATTAATAACAATAATTGAAACCGCAAAATGTGGTTTTAAGCACCAATGGTTATCCAAGGCTCAAAATGGCAGATTACGTTATCTTTTTTTTACATACCCATTCAATGATGATTCTTGTGTACATTGATGCATAGAAATAGAAAACATCAATTACAATCAATTCCATGTAATATTAATAACCATAATTGAAACAGCAAAATGTGGTTTTAAGCACTAATGGTAATACATGTCTCAAAATGGCAGATTACGTTTTATTTTTTTACATACACATTCAATGATGATTCTTGTGTACAATGATGCATAGAAACAGAAAACATCAATTACAATCAATTCCACGTAATATTAATAACCATAACTGAAACAGCAAAATGTGGTTTTAAACACTAATGGTAATACATGTCTCAAAATGGCAGATTACGTTTTATTTTTTTACATACACATTCAATGATGATTCTTGTCTACATTGATGCATAGAAACAGAAAACATCAATTACAATCAATTACACGTAATATTAATAACCATAATTGAAACAGCAATATGTGGTATTAAGAACCAATGGGTATTCAAGGCACGAAATGGCAGATTACGTTTTATTTTTTTTACATACACATTCAATGATGATTCTTGTGTACATTGATGTATAGAAACAGAAAACATTAATTCCAATTAATAACACGTAATATTAATAACAATTACTGAAACAGCAAAATGTGGTTTTAAGCACTAATGGTAATACAAGTCTCAAAATGGCAGATTACGTTTTATTTTTTTACATACAGATTCAATGATGATTCTTGTGTACATTGATGCATAGAAACAGAAAACATCAATTACAATCAATTACACGTAATATTAATAACCATAATTGAAACAGCAAAATGTGGTTTTAATCACCAATGGTTATTCAAGGCTCAAAATGGCAGATTACGTTTTATTTTTTTTACATACCCATTCAATGATGATTCTTGTGTACATTGATGCATAGAAACAGAAAACATCAATTACAATCAATTCCATGTAATATTAATAACAAGAATGTTAGATTCAATGTTTGTGGTTTTAAGCCCTAACTCTGATCCAAGGCTCAAATATGGCAGATTATGATTGTTTATTTTAAATACCTATTGTAACGTTGTTATGTAGTTTGATGCATAGTAACAGAAAATATTAATCATAATCAATTTCATGTAAGATTAATAACAATATTCGCGGTTTTAATCACTAATGGTAATCCAATCCTCAAAATTGTGGATTATATCTTATTTTTTACATACCCATTTTATTGCTCATTTTATGTAGGTTGATGCGTAGTAACAGATAACATCAATTACAAATAATAGCTGTTGTTGGTAACCATTCTGAGAAGAGGACAACTATGAATTCCAAACTAGCAAGCTCCATCCTATAATAAACCTACTATTTGCTATACTCCTCAGTGGTCTATGGAACTTGAGAGTTTTGGCCTTGGTACTTTTCAGGGGATCTACATGACTTTAGAGCAGTGGCACCATACTCCTTAAGGGGTCTATCGGTCTTGAGAATTGTGTCCCAGACCTCCAGAATGTTGGTCTGAGTGATGATCTATGGAGACTGTGTGCAGCCCAGACTCTATATCTGCACCCTCTAGGCCATACCGACAAAACCCAAAGGAACACAAAGCACTAGATTTGGGGATGGCTTTGTTGCAGGAGTTGCCAGAAAGTTGTCAGCCAACTGGCTTCGGGGATTCACTCTGGTTTGGATTTTCTGTTTCGATTTACTTCCATCGCCTTTTCTGTGTTTGTGTATGACCACAGAGCAGCAGAGGTTTAAAATTAAAATCAGTTTTCCTTTTCCCTAGATGGACTGACTTCTTGGGCAGTCAAGCTCCATCTACCCAAAGCAACTGGTTATGAGGTGCCGGTTGTCTGCCATTGCCCATTCTTCAGCTTGGAGCTGAACTTAGTTGTCAGAAGCTATTTGTGATGCATGCTACAGAAGCATTTTATACACAGTGGGTGCTTGTACCTCTGTCAACTCCTGCTATGGCAACCTTTAGAAAATATATAATTTATGTATGTATATAAATGTGACGTCGTCCCCTGGTCGCAGCGCCAACCGTGTCGTTCTATCCCAGTCTACCACGGCACCAACTGTGACGTCCTACTTTGATTCCCAGTCTGCCTACCCACGTTGTGAATTGATCTAGGCAGAGGAAATCAATCAGTCGTCGGGGCCGTACTGCAAACCGAGTTCAACGGGGGTGATACCACACAAATATGCATAAAAGGCAATAAAATGAAAACTCAAAAGTTCAAAGTATCAAAGAAAAAGGTAACAAACTTTATGTCTAGTTGTTCGATACATAGGACTGCATCTATCTCCCGACCCGTTCTATGGATTGTGACACGTCGTTTTCCGCTAGGCAAGTTTTAACACTTCAAGTCGTCTGCTCTCTAAGAAATTGGTGTTTCGGTGGGTCTTTGGACGAAAGTCAAAAGAAAAATTTATTTCGGTGATATGGATCTAAGTCGCTCTTCAAAATAATTGTTCTTGGTTTGAAGAGATGGGTCCGGAAAATGTGCGTGAATCCTGGTCAGCTATCTGCGAGGCTTGCCTCAACCGGAGACTGACTCTGGGAACTGCTGGGTCTCGACTCATTTCTGCTCGTTGTGGCTTCGTTTATATGGGCGCCGACCAAAACCGGGGTGAGTTTGTCGGCGCCGGGGGGTTCCTCGATAAGTCTAAATACATATCCACCTCTCTGGTTAGGAATTTCCACCTTTTTCCATTTTTGGGAACCTTTCCTCACTCCCACCTTCTCATCATACTTCAGAGGGGCGTGAACTGCCCTCCTCACATCTTCGTGGCAACCTCTCTTACTCATCCTCCAGATGGGCGGCAACAGCCTCCCTCGTGCATCACGTGATCACTACTCGACCAATGATGTCTCAGTCGGGCGTGGACGAATCTGCGGCTTTGTTTCAGGAAGAAAAAACATATCTTGCTTAAAAAAAAATTATCTCTTCCCTTTCCCTTTTCTTCCCCTTAATGGTTTATCATTTCTCCAGCCGCGAACGGGACAATATGACAATGGCGGTCATAACTCTTGTTCTACACGTGGTTTACGTCAGGTATTTTATCGCTAATTATCAGAATGTGTGGTCTTCTTGACACGGTCTCAAAAAGAAACATCTCCAAAGTTCCAGTCAGTCTGTCGCCTCGAAGAAAGAAAGAAAAACACATTCATTTTCCTTCAGTACAAATTCCTGATAACAAAATTTTATTATCGCAGGCCAAGAAGGTTCCGTCGGACGCTCGTGGGTGTTTTTTTTTTAATTTTTCATATCTGCCCAAGTCCTTTTAGTTGTCTGTTTTTCGTCACTTAACGAAATAACATTTTCATTTGAATTTTTTTTTCTTTCTTTGGCCAGCCGGTCTGTAGTTGATAATAAGATGTCTTCCCGTACCAATAGTTTGTTTTCATATCCTTAGATAACACAGCCGATGCCAAAACATATCTGATTCTTTCCCTCTTTCCCTTTCTTTTTACTCAGAATTTCCCTGTCATTGTAATGACACTCTTTCTCCATTTGTTACTTATCAAAATATCCCTTTATCCATTGTCTCTTAGCTGTGTGTGTGTTCTTGTTTATCACTCACGATTCGGTTCTTAGCCTCTCCTTTCCTTCTTTTCTTTCTTTTCCCTTTCTGCCTCGTGGTGCCACATAAATATGTTTTAGAAGTTCCCCAAAAATTAATGTATTTTTGTAAATGTATAAACTTTTAGCTAAACAAAAACATTATAAAGCAAGACAAATTATGAAATAGTCATATATAAATAAACAAACACAAATACTGAAAAGTTTGTCAATTGTAGAAGTAGAAAATGAAAATATAAATTAGGATTTTGGCCTAAAATATATGGATATGACGAAGTCATTATATTAATTAGTATAAAATAATTTATATACTACCTTTTTGATAGTACTAGCATCTAAACTATCAACTGATAAAAAAGAACAAGAGTAGAAAATGCAAAATTGCTAAAAATATAACTTTAAGCAAAAACAGAGTGTAAAAATAAGACAAAGGATCTTCTTTCAGAATAATGGTGCAAAAACTAAATACTAATGCAGAAAAATTTGGTAACTGTAGAAAAAGTTAAAAAAATATATTACTTCAAAGTAAACAATTGAATAAATATATTAATCATAATATATATAACGAATGAAGTTGGTCTAAGTCCTGTCAAATTTAATGAGGACTTCCCCTAGGGAACTCTGGTTTGAATTCTGCTGGAGGGTGCATATTTTTCTAAAAAGATTTCTAAAATATTCAGGATGGTAGATGTAAATAAATAAATGTACTGCTTAATAAATGAATAAAAAAACAGAGCATCTACTCAAATATGAGTATCTATTTAAAAAAATAATAATGTTTAAACAAATAAATTAAAAAAATATGTCAGATTTAATCAATTTTCCTACAAAAATAACAAACGATAAAAATTATAATTTCAAATTATAAATTATTATATTATTTATAAGCAATATTTACAGTTAAACTTAAAATCTGTAGGTTGCCATTTGTTCCTGCAGTAGGCTGGTTGCCAAACAAGTCTATAGAACCCAATATGTCCTGCTATTGTTGTTAGCTAACAGCAGTAAATGATCTCAGCTCAGCTTTTTCAATCAGCTGCAGATTGTCAATTGTTTTGGTTCAGCAATGAATGACTTCAACACAGAGAATTTTAACTTGGCTATTTTTATTAATCATATCAACATCTAATCTATCTGGAGGGTGGGGCGCTGTTTCGGGCACAAAAGAGAACATGTTTACATCTCTTGATCGGGAAGAACAAACTTGCTGAAAACTTTCTCCTATCTTTCCCACGCTAGCTCAGCGAATAAACTTTCTTATTATGGCCCCATCTGGCCCCCATCAACCTCCAGACATTGGAACAAAGATAAACTTACTTTAAAAAAAAATAGTCTGCTAAACTATTACTTAAAACTATTCAATCCATAGCAGGGGTAGGAGAGATAGATTCGTACCTTTCCCAAGGTTATTTGCATGAAAGTGAATGTAACCAATTCAAATGGAATTCAAACTTGGCAATTTCCAATTTCTCATTCTGTTCCATTATCCATTACCCAACAATGCACATCCACTAATATTGCCATTTTTGTGAATATCAATTTAAAATAAATATAATTAACCTATAATTTATGAAGAAAGATAACAATTATTTAAAAGTATTTAAAATATAATGTAAACATATAATGCAACAATCACCTGAGCTTTACACCAACCAGCCAGTGATTACCCCCCCCCCATTGCATTCCAATTCTTGATTTTGTTGATATGTACTGAAAGCTGGGAATAGGTGCCATACATGCTCACAATGGGTACCATGATGAAAGACAAATGACACGTGAAGAAATAAGAATACAAATCCTGGCAGAGCAGGATTTGGGAGAGATGACAAAAAGACAAACGCTATTAAGAAGTCAAAAAGAATTGTGGAGAGTCGTGATCACCAAAATCCTGAAGGAACACAGCACATAGAAGAAATAATGATGGATATTTGTGTCTTCAAATTTTGTTGCGGTGGCCCGATTTCTCCTTCCACCTTTACAGAGTCCCTGCTGTTAATGTTAACACTGATTTCAATGATTATATATATATATATATATATATATATATATATATATATAAACAAACATGAACATTGAAGTCAACACTCAGAGGCAACAGACTGTTTCATACTAAATGCAATCTATTGCCTGTGTGTGTTGACTTCAATGTTCACATTTACATTTACATACACTTTATCTTTGATATTGAGCACTTTATCTCATAAATATAGCATACCTTAAAACTATATTTCTTCATATACACACACATGTGTATATATATATATATATATATATATATATATATATATATACACATACACACAAGTACAGCGTTGGTACACATGGAATAAAATTCCAATAAACAAAAACACTGTTCTTTAAAGATTGCTCAATATGGAGTAGAACTAATAATATTTATTCAAATTTATAACACATTCATATGCATGTTATAAGATCACTACAAAATATTGTAGTGATGTTATGACAAGTTTTGTGGGTCGAAATAGCTGCCCGCTTGCCTCTACCGGCTGCCTTTTTCCAGCAGTTGTCTGCGTGTGTCGACACTCAGCGACAGCAACCTTTTGTCTACCACCATTTGGCTCATCGTTAGATACGTGTCTACTGCTCATCGGTAAATGGCATGTATTTCCTCGAACTCGCTCGCCTGACCAGTGCTGGTGTATGATTTCGTTTCTGTTCGTTATTCACTCCATCAGTTTTCAGTGGAATTGTCGTTGCTGCAGCTTTTCTCGTGTCTCCTTCTGTAGCCAGGAGAGCATGCCAAGCCTGTCGAAATGCGGCGTCGGCTGGTGCAGCCGACGCCGCATTTCGACAGGCATTCGTTGTCGTCGCCAATAACGAAACGATCGCACACACGAAAGAACGATACCTTGTTTATCCTGCCAGTAGTCATATGCTTGTCTCAAAGCTTAAGCCATGCAAGTAAATTCATGCCACACATTAGAACGTGCAAAACCGCGAATGGCTTAGGACCCGGACCTAATCCTTGGGACCGTAATCCTCCTTGGAGGCGATGGATAACTGTGGCAATTCTAGAGCTAATACATGTGACGCAGGCCGCTATCGGTCGGTGCGTCGTTGTCGCCTGCGTGCCGTCACGTGTGTGGGCACCCGCGTCGACCGTTACAAATCGCAACGCTACATAAACTGAGACTGATGCGTGTCATCCGTCCTCTTGTCGCGGTCGTCGTCTTTTCCCTCTAGGTGAGGGCGGCGGGGCCAAAGGGCGGCATGCTCCGCTTTGGTGACTCTGGATAACTCACTGGTCGATTGCACTGGATTTCACGCCTGGCGACGGGTCTCTCGATGGTCCGCCCTATTGACTGTCGATGGTCAGTTAAGTGCCTACTGTGATTACTACGGGGAATCGGGGTTCGATGCCGGATAGGGAGCATGCAAAACGGCTACCACATCTAAGGAAGGCAGCAGGCGCACAAATTACCCACTCCCAGTACTGGGAGGTAGTGATGAAAAATAACGACACGGGACTCTGTCAAAGCCCCGCAATCGGAATGAGTACACTTCAAATCCGTTAACGGGGACCAACTGGAGGGCAAGTCTGGTGCTAGCAGCCGCGGTAATTCCAGCTCCGGTAGCGTATATAAAAGTTGTTACGTTTAAAAAGCTTGTAATCCGAACCGAGTTCATGGTCGCATTCGCTGCCCAGAGGCAGCGGCGCCATCGTCCGTCGTTGACTTTGGTTGTCCGTGCGCCGTCCCAGCCCTTTCCGCCAGTGTCAACCGCTTGCACATCCGCCACGCAGTCCTGCCGGCAAAGTTACGCGGAGGAATAGCAGGTGTTTGCGGCAGGTTTGCTGCGGAGATGTGGGGGTCCCGCGAGCGTTGTCATCTGCAGCGCCGCCAGATCGTTTCGTTCGGCGCGCGTGGTCTAAAGGCAATGCAGTTAAAGTGCAGTTCCTGTCGTCGGTGGCCACACCGCACTACCGATCGAACGGTCCGGTAAGGTCCTCAGATCTGGCCGACCCCCGCCGCCATTTCCCGCGCGTGTTTTACTGGCCTTGACGTTCCATGCCTGGAGAACATGACTGAACACGATCGTTTAGAGGAAGTAAAAATCGTAACAAGGTTTCCGTAGGTGAACCTGCGGAGGGATCATTATCGATGACTAGCCGCGATTGAGTCGAGTCACTATCTTCTTCGGGAGATGACTCAACGGTTGGGACTCGTAGTGAGCGGGTATCGACGACAGGAAATAAAAGGTTGTTCAGTCGCGTGTATCAAGTTATTGTCAGTGTAAGGCCTACGCTCGTTTTGCGGTAGCAGGCAAAAAGGCTGCGCCAGCATCGCATGGACGTCCCGCTCGCGTCTGCTGCAGCAGCCGCGGATGCCTCCTCGTTCAACATAAAAGTCCTCTGCTCCCCGCGCGAGATGGTCGCCGTCACATCTCCGTGTCCCACCGAATTACGCCCAACCATGCCGTTTTCATACCGCTTCTACGTCCCACGGGGAGGTTGAGTTCGGATAGACATGCATGCAATTCGAGTGACGCCGCTGCCAGCTAAGATCGCGAGATGGACGTCGTCACGCCTCCACTTCCCGCCAACGTGGTCTCATGTAACTGGCGCTGTCCACGGCGCTATTAATGTCCTCGACAAATTGTGGCACTTGCCGGGGTACCAGTCTGCTGTGGATGTCGACCGTTACGGTCGCGCTCGCGCCTATTCTCGACCTCCTTTCTCCTCCTCCTCGCACACATTTTTTAAACCGGTTGCGAAAACAACCCAAAAGAAACAAAAACCCTGAACAGGGCATCACTCGGCTCTCAATTTGCATCAGTTCTCGCGGCTGGCCGCTAAGATTGTGAGACTCAATGAATGTCGACACCTCGAACACATATTGCGGCCTCGATATCCCTTGTCTCAGGGGCCTGTCCGACCGAGAGGCGGAAAATGGTCTGTTTTCTCATTCGTTAGTTGAGAGGCATCTCACCGTCCGCCGCGTCATTCTTTTTTTCTCACGCAGAGGAAACTGAGACGTTGAAGGATGGAAGGTCCTTCGTCTCCGGCTTGCAGACCGCTGAGTCGCTTCCGTTACGACCGCGAGCAGCCGTTGATTGCAAGACGACGACCACGCGTAAAAAGCAGCGGAAACGTCGTTTCGTTTTCGGAGATCGAAATACAAACCTTGGGCGTCTCGATGAAAGTCTATGCCGCTGCCGCCGCGTCATTGTGCATGGTTTAAATTTTGTTGTCAAATGTCGCGCACGTATGCGCGAAAAACAAACTTTTCCTTTGCGCTTTATATTTTTATTTACCTTGTTTAATTTATCATTATAGACAGGCAAATCCCTCCTCTAAAATCCGCTTAAAAATATTTTTCATTCAATTCATAGAGTGAGCATAGCAGGCAAAGGAGTCGACTGGGTTTAATTGGGTTTACATTGAAAAGGTTTGTGGGCGCAAAGTGGGAGATCACTGTATATTTCTATTCTGTTTTGCACTTTATATTTATATTTAAGCTTTTAATTTAGCATTATGGACAGGCAAATCACTCCTGTAAAATCTGCTAAAAAAATATTTTTCATTAGAATTTATGGAGTGAGTGAAGGATGCAAAGGAGTCGACTGATATAAGTAGGATTTCCTTGAAAATTTTTTTAGGGACGTCACTTTAATTTAGCATTATGGACTTTTAAACGGTTCTTGAAAGTATTTTACATGCGAATACATGGAGTGAGCATAGCAAGCAAAGGAGTCGACTCATATAATTGGGATTTCCTTGAAAAAATTTGTGAGCGCAAAGTGGGGGTTCACTGCATATTTCTCTGCCGCTGCCCGCTTTATATTTACATTTACATTTTTCATTTAGCATTAAGAACAGGCAAATCCCTCCTCTAAAACCTGCATAAAAATATTTTTCATTCAAATTCATGGAGTGAGCGTAGCATGCAATGGAGTCGAATAATATAATTGGGACGTCCTTGAAAAATTTTGTGGACGCAAATTGGGTGATCACTGTATATATTTCTTCTTTTTCCGCGTCATATTTACATTTACCTTCTTTAATTTAGAATTATGGACAGGAAACTTGCTCCTCTAAAACCTGCTTCAAAATATCTTTCATTCAACTTCATGGAGTGAGCGTAACATGATACGGAGTAGACAAATGTAATTGGGATTTCATTGAAAAATTTTCTGGACGCAAAGTGGGTAATCTCTATCTATAAAAGGCAGGATGTGTGTGTGTGTGTGTTTGTTTGTGTGTGTAACGAATGCAACGTCGGATTTGCACCAAAATTCACATGCACATGCTACAAGTAAGTGGAAAGGCCAAGACCAACTTTGCATTTCCCAACTCCCATCGACAGTGGAAATAGTTGATTTTTTCATGCTACTACGGCAATTTTCATGTAGTTTGCGGCCATCTTCAACTGGCCAGAGTGAGAGCCTAAAGCTAGCTGCCAGGAATGGGCAGGAAGATTCTATTGGCCAGCGTGAGAACCAACAGCTGACTGACACGAATGATAATTAGCATGCCGGCATGGTCAGAAAATGGATAGCTGCATTCGACACAAGTAGGAAAAAATTCAATCTGCAATGCACTTTACTCCAATTGTCTCATTAGCTTGCGTAAAGTCAAAGTTGATTATGATTCCGCAGAACTGGGTTGGGTATGAAAACATAGTTGTTAACATATTTTTCGTACCGTGATCGTAAAATGGAAAGGATTCGACTCATAAGACTAGGATTTCGATGAAAAAGATTGTGGGCACAAAATGGGTGATCACATTACATTCTCTTCTGTTTCCTATTTATATTTATATTTAACTTCTTCAATTTAGCATTATGGACAGGGAAAGACCTAATCTAAAATCTACAAAAAAATATTTTACCTTCAAATTCATACCGTGATCGTAGCATGCATGGTATCGACACATATGACTGGGATTTCCATGAAAAAGACTGTGGCCAGAAAATGGGTGATCACTGTACATTTCTCTTCAGTTTCCTATTCATATTTAATTTCATAATTTAGCATTATGGACAGGGAAAGACCTAATCTAAAATCTGCAAAAAAATATTTTATCTTCAAATTCATACCGTGAGCGTAGCAGGCATGGACTCGACTCATATGACTGGGATTTCCTTGAAAAAGATGGTGGGCAGAAAATGGGTGATCACTGTACATTTCTCTCCTGTTTCCTATTTCTATTTCTATTTTACTTCCTTAATTTAGTATTATGGACAGGGAAAGACTTAATCTAAGATCTGCAAAAAAATATTTTGCCTTCAAATTCATACCGTGATCGCAGCAGGCATGGACTCGACTCATATGACTGGGATTTCCATGAAAAAGAGAGTGGGCCCAAAATGGGTGATCACTGAATATTTCTCTTCTGTTTCCTATTTATATTTATATTTTACTTCCTTAATTTAGCATTATGGACAGAAAAGAATTAATATAAATCTGCAAAAAAATATTTTGCCTTCAAATATATACCGTGATCGGAGCATGCATGGACTTAACTCATATGACAGGGATTTCTATCAAAAAGACTGTGGGCAGAAAATGGGTGATCACTGTACATTTCGCTTCTGTTTCCTATTTATATTTATATTTTACTTCCTTAATTTATCATTATGGTCAGGTAAAGACCTAATCTAAAATCTGCAAAAAAATATTTTGCCTTCAAATTTATGCCGTGATCGAAGCATGCATGGACTCGACATATGACTGGGATTTCCATGAAAAAGTTTGTGGGCAGAAAATGGGTGATCTCTGTACATTTCTCTTCTGTTTCCTATTTATATTTATATTTTATTTCCTTAATTTAGCATTATGGACAGGGAAAGACCTAATCAAAGATCTGCAAAAAATAATTTGCCTTCAAATTCATACCGTGATCGTGGCATGCATGGATTCGACACATATGACTGGGATTTCTATGAAAAAGATTGTGGGCAGAAAATGGGTGATCACTGTACATTTCTCTTCTGTTTCCTATTTATATTTCTATTTTACTTCCTCAATTTAGCATTATGGACAGGGAAAGACCTATTCTAAGATCTGCAAAAATATATTTTGCCTTCAAATTCATACGGTGATCGTAGCATGTATGGACTCGACTCATATGACTGGGATTTCCATGAAAAAGATTGTGGGCAGAAAATGGGTGATCACTGTATATTTCTCTTCTGTTTTTTCCATTTATATTTATATTTTACTTCCTTCATTTAGCATTATGGACAGGGAAAGAGCTAATCTAAGATCTGCAAAAAAATATTTTGCCTTCAAATTCATACCGTGATCGTAGCATACATGGACTCGAGTCATATGACTGGGATTTCCATGAAAAATATTGTGGGCAGAAAATGGGTGATCACTGTACATTTCTATTCTGTTTCCTATTTATATTTATATTTTTCTTCTTTAATTTAGCATTATAGACAGGGAAAGACCTAATCTAAGATCTGCAAAAAAATATTTTGCCTTCAAATTCATACCGTGAACGTAGCATGCATGGACTCGACTCATATGACTGGGATTTCAATGAAAAAGATTGTGGGTAGAAAATGGGTGATCACTGAACATTTCTATTCCGTTTCCTATTTATATTTTTCTTCTTTAATTTAGCATTATGGACAGGGAAAGACCTAATCTAAGATCTGCAAAAAAATATTTTGCCTTCAAATTCATAGCGTGAACGTAGCATGCATGGACTCGACACATATGACTGGGCTTTCTATGAAAAAGATTGTGGACAGAAAATGGGTGATCACTGTACATTTCCCTTCTGTTTCCTATTTATATTTATATTTTACTTCCTTAATTTAGCATTATGGACAGTGAAAGACCTAATCTAAGATCTGCAAAAAAATATTTTGCCTTCAAATTCATACCGTGATCGTAGCATACATGGACTCGAGTCATATGACTGGGATTTCCATGAAAAATATTGTGGGCAGAAAATTGGTGATCACTGTACATTTCTCTTCTGTTTCCTTTTTATATTTATATTTTACTTCCTTAATTTAGCATTATAGACAGGGAAAGACCTAAACTAAGGTCTGCAAAAAAATATTTTACCTTCAAATTCATACCGTGATCGTAGCATGCATTGACTCAACACATATGACTGGGATTTCAATGAAAAAGATTGTGGGTAGAAAATGGTTGATCACTGTACATTTCCCTTCTGTTTCCTATTTATATTTATATTTTACTTCCTTGATTTAGCATTATGGACAGTGAAAGACCTAATCTAAGATCTGCAAAAAAATATTTTGCCTTCAAATTCATACCGTGAACGTAGCATGCATGGACTCGACTTATATGACTGGGATTTAAATGAAAAAGATTGTGGGCAGAAAATGGGTGATCATTGTACATTTCTCTTCTGTTTCCTATTTATATTTATATTTTACTTCCTTAATTTAGCATTATGGACAGGGAAAGACTTAATCTAAGATCTGCAAAAAAATATTTTGCCTTCAAATTCATACCGTGATCGCAGCAGGCATGGACTCGACTCATATGACTGGGATTTCCATGAAAAAGAGAGTGGGCCCAAAATGGGTGATCACTGAATATTTCTCTTCTGTTTCCTATTTATATTTATATTTTACTTCCTTAATTTAGCATTATGGACAGAAAAGAATTAATATAAATCTGCAAAAAAATATTTTGCCTTCAAATATATACCGTGATCGGAGCATGCATGGACTTAACTCATATGACAGGGATTTCTATCAAAAAGATTGTGGGCAGAAAATGGGTGATCACTGTACATTTCGCTTCTGTTTCCTATTTATATTTATATTTTACTTCCTTAATTTATCATTATGGTCAGGTAAAGACCTAATCTAAAATCTGCAAAAAAATATTTTGCCTTCAAATTCATGCCGTGATCGAAGCATGCATGGACTCGACTCATATGACTGGGATTTCCATGAAAAAGATTGTGGGCAGTAAATGGGTGATCACTGTAAATTTCTCTTGGGTTTCCTATATATATTTCTATTTTATTTCCTTAATTTAGCATTATGGACAGGGAAAGACCTAATCTAAAATCTGCAAAAAAATATTTTGCCTTCAAATTCATACCGTGATCGTAGCATGCATGGACTCGACTCATATGACTGGGATTTAAATGCAAAAGATTGTGGGCAGAAAATGGGTGATCACTGTACATTTCTCTTCTGTTTCCTATTTATATTTATATTTTACTTCCTTCATTTACCATTATGGACAGGGAAAGACCTAATCTAAAATCTGCAAAAAAATATTTTGCCTTCAAATTCATACCGTGATCGTAGCATGCATGGACTCGACTCATATGACTGGGATTTCCATGAAAAAGATTGTGGGCAGAAAATGGGTGATCTCTGTACATTTCTCTTCTGTTTCCTATTTATATTTATATTTTATTTCCTTAATTTAGCATTATGGACAGGGAAAGACCTAATCTAAGATCTGCAAAAAAATATTTTGCCTTCAAATTCATATCGTGATCGTAGCATGCATGGACACGACTCATATGACTGGGATTTCCATGAAAAAGATTGTGGGCAGAAAATGGCTGATCACTGAACATTTCTCTACTGTTTCCTATTTATATTTATATTTTACTTCCTTAATTTAGCATTATGGACAGGGAAAGACCTAATCAAAGATCTGCAAAAAATAATTTGCCTTCAAATTCATACCGTGATCGTGGCATGCATGGATTCGACACATATGACTGGGATTTCTATGAAAAAGATTGTGGGCAGAAAATGGGTGATCACTGTACATTTCTCTTCTGTTTCCTATTTATATTTATATTTTATTTCCTTCATTTAGCATTATGGACAGGGAAAGACCTAATCTAAGATCTGCAAAAAAAATGTTGCCTTAAACTTCATACCGTGATCGTAGCATGCATGTTCTCGACTCACATGACTGGGATTTCCATGAAAAAGATTTTAGGTAGAAAATGGGTGATCACTGTACATTTCTATTCTGTTTCCTATTTATATTTATATTTTTCTTCTTTAATTTAGCATTATGGACAGGGAAAGACCTAATCTAAGATCTGCAAAAAAATATTTTGCCTTCAAATTCATAGCGTGAACGTAGCATGCATGGACTCGACACATATGACTGGGCTTTCTATGAAAAAGATTGTGGACAGAAAATGGGTGATCACTGTACATTTCCCTTCTATTTCCTATTTATTTTTATATTTTACTTCCTTAATTTAGCATTATGGACAGTGAAAGACCTAATCTAAGATCTGCAAAAAAACATTTTTTCCCTTCAAATTCATACCGTGATCGTAGCATGCATGGACTCGAGTCATATGACTGGGATTTCCATGAAAAAGATTGTGGGCACAAAATGGGTGATCACTGTACATTTCTCTTCTGTTTCCCATTACTATTTCTATTTTACTTCCACAATGTAGCATTATGGACAGGGAATGACCTAATCTAAGATCTGCAAAAAAATATTTTGCCTTCAAATTTATACCGTGATCGTAGCATGCATGGACTCGACTCATATGACTGGGATTTCCATGAAAAAGATTCTATGCCGAAAATGGGTGATCACTGTACATTTCTCTTCTGTTTCCTATTTATATTTATATTTTACTTCCTCAATTTAGCATGATGGACAGGGAAAGACCTAATTTAAGCTCTGCAAAAGGATATTTTGCCTTCAAATTCATACCGTGATCGTAGCATGCATGGACTCGACTCATATGATTGGGATTTCCATGAAAAAGATTGTGGGCAGAAAATAGGTGATCACTGTACATTTCTCTTCTGTTTCCTATTTATATTTATATTTTACTTCTTTAATTTACCATTATGGCCAGGGAAAGACCTAATCTAAGATCTGCAAAAAAATATTTTGCCTTCAAATTCATACCGTGATCGTAGCATGCATGGACTCGACTCATATGACTGGGATTTCTATGAAAAATATTGTGGGCAGAAAATGGGTGATCACTGTACATTTCTCTTCTGTTTCTATTTATATTTCTATTTTACTTCCTTAATTTAGCATTATGGACAGGGAAAGACCTAAACTAAGGTCTCCAAATAAATATATTGCCTTCAAATTCATACCGTGATCGTAGGATGCATGGACTCGACTGATATGAATGGGATTTCCATGAAAAAGATTATGGGCAGAAAATGGGTGATCACTGTACATTTCTCTTCTGTTTCCTATTTATATTTAGATTTTACTTCCTCAATTTAGCATTATGGACAGGGAAAGACCTAAACTAAAGTCTGACAATAAATATTTTGCCCTCAAATTGATACCGTGATCGTAGCATGCATGGACACAACTCATATGACTGGGATTTCCATGAAAGAGATTGTGGGCAGAAAATGGGTGATCACTGTACATTTCTCTTCTGTTTCCTATTTATATTTATATTTTACTTCCTCAATTTAGCATTATGGACAGGGAAAGACCTAATCTAAGATCTGCAAAAAAATATTTTGACTTCAAATTCATACCGTGATCGTAGCATGCATGGACTCGACTCATATGACTGGGATTTCCATGAAAAAGATTATGGGCACAAAATGGGTGATCACTGTACATTTCTCTTCTGTGTCCCATTACTATTTCTATTTTACTTCCTCAATTTAGCATTATGGACAGGGAAAGACCTAATCTAAGATCTGCAAAAAAATATTTTGCCTTCAAATTCATACCGTGATCGTAGCATGCATGGACTCGTCTCATATGACTGGGATATCCATGAAAAAGATTGTGGGCACAAAATGCGGGATCACTGTACATTTCTCTTCTGTTTCCCATTACTATTTCTATTTTACTTCCTCAATTTAGCATTATGGACAGGGAAAGACCTAATCTTAGATCTGCAAAAAAATATTTTGCCTTCAAATTCATACCGTGATCGTAGCATGCATGGACTCGACTCATATGACTGGGATTTCCATGAAAAAGATTGTGGGCACAAAATGGGTGATCACTGTACATTTCTCTTCTGTTTCCCATTACTATTTCTATTTTCCTTCCTCAATTTAGCAGTATGGACAGGGAACGACCTAATCTAAGATCTGCAAAAAAACATTTTTCCCTTGAAATTCATACCGTGATCGTAGCATGCATGGACTCGCCTCATATGACTGGGATTTCCATGAAAAAGATTGTGGGCACAAAATGGGTGATCACTGTACATTTCTCTTCTGTTTCCCATTACTATTTCTATTTTACTTCCACAATGTAGCATTATGGACAGGGAAAGACCCAATCTAAGATCTGCAAAAAAATATTTTGCCTTCAAATTTATACCGTGATCGTAGCATGCATGGACTCGACTCATATGACTGGGATTTCTATGAAAAAGTTTGTGGGCCGAAACTGGGTGATCACTGTACATTTCTCTTCTGTTTCCTCTTTATATTTATATTTTACTTCCTTAATTTAGTATTATAGACAGGGAAAGACCTAAACTAAGGTCTGCAAAAAAATATTTTACCTTCAAATTCATACCGTGATCCTAGCATGCATTGACTCAACACATATGACTGGGATTTCAATGAAAAAGATTGTGGGTAGAAAATGGGTGATCACTGTACATTTCCCTTCTGTTTCCTATTTATATTTATATTTTACTTCCTTGATTTAGCATTATGGACAGTGAAAGACCTAAACTAAGGTCTGCAAAAAAATATTTTGCCTTCAAATTCATACCGTGATCGTAGCATGCATGGACTCGACTTATATGACTGGGATTTAAATGAAAAACATTGTGGGCAGAAAATGGGTGATCACTGTACATTTCTCTTCTGTTTCCTATTTATATTTATATTTTACTTCTTTAATTTACCATTATGGCCAGGGAAAGATCTAATCTAAGATCTGCAAAAAAATATTTTGCCTTCAAATTCATACTATGATCGTGGCATGCCTGGACTCGACTCATATGACTGGGATTTCCATGAAAAATATTGTGGGCAGAAAATGGGTGATCACTGTACATTTCTGTTCTGTTTCTATTCATATTTCTATTTTACTTCCTTAATTTAGCATTATGGACAGGGAAAGACCTAAACTAAGGTCTCCAAATAAATATATTGCCTTCAAATTCATACCGTGATCGTAGGATGCATGGACTCGACTGATATGAATGGGATTTCCATGAAAAAGATTGTGGGCAGAAAATGGGTGATCACTGTACATTTCTCTTCTGTTTCCTATTTATATTTAGATTTTACTTCCTCAATTTAGCATTATGGACAGGGAAAGACCTAAACTAAAGTCTGCAAATAAATATTTTGCCCTCAAATTGATACCGTGATCGTAGCATGCATGGACTCAACGCATATGACTGGGATTTCCATGAAAGAGATTGTGGGCAGAAAATGGGTGATCACTGTACATTTCTCTTCTGTTTCCTATTTATATTTATATTTTACTTCCTCAATTTAGCATTATGGACAGGGAAAGACCTAATCTAAGATCTGCAAAAAATATTTTGCCTTCAAATTCATACCGTGATCGTAGCATGCATGGACTCGTCTCATATGACTGGGATTTCCATGAAAAAGATTGTGGGCAGAAAATGTGTGATCACTGAACATTTCTCTTCATTTTCCCATTACTATTTCTATTTTACTTCCTCAATTTAGCATTATGGACAGGGAAAGACCTAATCTAAGATCTGCAAAAAAATATTTTGCCTTCAAATTCATACCGTGATCGTAGCATGCATGGACTCGTCTCATATGACTGGGATTTCCATGAAAAAGATTGTGGGCACAAAATGCGTGATCACTTTACATTTCTCTTCTGTTTCCCATTAATATTTCTATTTTACTTCCTCAATTTAGCATTATGGACAGGGAAAGACCTAATCTTAGATCTGCAAAAAAATATTTTGCCTTCAAATTCATACCGTGATCGTAGCATGCATAGACTCGACTCATATGACTGGGATTTCCATGAAAAAGATTGTGGGCACAAAATGGGTGATCACTGTACATTTCTCTTCTGTTTCCCATTACTATTTCTATTTTACTTCCTCAATTTAGCATTGTGGACAGGGAAAGACCTAATCTAAGATCTGCAAAAAAATATTTTGACTTCAAATTCATACCGTGATCGTAGCATGCATGGACTCGACTCATATGACTGGGATTTCCATGAAAAAGATTGTGGGCACAAAATGCGTGATCACTGTACATTTCTCTTCTGTTTCACATTACTATTTCTATTTTACTTCCTGAATTTAGCATTATGGACAGGGAAAGACCTAATCTAAGATCTGCAAAAAAATATTTTGCCTTCAAATTTATACCGTGATCGTAGCATGCTTGGACTCGACTCATATGACTGGGATTTCCATGAAAAAGATTGTGGGCACAAAATGGGTGATCACTGTACATTTCTCTTCTGTTTCCCATTACTATTTCTATTTTACTTCCTCAATTTAGCATTATGTACAGGGAAAGACCTAATCTAAGATCTGCAAAAAAATATTTTGCCTTCAAATTCATACCGTGATCGTAGCATGCCTGGACTCAAATCATATGACTGGGATTTCCATGAAAAAGATTGTGGGCACAAAATGCGTGATCACTGTACATTTCTCTTCTGTTTCCCATTACTATTTCTATTTTACTTCCTCAATTTAGCATTATGGACAGGGAATGACCTAATCTAAGATCTGCAAAAAAATATTTTGCCTTCAAATTCATACCGTGATCGTAGCATACATGGACTCGACTCATATGACTGGGATTTCCATGAAAAAGATTGCGGGCACAAAATGCGTGATCACTGCACATTTCTCTTCTGTTTCCCATTACTATTTCTATTTTACTTCCTGAATTTAGCATTATAGACAGGGAAAGACCTAATCTAAGATCTGCAAAAAAATATTTTGCCTTCAAATTCATACCGTAATCGTAGCATGCCTGGACTCGACTCATATGACTGGGATTTCCATGAAAAAGATTGTGGGCACAAAATGCGTGATCACTGTACATTTCACTTTTTTTTCCCATTACTATTTCTATTTTACTTCCTCAATTTAGCATTATGGACAGGGAAAGACCTAATCTAAGATCTGCAAAAAAATATTTTGCCTTCAAATTTATACCGTGATCGTAGCATGCCTGGACTCGACTCATATGACTGGGATTTCCATGAAAAAGATTGTGGGCACAAAATGCGTGATCACTGTACATTTCTCTTCTGTTTCCCATTACTATTTCTATTTTACTTCCTCAATTTAGCATTATGGACAGGGAAAGACCTAATCTAAGATCTGCAAAAAAATATTTTGCCTTCAAATTCATACCGTGATCGTAGCATGCCTGTACTCGACTCATATGACTGAGATTTCCATGAAAAATATTGTGGGCACAAAATGGGTGATCACTGTACATTTCTCTTCTGTTTCCCATTACTATTTCTATTTTACTTCCTCAATTTAGCATTATGTACAGGGAAAGACCTAATCTAAGATCTGCAAAAAAATATTTTGCCTTCAAATTCATACCGTGATCGTAGCATGCCTGGACTCGACTCATATGACTGGGATTTCCATGAAAAAGATTGTGGGCACAAAATGCGTGATCACTGTACATTTCTCTTCTGTTTCCCATTAATATTTCTATTTTACTTCCTCAATTTAGCATTATGGACAGGGAAAGACCTAATCTAAGATCTGCAAAAAAATATTTTGCCTTCAAATTCATACCGTGATCGTAGCATGCCTGGACTCGACTCATATGACTGGGATTTCCATGAAAAAGATTATGGGCCCAAAATAGGTGATCACTGTACATTTCTCTTCTGTTTCCCATTACTATTTCTATTTTACTTCCTCAATTTAGCATTATGGACAGGGAAAGACCTAATCTAAGATCTGCAAAAAAATTATTTTGCCTTCAAATTCATACCGTGATCGTAGCATGCATGGACTCGTCTCATATGACTGGGATTTCCATGAAAAAGATTGTGGGCACAAAATGCGTGATCACTGTACATTTCTATTCTGTTTCCCATTACTATTTCTATTTTACTTCCTCAATTTAGTATTATGGACAGGGAAAGACCTAATCTAAGATCTGCAAAAAAATATTTTGCCTTCAAATTTATACCGTGATCGTAGCATGCATGGACTCGACTCATATGACTGGGATTTCCATGAAAAAGATTGTGGGCACAAAATGGGTGATCACTGTACATTTCTCTTCATTTTCCCATTACTATTTCTATTTTACTTCCTCAATTTAGCATTATGGACAGGGAAAGACCTAATCTAAGATCTGCAAAAAAATATTTTGCCTTCAAATTCATACCGTGATCGTAGCATACATGGACTCGACTCATATGACTGGGATTTCCATGAAAAAGATTGCGGGCACAAAATGCGTGATCACTGTACATTTCACTTCTGTTTCCCATTACTATTTCTATTTTACTTCCTGAATTTAGCATTATGGACAGGGAAAGACCTAATCTAAGATCTGCAAAAAAATATTTTGCCTTCAAATTCATACCGTGATCGTAGCATGCCTGTACTCGACTCATATGACTGAGATTTCCATGAAAAAGATTGTGGGCACAAAATGGGTGATCACTGTACATTTCACTTCTGTTTCCCATTACTATTTCTATTCTACTTCCTCAATTTAGCATTATGTACAGGGAAAGACCTAATCTAAGATGTGCAAAAAAATATTTTGCCTTCAAATTCATACCGTGATCGTAGCATGCCTGGACTCGACTCATATGACTGGGATTTCCATGAAAAAGATTGTGGGCACAAAATGCGTGATCACTGTACATTTCTCTTCTGTTTCCCATTACTATTTCTGTTTTACTTCCTCAATTTAGCATTATGGACAGGGAAAGACCTAATCTAAGATCTGCAAAAAAATATTTTGACTTCAAATTCATACCGTGATCGTAGCATGCCTGGACTCGACTCATATGACTGGGATTTCCATGAAAAAGATTGTGGGCACAAAATGCGTGATCACTGTACATTTCTCTTCTGTTTCCCATTACTATTTCTGTTTTACTTCCTCAATTTAGCATTATGGACAGGGAAAGACCTAATGTAAGATCTGCAAAAAAATATTTTGACTTCTAATTTATACCGTGATCGTAACATGCTTGGACTCGACTCATATGACTGGGATTTCCATGAAAAAGATTGTGGGCACAAAATGGGTGATCACTGTACATTTCTCTTCTGTTTCCCATTACTATTTCTATTTTACTTCCTCAATTTAGCATTATGGACAGGGAATGACCTAATCTAAGATCTGCAAAAAAATATTTTGCCTTCAAATTCATACCGTGATCGTAGCATACATGGACTCGACTCATATGACTGGGATTTCCATGAAAAAATTGCGGGCACAAAATGCGTGATCACTGCACATTTCTCTTCTGTTTACCATTACTATTTCTATTTTACTTCCTGAATTTAGCATTATAGACAGGGAAAGACCTAATCTAAGATCTGCAAAAAAATATTTTGCCTTCAAATTCATACCGTAATCGTAGCATGCCTGGACTCGACTCATATGACTGGGATTTCCATGAAAAAGATTGTGGGCACAAAATGCGTGATCACTGTACATTTCACTTTTTTTTCCCATTACTATTTCTATTTTACTTCCTCAATTTAGCATTATGGACAGGGAAAGACCTAATCTAAGATCTGCAAAAAAATATTTTGCCTTCAAATTTATACCGTGATCGTAGCATGCCTGGACTCGACTCATATGACTGGGATTTCCATGAAAAAGATTGTGGGCACAAAATGCGTGATCACTGTACATTTCTCTTCTGTTTCCCATTACTATTTCTATTTTACTTCCTCAATTTAGCATTATGGACAGGGAAAGACCTAATCTAAGATCTGCAAAAAAATATTTTGCCTTCAAATTCATACCGTGATCGTAGCATGCCTGTACTCGACTCATATGACTGAGATTTCCATGAAAAATATTGTGGGCACAAAATGGGTGATCACTGTACATTTCTCTTCTGTTTCCCATTACTATTTCTATTTTACTTCCTCAATTTAGCATTATGTACAGGGAAAGACCTAATCTAAGATCTGCAAAAAAATATTTTGCCTTCAAATTCATACCGTGATCGTAGCATGCCTGGACTCGACTCATATGACTGGGATTTCCATGAAAAAGATTGTGGGCACAAAATGCGTGATCACTGTACATTTCTCTTCTGTTTCCCATTAATATTTCTATTTTACTTCCTCAATTTAGCATTATGGACAGGGAAAGACCTAATCTAAGATCTGCAAAAAAATATTTTGCCTTCAAATTCATACCGTGATCGTAGCATGCCTGGACTCGACTCATATGACTGGGATTTCCATGAAAAAGATTATGGGCCCAAAATAGGTGATCACTGTACATTTCTCTTCTGTTTCCCATTACTATTTCTATTTTACTTCCTCAATTTAGCATTATGGACAGGGAAAGACCTAATCTAAGATCTGCAAAAAAATTATTTTGCCTTCAAATTCATACCGTGATCGTAGCATGCATGGACTCGTCTCATATGACTGGGATTTCCATGAAAAAGATTGTGGGCACAAAATGCGTGATCACTGTACATTTCTATTCTGTTTCCCATTACTATTTCTATTTTACTTCCTCAATTTAGTATTATGGACAGGGAAAGACCTAATCTTAGATCTGCAAAAAAATATTTTGCCTTCAAATTTATACCGTGATCGTAGCATGCATGGACTCGACTCATATGACTGGGATTTCCATGAAAAAGATTGTGGGCACAAAATGGGTGATCACTGTACATTTCTCTTCATTTTCCCATTACTATTTCTATTTTACTTCCTCAATTTAGCATTATGGACAGGGAAAGACCTAATCTAAGATCTGCAAAAAAATATTTTGCCTTCAAATTCATACCGTGATCGTAGCATACATGGACTCGACTCATATGACTGGGATTTCCATGAAAAAGATTGCGGGCACAAAATGCGTGATCACTGTACATTTCTCTTCTGTTTCCCATTACTATTTCTATTTTACTTCCTCAATTTAGCATTATGGACAGGGAAAGACCTAATCTAAGATCTGCAAAAAAATATTTTGCCTTCAAATTCATACCGTGATCGTAGCATGCCTGTACTCGACTCATATGACTGAGATTTCCATGAAAAATATTGTGGGCACAAAATGGGTGATCACTGTACATTTCTCTTCTGTTTCCCATTACTATTTCTATTTTACTTCCTCAATTTAGCATTATGGACAGGGAAAGACCTAATCTAAGATCTGCAAAAAAATATTTTGCCTTCAAATTCATACCGTGATCGTAGCATGCCTGGACTCGACTCATATGACTGGGATTTCCATGAAAAAGATTGTGGGCAGAAAATGTGTGATCACTGTACATTTCTCTTCTGTTTCCCATTACTTTTTCTATTTTACTTCCTGAATTTAGCATTATGGACAGGGAAAGACCTAATCTAAGATCTGCAAAAAAATATTTTGCCTTCAAAATCATACCGTGATCGTAGCATGCATGGACTCGTCGCTTATAACTGGGATTTCCATGAAAAAGATCGTGGGCAGAAAATGTGTGATCACTGTACATTTCTCTTCTGTTTCCCATTAATATTTCTATTTTACTTCCTCAATTTAGCATTATGGACAGGGAAAGACCTAATCTAAGATCTGCAAAAAAATATTTTGCCTTCAAATTCATACCGTGATCGTAGCATGCCTGTACTCGACTCATATGACTGAGATTTCCATGAAAAATATTGTGGGCACAAAATGGGTGATCACTGTACATTTCTTTTCTGTTTCCCATTACTATTTCTATTTTACTTCCTCAATTTAGCATTATGGACAGGGAAAGACCTAATCTAAGATCTGCAAAAAAATATTTTGCCTTCAAATTCATACCGTGATCGTAGCATGCATGGACTCGTCTCTTATAACTGGGATTTCCATGAAAAAGATCGTGGGCAGAAAATGTGTGATCACTGTACATTTCTCTTCTGTTTCCCATTAATATTTATATTTTACTTCCTCAATTTAGCATTATGGACAGGGAAAGACCTAATCTAAGATCTGCAAAATATATTTTGCCTTCAAATTCATACCGTGATCGTAGCATACATGGACTCGACTCATATGACTGGGATTTCCATGAAAAAGATTGCGGGCACAAAATGCGTGATCACTGTACATTTCTCTTCTGTTTCCCATTACTATTTCTATTTTACTTCCTCAATTTAGCATTATGGACAGGGAAAGACCTAATCTAAGATGTGCAAAAAAATATTTTGCCTTCAAATTTATACCGTGATCGTAGCATGCATGGACTCGACTCATATGACTGGGATTTCCATGAAAAAGATTGTGGGCACAAAATGCGTGATCACTGTACATTTCACTTCTGTTTCCCATTACTATTTCTATTTTACTTCCTCAATTTAGCATTATGGACAGGGAAAGACCTAATCTAAGATCTGCAAAAAAATATTTTGCCTTCAAATTCATACCGTAATCGTAGCATGCCTGGACTCGACTCATATGACTGGGATTTCCATGAAAAAGATTGTGGGCACAAAATGGGTGATCACTGTACATTTCTGTTCTGTTTCCCATTACTATTTCTATTTTACTTCCTGAATTTAGCATTATGGACAGGGAAAGACCTAATCTAAGATCTGCAAAAAAATATTTTGCCTTCAAATTCATACCGTAATCGTAGCATGTCTGGACTCGACTCATATGACTGGGATTTCCATGAAAAAGATTGTGGGCACAAAATGCGTGATCACTGTACATTTCACTTCTGTTTCCCATTACTATTTCTATTTTACTTCCTCAATTTAGCATAATGGACAGGGAAAGACCTAATCTAAGATCTGCAAAAAAATATTTTGCCTTCAAATTCATACCGTAATCGTAGCATGCCTGGACTCGACTCATATGACTGGGATTTCCATGAAAAAGATTGTGGGCACAAAATGCGTGATCACTGTACATTTCACTTCTGTTTCCCATTACTGTTTCTATTTTACTTCCTCAATTTAGCATTATGGACAGGGAAAGACCTAATCTAAGATCTGCAAAAAAATATTTTGCCTTCAAATTCATACCGTAATCGTAGCATGCCTGGACTCGACTCATATGACTGGGATTTCCATGAAAAAGATTGTGGGCACAAAATGCGTGATCACTGTACATTTCACTTCTGTTTCCCATTACTATTTCTATTTTACTTCCTCAATTTAGCATTATGGACAGGGAAAGACCTAATCTAAGATCTGCAAAAAAATATTTTGCCTTCAAATTCATACCGTAATCGTAGCATGCCTGGACTCGACTAATATGACTGGGATTTCCATGAAAAAGATTGTGGGCACAAAATGCGTGATCACTGTACATTTCACTTCTGTTTCCCATTACTATTTCTATTTTACTTCCTCAATTTAGCATTATGGACAGGGAAAGACCTAATCTAAGATCTGCAAAAAAATATTTTGCCTTCAAATTCATACCGTAATCGTAGCATGCCTGGACTCGACTCATATGACTGGGATTTCCATGAAAAAGATTGTGGGCACAAAATGCGTGATCACTGTACATTTCACTTCTGTTTCCCATTACTGTTTCTATTTTACTTCCTCAATTTAGCATTATGGACAGGGAAAGACCTAATCTAAGATCTGCAAAAAAATATTTTGCCTTCAAATTCATACCGTAATCGTAGCATGCCTGGACTCGACTCATATGACTGGGATTTCCATGAAAAAGATTGTGGGCACAAAATGCGTGATCACTGTACATTTCACTTCTGTTTCCCATTACTATTTCTATTTTACTTCCTCAATTTAGCATTATGGACAGGGAAAGACCTAATCTAAGATCTGCAAAAAAATATTTTGCCTTCAAATTCATACCGTAATCGTAGCATGCCTGGACTCGACTCATATGACTGGGATTTCCATGAAAAAGATTGTGGGCACAAAATGCGTGATCACTGTACATTTCACTTCTGTTTCCCATTACTATTTCTATTTTACTTCCTCAATTTAGCATTATGGACAGGGAAAGACCTAATCTAAGATCTGCAAAAAAATATTTTGCCTTCAAATTCATACCGTAATCGTAGCATGCCTGGACTCGACTAATATGACTGGGATTTCCATGAAAAAGATTGTGGGCACAAAATGCGTGATCACTGTACATTTCACTTCTGTTTCCCATTACTATTTCTATTTTACTTCCTCAATTTAGCATTATGGACAGGGAAAGACCTAATCTAAGATCTGCAAAAAAATATTTTGCCTTCAAATTCATACCGTAATCGTAGCATGCCTGGACTCGACTCATATGACTGGGATTTCCATGAAAAAGATTGTGGGCACAAAATGCGTGATCACTGTACATTTCACTTCTGTTTCCCATTACTGTTTCTATTTTACTTCCTCAATTTAGCATTATGGACAGGGAAAGACCTAATCTAAGATCTGCAAAAAAATATTTTGCCTTCAAATTCATACCGTAATCGTAGCATGCCTGGACTCGACTCATATGACTGGGATTTCCATGAAAAAGATTGTGGGCACAAAATGCGTGATCACTGTACATTTCACTTCTGTTTCCCATTACTATTTCTATTTTACTTCCTCAATTTAGCATTATGGACAGGGAAAGACCTAATCTAAGATCTGCAAAAAAATATTTTGCCTTCAAATTCATACCGTAATCGTAGCATGCCTGGACTCGACTCATATGACTGGGATTTCCATGAAAAAGATTGTGGGCACAAAATGCGTGATCACTGTACATTTCTCTTCTGTTTCCCATTACTATTTCTATTTTACTTCCTCAATTTAGCATTATGGACAGGGAAAGACCTAATCTAAGATCTGCAAAAAAATATTTTGCCTTCAAATTCATACCGTGATCGTAGCATGCCTGTACTCGACTCATATGACTGAGATTTCCATGAAAAATATTGTGGGCACAAAATGGGTGATCACTGTACATTTCTCTTCTGTTTCCCATTACTATTTCTGTTTTACTTCCTCAATTTAGCATTATGGACAGGGAAAGACCTAATCTAAGATATGCAAAAAAATATTTTGCCTTCAAATTCATACGGTGATCGTAGCATGCATGGACTCGACTCATATGACTGGGATTTCCATGAAAAAGATTGTGGGCACAAAATGGGTGATCACTGTACATTTCTCTTCTGTTTCCCATTACTATTTCTATTTTACTTCCTCAATTTAGCATTATGGACAGGGAAAGACCTAATCTCAGATGTGCAAAAAAATATTTTGCCTTCAAAATCATACCGTGATCGTAGCATGCATGGACTCGACTCATATGACTGGGATTTCCCTGAAAAAGATTGTGGGCAGAAAATGGGTGATCACTGTACATTTCTCTTCTGTTTCCCATTACTATTTCTATTTTACTTCCTCTATTTAGCATTATTCACAGGGAAAGACCTAATCTAAGACCTGCAAAAAAATATTTTGCCTTCAAATTCATACCGTGATCGTAGCATGCATGGACTCGACTCATATGACTGGGATTTCCATGAAAAAGATCGTGGGCACAAAATACGTGATCACTGTACATTTCTCTTCTGTTTCCCATTACTATTTCTATTTTACTTCCTGAATTTAGCATTATGGACAGGGAAAGACCTAATCTAAGTTCAGCAAAAAAATATTTTGCCTTCAAATACATACCGTGATCGTAGCATGCATGGACTCGACTCATATGACTGGGATTTCCATGAAAAAGATTGTGGGCACAAAATGCGTGATCACTGTACATTTCTCTTCTGTTTCCCATTACTATTTCTGTTTTACTTCCTCAATTTAGCATTATGGACAGGGAAAGACCTAATCTAAGATGTGCAAAAAAATATATTGCCTTCAAATTCATAACGTGATCGTAGCATGCATGGACTCGACTCATATGACTGGGATTTCCGTGAAAAAGGTTTTGGGCACAAAATGGGTGATCACTGTACATTTCTCTTCTGTTCCCCATTACTATTTCTGTTTTACTTCCTCAATTTAGCATTATGGACAGGGAAAGACCTAATCTAAGATGTGCGAAAAAATATTTTGCCTTCAAATTCATACGGTGATCGTAGCATGCATGGACTCGACTCATATGACTGGGATTTCCCTGAAAAAGATTGTGGGGAGAAAATGGGTGATCACTGTACATTTCTCTTCTGTTTCCCATTACTATTTCTATTTTACTTCCTCAATTTAGCATTATTCACAGGGAAAGACCTCATCTAAGACCTGCAAAAAAATATTTTGCCTTCAAATTCATACCGTGATCGTAGCATGCATGGACTCGACTCATATGACTGGGATTTCCATGAAAAACATTGTGGGCACAAAATGCGTGATCACTGTATATTTCTCTTCTGTTTCCCATTACTATTTCTATTTTACTTCCTCAATTTAGCATTATGGACAGGGAAAGACCTAATCTAAGGTCAGCAAAAAAATATTTTGACTTCAAATATATACCGTGATCGTAGCATGCATGGACTCGACTCATATGACTGGGATTTCCATGAAAAAGATTGTGGGCACCAAATGCGTGATCACTGTACATTTCTCTTCTGTTTCCCATTACTATTTCTATTTTACTTCCTCAATTTAGCATTATTCACAGGGAAAGACCTAATCTAAGACCTGCAAAAAAATATTTTGCCTTCAAATTCATACCGTGATCGTAGCATGCATGGACTCGACTCATATGACTGGGATTTCCATGAAAAAGATCGTGGGCACAAAATACGTGATCACTGTACATTTCTCTTCTGTTTCCCATTACTATTTCTATTTTACTTCCTGAATTTAGCATTATGGACAGGGAAAGACCTAATCTAAGGTCAGCAAAAAAATATTTTGCCTTCAAATACATACCGTGATCGTAGCATGCATGGACTCGACTCATATGACTGGGATTTCCATGAAAAACATTGTGGGCACAAAATGCGTGATCACTGTATATTTCTCTTCTGTTTCCCATTACTATTTCTATTTTACTTCCTCAATTTAGCATTATGGACAGGGAAAGACCTAATCTAAGATCTGCAAAAAAATATTTTGCCTTCAAATTCATACCATGAAGGTAGCATGCCTGGACTCGACTCATATGACTAGGATTTCCATGAAAAAGATTGTGGGCACAAAATGCGTGATCACTGTACATTTCTCTTCTGTTTCCCATTACTATTTCTATTTTACTTCCTCAATTTAGCATTATGGACAGGGAAAGACCTAATCTACGATCTGAAAAAAAATATTTTGCCTTCAAATTCATACCGTGATCGTAGCATGCCTGGACTCGACTCATATGACTGGGATTTCCATGAAAAAGATTGTGGGCACAAAATGGGTGATCACTGTACATTTCTCTTCTGTTTCCCATTACTATTTCTATTTTACTTCCTCAATTTAGCATTATGGACAGGGAAAGACCTAATCTAAGGTCAGCAAAAAAATATTTTGACTTCAAATACATACCGTGATCGTAGCATGCATGGACTCGACTCGTATGACTGGGATTTCCATGAAAAAGATTGTGGGCACCAAATGCGTGATCACTGTACATTTCTCTTCTGTTTCCCATTACTATTTCTATTTTACTTCCTCAATTTAGCATTATGGACAGGGAAAGACCTAATCTAAGACCTGCAAAACAATATTTTGCCTTCAAATTCATACCGTGATCGTAGCATGCATGGACTCGACTCATATGACTGGGATTTCCATGAAAAAGAATTTGGGCACAAAATGCGTGATCACTGTACATTTCTCTTCTGTTTCCCATTACTATTTCAATTTTACTTCCTCAATTTAGCATTGTGGACAGGGAAAGACCTAATCTAAGATGTGCAAAAAAATATATTGCCTTCAAATTCATACCGTGATCGTAGCATGCATGGACTCGACTCATATGACTGGGATTTCCGTGAAAAAGATTGTGGGCACAAAATGGGTGATCACTGTACATTTCTCTTCTGTTTCCCATTACTATTTCTGTTTTACTTCCTCAATTTAGCATTATGGACAGGGAAAGACCTAATCTAAGATGTGCGAAAAAATATTTTGCCTTCAAATTCATACGGTGATCGTAGCATGCATGGACTCGACTCATATGACTGGGATTTCCATGAAAAAGATTGTGGGCACAAAATGGGTGATCACTGTACATTTCTCTTCTGTTTCCCATTACTATTTCTATTTTACTTCCTCAATTTAGCATTATGGACAGGAAAAGACCTAATCTCAGATGTACAAAAAAATATTTTGCCTTCAAAATCATACCGTGATCGTAGCATGCATGGACTCGACTCATATGACTGGGATTTCCCTGAAAAAGATTGTGGGCAGAAAATGGGTGATCACTGTACATTTCTCTTCTGTTTCCCATTACTATTTCTATTTTACTTCCTCAATTTAGCATTATTCACAGGGAAAGACCTAATCTAAGACCTGCAAAAAAATATTTTGCCTTCAAATTCATACCGTGATCGTAGCATGCATGGACTCGACTCATATGACTGGGATTTCCATGAAAAAGATCGTGGGCACAAAATACGTGATCACTGTACATTTCTCTTCTGTTTCCCATTACTATTTCTATTTTACTTCCTGAATTTAGCATTATGGACAGGGAAAGACCTAATCTAAGGTCAGCAAAAAAATATTTTGCCTTCAAATACATACCGTGATCGTAGCATGCATGGACTCGACTCATATGACTGGGATTTCCATGAAAAACATTGTGGGCACAAAATGCGTGATCACTGTATATTTCTCTTCTGTTTCCCATTACTATTTCTATTTTACTTCCTCAATTTAGCATTATGGACAGGGAAAGACCTAATCTAAGATCTGCAAAAAAATATTTTGCCTTCAAATTCATACCATGAACGTAGCATGCCTGGACTCGACTCATATGACTGGGATTTCCATGAAAAAGATTGTGGGCACAAAATGCGTGATCACTGTACATTTCTCTTCTGTTTCCCATTACTATTTCTATTTTACTTCCTCAATTTAGCATTATGGACAGGGAAAGACCTAATCTACGATCTGAAAAAAAATATTTTGCCTTCAAATTCATACCGTGATCGTAGCATGCCTGGACTCGACTCATATGACTGGGATTTCCATGAAAAAGATTGTGGGCACAAAATGGGTGATCACTGTACATTTCTCTTCTGTTTCCCATTACTATTTCTATTTTACTTCCTCAATTTAGCATTATGGACAGGGAAAGACCTAATCTAAGATGTGCAAAAAAATATATTGCCTTCAAATTCATACCGTGATCGTAGCATGCATGGACTCGACTCATATGACTGGGATTTCCGTGAAAAAGATTGTGGGCACAAAATGGGTGATCACTGTACATTTCTCTTCTGTTTCCCATTACTATTTCTGTTTTACTTCCTCAATTTAGCATTATGGACAGGGAAAGACCTAATCTAAGATGTGCGAAAAAATATTTTGCCTTCAAATTCATACGGTGATCGTAGCATGCATGGACTCGACTCATATGACTGGGATTTCCATGAAAAAGATTGTGGGCACAAAATGGGTGATCACTGTACATTTCTCTTCTGTTTCCCATTACTATTTCTATTTTACTTCCTCAATTTAGCATTATGGACAGGAAAAGACCTAATCTCAGATGTGCAAAAAAATATTTTGCCTTCAAAATCATACCGTGATCGTAGCATGCATGGACTCGACTCTTATGACTGGGATTTCCCTGAAAAAGATTGTGGGCAGAAAATGGGTGATCACTGTACATTTCTCTTCTGTTTCCCATTACTATTTCTATTTTACTTCCTCAATTTAGCATTATTCACAGGGAAAGACCTAATCTAAGACCTGCAAAAAAATATTTTGCCTTCAAATTCATACCGTGATCGTAGCATGCATGGACTCGACTCATATGACTGGGATTTCCATGAAAAAGATCGTGGGCACAAAATACGTGATCACTGTACATTTCTCTTCTGTTTCCCATTACTATTTCTATTTTACTTCCTGAATTTAGCATTATGGACAGGGAAAGACCTAATCTAAGGTCAGCAAAAAAATATTTTGCCTTCAAATACATACCGTGATCGTAGCATGCATGGACTCGACTCATATGACTGGGATTTCCATGAAAAACATTGTGGGCACAAAATGCGTGATCACTGTATATTTCTCTTCTGTTTCCCATTACTATTTCTATTTTACTTCCTCAATTTAGCATTATGGACAGGGAAAGACCTAATCTAAGATCTGCAAAAAAATATTTTGCCTTCAAATTCATACCATGAACGTAGCATGCCTGGATTCGACTCATATGACTGGGATTTCCATGAAAAAGATTGTGGGCACAAAATGCGTGATCACTGTACATTTCTCTTCTGTTTCCCATTACTATTTCTATTTTACTTCCTCAATTTAGCATTATGGACAGGGAAAGACCTAATCTACGATCTGAAAAAAAATATTTTGCCTTCAAATTCATACCGTGATCGTAGCATGCCTGGACTCGACTCATATGACTGGGATTTCCATGAAAAAGATTGTGGGCACAGAATGCATGATCACTGTACATTTCTCTTCTGTTTCCCATTACTTTTTCTATTTTACTTCCTGAATTTAGCATTATGGACAGGGAAAGACCTAATCTAAGATCTGCAAAAAAATATTTTGCCTTCAAATTCATACCGTGATCGTAGCATGCATGGACTCGTCTCTTATAACTGGGATTTCCATGAAAAAGATTGTGGGCAGAAAATGTGTGATCACTGTACATTTCTCTTCTGTTTCCCATTAATATTTCTATTTTACTTCCTCAATTTAGCATTATGGACAGGGAAAGACCTAATCTAAGATCTGCAAAAAAATATTTTGCCTTCAAATTCATACCGTGATCGTAGCATGCCTGGACTCGACTCATATGACTGGGATTTCCATGAAAAAGATTGTGGGCACAAAATGCGTGATCACTGTACATTTCTCTTCTGTTTCCCATTACTATTTCTATTTTACTTCCTAAATTTAGCATTATGGACAGGGAAAGACCTAATCTAAGACCTGCAAAAAAATATTTGGCCTTCAAATACATACCGTGAACGTAGCATGCATGGACTCGACTCATATGACTGGGATTTCCATGAAAAAGATTGTGGGCACAAAATGCGTGATCACTGTACTTTTCTCTTCTGTTTCCCATTACTATTTCTATTTTACTTCCTCAATTTAGCATTATGGACAGGGAAAGACCTAATCTAAGACCTGCAAAAAATATTTTGCCTTCAAATTCATACCGTGATCGTAGCATGCATGGACTCGACTGATATGACTGGGATTTCCATGAAAAAGATTGTGGGCACAAAATGCGTGATCACTGTACATTTCTCTTCTGTTTTTCCATTACTATTTCTATTTTACTTCCTCAATTTAGCATTATGGACAGGGAAAGAGCTAATCTAAGATCTGCAAAAAAATATTTTGCCTTCAAATATATACCGGGATCGTAGCATGCATGGACTCGACTCATATGACTGGGATTTCCATGAAAAAGATTGTGGGCACAAAATGCGTGATCACTGTACATTTCTCTTCTGTTTCCCATTACTATTTCTATTTTACTTCCTCAATTTAGCATTATGGACAGGGAAAGACCTAATCTAAGACCTGCAAAAAAATATTTTGCCTTCAAATTCATACCGTGATCGTAGCATGCATGGACTTGACTCATATGACTGGGATTTCCATGAACAAGATTGTGGGCACAAAATGCGTGATCACTGTACATTTCTCTTCTGTTTCCCATTACTATTTCTATTTTACTTACTCAATTTAGCATTATGGACAGGGAAAGACCTTATCTAAGATCTGCAAAAAAATATTTTGCCTTCAAATTCATACCGTGAACGTAGCATGACTGGACTCGACTCATATGACTGGGATTTCCATGAAAATGATTGTGGGCACAAAATGCGTGATCATTGTACATTTCTCTTCTGTTTCCCATTACTATTTCTATTTTACTTCCCCAATTTAGCATTATGGACAGGGAAAGACCTAATCTAATATCTGCAAAAAAATATTTTGCCTTCAAATTCATACCGTGAACGTAGAATGCCTGGACTCGACTCATATGACTGGGATTTCCATGAAAAAGATTGTGGGCACAAAATGCGTGATCACTGTACATTTCTCTTCTGTTTCCCATTACTATTTCTATATTACTTCCTGAATTTAGCATAATGGACAGGGAAAGACCTAATCTAAGACCTGCAAAAAATATTTTGCCTTCAAATTCATACCGTGATCGTAGCATTCATGGACTCGACTCATATGACTGGGATTTCCATGAAAAAGATTGTGGGCACAAAATGCGTGATCACTGTATATTTCTCTTCTGTTTTCCCATTACTATTTCTATTTTACTTCCTCAATTTAGCATTATGGACAGGGAAAGACCTAATCTACGATCTGAAAAAAAATATTTTGCCTTCAAATTCATACCGTGATCGTTGCATGCCTGGACTCGACTCATATGACTGGGATTTCCATGAAAAAGATTGTGGGCACAAAATGGGTGATCACTGTACATTTCTCTTCTGTTTCCCATTACTATTTCTATTTTACTTCCTCAATTTAGCATTATGGACAGGGAAAGACCTAATCTAAGATCTGCAAAAAAATATTTTACCTTCAAATTCATACCGTGATCGTAGCATGCATGGACTCGTCTCTTATAACTGGGATTTCCATGAAAAAGATTGTGGGCAGAAAATGTGTGATCACTGTACATTTCTCTTCTGTTTCCCATTACTATTTCTATTTTACTTCCTCAATTTAGCATTATGGACAGGGAAAGACCTAATCTAAGAACTGCAAAAAAATATTTTGCCTTCAAATTCATACCGTGATCGTAGCATGCATGGACTCGTCTCATATGACTGGGATTTCAATGAAAAAGATTGTGGGCAGAAAATGTGTGATCACTGTACATTTCTCTTCTGTTTCCCATTACTATTTCTATATTACATCCTCAATTTAGCATTATGGACAGGGAAAGACCTAATATAAGATCTGCAAAAAAATATTTTGCCTTCAAATTCATACCATGAACGTAGCATGCCTGGACTCGACTCATATGACTGGGATTTCTATGAAAAAGATTGTGGGCACAAAATGCGTGATCACTGTACATTTCTCTTCTGTTTCCCATTACTATTTCTATTTTACTTCCTCAATTTAGCATTATGGACAGGGAAAGACCTAATCTAAGATCTGCAAAAAAATATTTTGCCTTCAAATTCATACCATGAACGTAGCATGCCTGGACTCGACTCATATGACTGGGATTTCCATGAAAAAGATTGTGGGCACAAAATGCGTGATCACTGTACATTTCTCTTCTGTTTCCCATTACTATTTCTATTTTACTTACTCAATTTAGCATTATGGACAGGGAAAGACCTAATCTAAGAACTGAAAAAAAATATTTTGCCTTCAAATTCATACCGTGATCGTAGCATGCCTGGACTCGACTCATATCACTGGGTTTTCCATGAAAAAGATTCTGGGCACAAAATGGGTGATCACTGTACATTTCTCTTCTGTTTCCCATTACTATTTCTATTTTACTTCCTCAATTTAGAATTATGGACAGGGAAAGACCTAATCTAAGATCTGCAAAAAAATATTTTGCCTTCAAATTCATACCGTGATCGTAGCATGCATGGACTCGTCTCTTATAACTGGGATTTCCATGAAAAAGATTGTGGGCAGAAAATGTGTGATCACTGTACATTTCTCTTCTGTTTCCCATTACTATTTCTATTTTACTTCCTCAATTTAGCATTATGGACAGGGAAAGACCTAATCTAAGATCTGCAAAAAAATATTTTGCCTTCAAATTCATACCGTGATCGTAGCATGCATGGACTCGTCTCTTATAACTGGGATTTCCATGAAAAAGATTGTGGGCAGAAAATGTGTGATCACTGTACATTTCTCTTCTGTTTCCCATTACTATTTCTATTTTACTTCCTCAATTTAGCATTATGGACAGGGAAAGACCTAATCTAAGATCTGCAAAAAAATATTTTGCCTTCAAATTCATACCGTGATCGTAGCATGCATGGACTCGTCTCATATGACTGGGATTTCAATGAAAAAGATTGTGGGCAGAAAATGTGTGATCACTGTACATTTCTCTTTTGTTTCCCATTACTATTTCTATATTACATCCTCAATTTAGCATTATGGACAGGGAAAGACCTAATATAAGATCTGCAAAAAAATATTTTGCCTTCAAATTCATACCGTGATCGTAGCATGCATGGACTCGTCTCATATGACTGGGATTTCCATGAAAAAGATTGTGGGCAGAAAATGTGTGATCACTGTATATTTCTCTTCTGTTTCCCATTACTATTTCTATTTTACTTCCTCAATTTAGCATTATGGACAGGGAAAGACCTAATCTAAGATCTGCAAAAAAATATTTTGCCTTCAAATTCATACCGTGATCGTAGCATGCCTGGACTCGACTCATATGACTGGGATTTCCATGAAAAAGATTGTGGGCACAAAATGCGTGATCACTGTACATTTCTCTTCTGTTTCCCATTACTATTTCTATTTTACTTCCTCAATTTAGCATTATGGACAGGGAAAGACATAATGTAAGATCTGCAAAAAAATATTTTGCCTTCAAATTCATACCATGAACGTAGCATGCCTGGACTCGACTCATATGACTGGGATTTCCATGAAAAAGATTGTGGGCACAAAATGCGTGATCACTGTACATTTCTCTTCTGCTTCCCATTACTATTTCTATTTTACTTCCTCAATTTAGCATTATGGACAGGGAAAGACCTAATCTAAGAACTGAAAAAAAATATTTTGCCTTCAAATTCATACCGTGATCGTAGCACCTGGACTCGACTCATATGACTGGGATTTCCATGAAAAAGATTGTGGGCACAAAATGGGTGATCACTGTACATTTCTCTTCTGTTTCCCATTACTATTTCTATTTTACTTCCTCAATTTAGAATTATGGACAGGGAAAGACCTAATTTAAGATCTGCAAAAAATATTTTGCCTTCAAATTCATACCGTGATCGTAGCATGCATGGACTCGTCTCTTATAACTGGGATTTCCATGAAAAAGATTGTGGGCAGAAAATGTGTGATCACTGTACATTTCTCTTCTGTTTCCCATTACTATTTCTATTTTACTTCCTCAATTTAGCATTATGGACAGGGAAAGACCTAATCTAAGATCTGCAACAAAATATTTTGCCTTCAAATTCATACCGTGATCGTAGCATGCATGGACTCGTCTCTTATAACTGGGATTTCCATGAAAAAGATTGTGGGCACAAAATGCGTGATCACTGTACATTTCTCTTCTGTTTCCCATTACTATTTCTATTTTACTTCCTCAATTTAGCATTATGGACAGGGAAAGACATAATCTAAGATCTGCAAAAAAATATTTTGCCTTCAAATTCATACCATGAACGTAGCATGCCTGGACTCGACTCATATGACTGGGATTTCCATGAAAAAGATTGTGGGCACAAAATGCGTGATCACTGTACATTTCTCTTCTGTTTCCTATTACTATTTCTATTTTACTTCCTCAATTTAGCATTATGGACAGGGAAAGACCTAATCTACGATCTGAAAAAAAATATTTTGCCTTCAAATTCATACCGTGATCGTAGCATGCCTGGACTCGACTCATATGACTGGGATTTCCATGAAAAAGATTGTGGGCACAAAATGCGTGATCACTGTACATTTCTCTTCTGTTTCCCATTACTATTTCTATTTTACTTCCTCAATTTAGCATTATGGACAGGGAAAGACCTAATCTAAGAACTGAAAAAAAATATTTTGCCTTCAAATTCATACCGTGATCGTAGCATGCCTGGACTCGTCTCTTATAACTGGGATTTCCATGAAAAAGATTGTGGGCAGAAAATGTGTGATCACTGTACATTTCTCTTCTGTTTCCCATTACTATTTCTATTTTACTTCCTCAATTTAGCATTATGGACAGGGAAAGACCTAATCTAAGATCTGCAACAAAATATTTTGCCTTCAAATTCATACCGTGATCGTAGCATGCATGGACTCGTCTCATATGACTGGGATTTCAATGAAAAAGATTGTGGGCAGAAAATGTGTGATCACTGTACATTTCTCTTTTGTTTCCCATTACTATTTCTATATTACATCCTCAATTTAGCATTATGGACAGGGAAAGACCTAATATAAGATCTGCAAAAAAATATTTTGCCTTCAAATTCATACCGTGATCGTAGCATGCATGGACTCGTCTCATATGACTGGGATTTCCATGAAAAAGATTGTGGGCAGAAAATGTGTGATCACTGTATATTTCTCTTCTGTTTCCCATTACTATTTCTATTTTACTTCCTCAATTTAGCATTATGGACAGGGAAAGACCTAATCTAAGATCTGCAAAAAAATATTTTGCCTTCAAATTCATACCGTGATCGTAGCATGCCTGGACTCGACTCATATGACTGGGATTTCCATGAAAAAGATTGTGGGCACAAAATGCGTGATCACTGTACATTTCTCTTCTGTTTCCCATTACTATTTCTATTTTACTTCCTCAATTTAGCATTATGGACAGGGAAAGACATAATGTAAGATCTGCAAAAAAATATTTTGCCTTCAAATTCATACCATGAACGTAGCATGCCTGGACTCGACTCATATGACTGGGATTTCCATGAAAAAGATTGTGGGCACAAAATGCGTGATCACTGTACATTTCTCTTCTGCTTCCCATTACTATTTCTATTTTACTTCCTCAATTTAGCATTATGGACAGGGAAAGACCTAATCTAAGAACTGAAAAAAAATATTTTGCCTTCAAATTCATACCGTGATCGTAGCACCTGGACTCGACTCATATGACTGGGATTTCCATGAAAAAGATTGTGGGCACAAAATGGGTGATCACTGTACATTTCTCTTCTGTTTCCCATTACTATTTCTATTTTACTTCCTCAATTTAGAATTATGGACAGGGAAAGACCTAATTTAAGATCTGCAAAAAATATTTTGCCTTCAAATTCATACCGTGATCGTAGCATGCATGGACTCGTCTCTTATAACTGGGATTTCCATGAAAAAGATTGTGGGCAGAAAATGTGTGATCACTGTACATTTCTCTTCTGTTTCCCATTACTATTTCTATTTTACTTCCTCAATTTAGCATTATGGACAGGGAAAGACCTAATCTAAGATCTGCAACAAAATATTTTGCCTTCAAATTCATACCGTGATCGTAGCATGCATGGACTCGTCTCTTATAACTGGGATTTCCATGAAAAAGATTGTGGGCACAAAATGCGTGATCACTGTACATTTCTCTTCTGTTTCCCATTACTATTTCTATTTTACTTCCTCAATTTAGCATTATGGACAGGGAAAGACATAATCTAAGATCTGCAAAAAAATATTTTGCCTTCAAATTCATACCATGAACGTAGCATGCCTGGACTCGACTCATATGACTGGGATTTCCATGAAAAAGATTGTGGGCACAAAATGCGTGATCACTGTACATTTCTCTTCTGTTTCCTATTACTATTTCTATTTTACTTCCTCAATTTAGCATTATGGACAGGGAAAGACCTAATCTAAGAACTGAAAAAAAATATTTTGCCTTCAAATTCATACCGTGATCGTAGCATGCCTGGACTCGACTCATATTACTGGGATTTCCATGAAAAAGATTGTGGGCACAAAATGGGTGATCACTGTACATTTCTCTTCTGTTTCCCATTACTATTTCTATTTTACTTCCTCAATTTAGCATTATGGACAGGGAAAGACCTAATCTAAGATCTGCAAAAAAATATTTTGCCTTCAAATTCATACCATGAACGTAGCATGACTGGACTCGACTCATATGACTGGGATTTCCATGAAAAAGATTGTGGGCACAAAATGCGTGATCACTGTACATTTCTCTTCTGTTTCCTATTACTATTTCTATTTTACTTCCTCAATTTAGCATTATGGACAGGGAAAGACCTAATCTACGATCTGAAAAAAAATATTTTGCCTTCAAATTCATACCGTGATCGTAGCATGCCTGGACTCGACTCATATGACTGGGATTTCCATGAAAAAGATTGTGGGCACAAAATGGGTGATCACTGTACATTTCTCTTCTGTTTCCCATTACTATTTCTATTTTACTTCCTCAATTTAGCATTATGGACAGGGAAAGACCTAATCTAAGATCTGCAAAAAAATATTTTGCCTTCAAATTCATACCGTGATCGTAGCATGCCTGGACTCGACTCATATGACTGGGATTTCCATGAAAAAGATTGTGGGCACAAAATGCGTGATCACTGTACATTTCTCTTCTGTTTCCCATTACTATTTCTATTTTACTTCCTCAGTTTAGCATTATGGACAGGGAAAGACCTAATCTAAGAACTGAAAAAAATATTTTGCCTTCAAATTCATACCGTGATCGTAGCATGCCTGGACTCGACTCATATTACTGGGATTTCCATGAAAAAGATTGTGGGCACAAAATGGGTGATCACTGTACATTTCTCTTCTGTTTCCCATTACTATTTCTATTTTACTTCCTCAATTTAGCATTATGGACAGGGAAAGACCTAATCTAAGATCTGCAAAAAAATATTTTGCCTTCAAATTCATACCATGAACGTAGCATGCCTGGACTCGACTTATATGACTGGGATTTCCATGAAAAAGATTGTGGGCACAAAATGCGTGATCACTGTACATTTCTCTTCTGTTTCCTATTACTATTTCTATTTTACTTCCTCAATTTAGCATTATGGACAGGGAAAGACCTAATCTACGATCTGAAAAAAAATATTTTGCCTTCAAATTCATACCGTGATCGTAGCATGCCTGGACTCGACTCATATGACTGGGATTTCCATGAAAAAGATTGTGGGCACAAAATGGGTGATCACTGTACATTTCTCTTCTGTTTCCCATTACTATTTCTATTTTACTTCCTCAATTTAGCATTATGGACAGGGAAAGACCTAATCTAAGATCTGCAAAAAAATATTTTGCCTTCAAATTCATACCGTGATCGTAGCATGCCTGGACTCGACTCATATGACTGGGATTTCCATGAAAAAGATTGTGGGCACAAAATGCGTGATCACTGTACATTTCTCTTCTGTTTCCCATTACTATTTCTATTTTACTTCCTCAGTTTAGCATTATGGACAGGGAAAGACCTCATCTAAGAACTGAAAAAAATATTTTGCCTTCAAATTCATACCGTGATCGTAGCATGCCTGGACTCGACTCATATTACTGGGATTTCCATGAAAAAGATTGTGGGCACAAAATGGGTGATCACTGTACATTTCTCTTCTGTTTCCCATTACTATTTCTATTTTACTTCCTCAATTTAGCATTATGGACAGGGAAAGACCTAATCTAAGATCTGCAAAAAAATATTTTGCCTTCAAATTCATACCATGAACGTAGCATGCCTGGACTCGACTCATATGACTGGGATTTCCATGAAAAAGATTGTGGGCACAAAATGCGTGATCACTGTACATTTCTCTTCTGTTTCCTATTACTATTTCTATTTTACTTCCTCAATTTAGCATTATGGACAGGGAAAGACCTAATCTACGATCTGAAAAAAAATATTTTGCCTTCAAATTCATACCGTGATCGTAGCATGCCTGGACTCGACTCATATGACTGGGATTTCCATGAAAAAGATTGTGGGCACAAAATGGGTGATCACTGTACATTTCTCTTCTGTTTCCCATTACTATTTCTATTTTACTTCCTCAATTTAGCATTATGGACAGGGAAAGACCTAATCTAAGATCTGCAAAAAAATATTTTGCCTTCAAATTCATACCGTGATCGTAGCATGCCTGGACTCGACTCATATGACTGGGATTTCCATGAAAAAGATTGTGGGCACAAAATGCGTGATCACTGTACATTTCTCTTCTGTTTCCCATTACTATTTCTATTTTACTTCCTCAGTTTAGCATTATGGACAGGGAAAGACCTAATCTAAGAACTGAAAAAAAATATTTTGCCTTCAAATTCATACCGTGATCGTAGCATACCTGGACTCGACTCATATGACTGGGATTTCCATGAAAAAGATTGTGGGCACAAAATGGGTGATCACTGTACATTTCTCTTCTGTTTCCCATTACTATTTCTATTTTACTTCCTCAATTTAGAATTATGGACAGGGAAAGACCTAATCTAAGATCTGCAAAAAAATATTTTGCCTTCAAATTCATACCGTGATCGTAGCATGCATGGACTCGTCTCTTATAACTGGGATTTCCATGAAAAAGATTGTGGGCAGAAAATGTGTGATCACTGTACATTTCTCTTCTGTTTCGCATTACTATTTCTATTTTACTTCCTCAATTTAGCATTATGGACAGGGAAAGACCTAATCTAAGATCTGCAAAAAAATATTTTGCCTTCAAATTCATACCGTGATCGTAGCATGCATGGACTCGTCTCTTATAACTGGGATTTCCATGAAAAAGATTGTGGGCAGAAAATGTGTGATCACTGTACATTTCTCTTCTGTTTCCCATTACTATTTCTATATTCCATCCTCAATTTAGCATTATGGACAGGGAAAGACCTAATATAAGATCTGCAAAAATATATTTTGCCTTCAAATTCATACCGTGAACGTAGCATGCATGGACTTGACTCATATGACTGGGATTTCCATGAAAAAGATTGTGGGCACAAAATGCGTGATCACTGTACATTTCTCTTCTGTTTCCTATTACTATTTCTATTTTACTTCCTCAATTTAGCATTATGGACAGGGAAAGACCTAATCTACGATCTGAAAAAAAATATTTTGCCTTCAAATTCATACCGTGATCGTAGCATGCCTGGACTCGACTCATATGACTGGGATTTCCATGAAAAAGATTGTGGGCACAAAATGGGTGATCACTGTACATTTCTCTTCTGTTTCCCATTACTATTTCTATTTTACTTCCTCAATTTAGCATTATGGACAGGGAAAGACCTAATCTAAGATCTGCAAAAAAATATTTTGCCTTCAAATTCATACCGTGATCGTAGCATGCCTGGACTCGACTCATATGACTGGGATTTCCATGAAAAAGATTGTGGGCACAAAATGCGTGATCACTGTACATTTCTCTTCTGTTTCCCATTACTATTTCTATTTTACTTCCTCAGTTTAGCATTATGGACAGGGAAAGACCTAATCTAAGAACTGAAAAAAAATATTTTGCCTTCAAATTCATACCGTGATCGTAGCATACCTGGACTCGACTCATATGACTGGGATTTCCATGAAAAAGATTGTGGGCACAAAATGGGTGATCACTGTACATTTCTCTTCTGTTTCCCATTACTATTTCTATTTTACTTCCTCAATTTAGAATTATGGACAGGGAAAGACCTAATCTAAGATCTGCAAAAAAATATTTTGCCTTCAAATTCATACCGTGATCGTAGCATGCATGGACTCGTCTCTTATAACTGGGATTTCCATGAAAAAGATTGTGGGCAGAAAATGTGTGATCACTGTACATTTCTCTTCTGTTTCGCATTACTATTTCTATTTTACTTCCTCAATTTAGCATTATGGACAGGGAAAGACCTAATCTAAGATCTGCAAAAAAATATTTTGCCTTCAAATTCATACCGTGATCGTAGCATGCATGGACTCGTCTCTTATAACTGGGATTTCCATGAAAAAGATTGTGGGCAGAAAATGTGTGATCACTGTACATTTCTCTTCTGTTTCCCATTACTATTTCTATATTACATCCTCAATTTAGCATTATGGACAGGGAAAGACCTAATATAAGATCTGCAAAAATATATTTTGCCTTCAAATTCATACCGTGAACGTAGCATGCATGGACTTGACTCATATGACTGGGATTTCCATGAAAAAGATTGTGGGCACAAAATGCGTGATCACTGTACATTTCTCTTCTGTTTCCCATTACTATTTCTATTTTACTTCCCCAATTTAGCATTATGGACAGGGAAAGACCTAATCTAATATCTGAAAAAAAATATTTTGCCTTCAAATTCATACCGTGAACGTAGCATGCCTGGACTCGACTCATATGACTGGGATTTCCATGAAAAAGATTGTGGGCCCAAAATGCGTGATCACTGTACATTTCTCTTCTGTTTCCCATTACTATTTCTATATTACTTCCTGAATTTAGCATTATGGACAGGGAAAGACCTAATCTAAGACCTGCAAAAAATATTTTGCCTTCAATTTCATACCGTGATCGTAGCATTCATGGAGTCGACTCATATGACTGGGATTTCCATGAAAAAGATTGTGGGTACAAAATGCGTGATCACTGTATATTTCTCTTCTGTTTTCCATTACTATTTCTATTTTACTCCCTGAATTTAGCATTATGGACAGGGAAAGACCTAATCTAAGGTCAGCAAAAAAATATTTTGCCTTCAAATACATACCGTGATCGTAGCATGCATGGACTCGACTCATATGACTGGGATTTCCATGAAAAAGATTGTGGGCACAAAATGCGTGATCACTGTACATTTCTCTTCTGTTTCCCATTACTATTTCTATTTTACTTCCTCAATTTAGCATTATGGACAGGGAAAGACCTAATCTAAGACCTGCAAAAAAATATTTTGCCTTCAAATTCATACCGTGATCGTAGCATGCATGGACTCGTCTCATATGACTGGGATTTCAATGAAAAAGATTGTGGACAGAAAATGTGTGATCACTGTACATTTCTCTTCTGTTTCCCATTACTATTTCTATATTACATCCTCAATTTAGCATTATGGACAGGGAAAGACCTAATCTAAGGTCAGCAAAAAAATATTTTGCCTTCAAATACATAGCGTGATCGTAGCATGCATGGACTCGACTCATATGACTGGGATTTCCATGAAAAAGATTGTGGGCACAAAATGCGTGATCACTGTACATTTCTCTTCTGTTTCCTATTACTATTTCTATTTTACTTCCTCAATTTAGCATTATGGACAGGGAAAGACCTAATCTACGATCTGAAAAAAAATATTTTGCCTTCAAATTCATACCGTGATCGTAGCATGCCTGGACTCGACTCATATGACTGGGATTTCCATGAAAAAGATTGTGGGCACAAAATGGGTGATCACTGTACATTTCTCTTCTGTTTCCCATTACTATTTCTATTTTACTTCCTCAATTTAGCATTATGGACAGGGAAAGACCTAATCTAAGATCTGCAAAAAAATATTTTGCCTTCAAATTCATACCGTGATCGTAGCATGCCTGGACTCGACTCATATGACTGGGATTTCCATGAAAAAGATTGTGGGCACAAAATGCGTGATCACTGTACATTTCTCTTCTGTTTCCCATTACTATTTCTATTTTACTTCCTCAGTTTAGCATTATGGACAGGGAAAGACCTAATCTAAGAACTGAAAAAAAATATTTTGCCTTCAAATTCATACCGTGATCGTAGCATGCCTGGACTCGACTCATATGACTGGGATTTCCATGAAAAAGATTGTGGGCACAAAATGGGTGATCACTGTACATTTCTCTTCTGTTTCCCATTACTATTTCTATTTTACTTCCTCAATTTAGAATTATGGACAGGGAAAGACCTAATCTAAGATCTGCAAAAAAATATTTTGCCTTCAAATTCATACCGTGATCGTAGCATGCATGGACTCGTCTCTTATAACTGGGATTTCCATGAAAAAGATTGTGGGCAGAAAATGTGTGATCACTGTACATTTCTCTTCTGTTTCGCATTACTATTTCTATTTTACTTCCTCAATTTAGCATTATGGACAGGGAAAGACCTAAACTAAGATCTGCAAAAAAATATTTTGCCTTCAAATTCATACCGTGATCGTAGCATGCATGGACTCGTCTCTTATAACTGGGATTTCCCTGAAAAAGATTGTGGGCAGAAAATGTGTGATCACTGTACATTTCTCTTCTGTTTCCCATTACTATTTCTATTTTACTTCCTCAATTTAGCATTATGGACAGGGAAAGACCTAATCTAAGATCTGCAAAAAAATATTTTGCCTTCAAATTCATACCGTGATCGTAGCATGCATGGACTCGTCTCATATGACTGGGATTTCAATGAAAAAGATTGTGGGCAGAAAATGTGTGATCACTGTACATTTCTCTTCTGTTTCCCATTACTATTTCTATATTACATCCTCAATTTAGCATTATGGACAGGGAAAGACCTAATATAAGATCTGCAAAAATATATTTTGCCTTCAAATTCATACTGTGATCGTAGCATGCATGGACTTGACTCATATGACTGGGATTTCCATGAAAAAGATTGTGGGCACAAAATGCGTGATCACTGTACATTTCTCTTCTGTTTTCCATTACTATTTCTATTTTACTTCCTCAATTTAGCATTATGGATAGGGAAAGACCTAATCTAAGATCTGCAAAAAAATATTTTGCCTTCAAATTCATACCGTGAACGTAGCATGACTGGACTCGACTCATATGACTGGGATTTCCATGAAAATGATTGTGGGCACAAAATGCGTGATCACTGTACATTTCTCTTCTGTTTCCCATTACTATTTCTATTTTACTTCCCCAATTTAGCATTATGGACAGGGAAAGACCTAATCTAATATCTGAAAAAAAATATTTTGCCTTCAAATTCATACCGTGAACGTAGCATGCCTGGACTCGACTCATATGACTGGGATTTCCATGAAAAAGATTGTGGGCCCAAAATGCGTGATCACTGTACATTTCTCTTCTGTTTCCCATTACTATTTCTATATTACTTCCTGAATTTAGCATTATGGACAGGGAAAGACCTAATCTAAGACCTGCAAAAAATATTTTGCCTTCAATTTCATACCGTGATCGTAGCATTCATGGAGTCGACTCATATGACTGGGATTTCCATGAAAAAGATTGTGGGTACAAAATGCGTGATCACTGTATATTTCTCTTCTGTTTTCCATTACTATTTCTATTTTACTCCCTGAATTTAGCATTATGGACAGGGAAAGACCTAATCTAAGGTCAGCAAAAAAATATTTTGCCTTCAAATACATACCGTGATCGTAGGATGCATGGACTCGACTCATATGACTGGGATTTCCATGAAAAAGATTGTGGGCACAAAATGCGTGATCACTGTACATTTCTCTTCTGTTTCCCATTACTATTTCTATTTTACTTCCTCAATTTAGCATTATGGACAGGGAAAGACCTAATCTAAGACCTGCAAAAAAATATTTTGCCTTCAAATTCATACCGTGATCGTAGCATGCATGGACTCGACTCATATGACTGGGATTTCCATGAAAAAGATTGTGGGCACAAAATGCGTGATCACTGTACATTTCTCTTCTGTTTCCCATTACTATTTCTATTTTACTTCCTCAATTTAGCATTATGGACAGGGAAAGACCTAATCTAAGATCTGCAAAAAAATATTTTGCCTTCAAATTCATACCATGAACGTAGCATGCCTGGACTCGACTCATATGACTGGGATTTCCATGAAAAAGATTGTGGGCACAAAATGCGTGATCACTGTACATTTCTCTTCTGTTTCCCATTACTATTTCTATTTTACTTCCTCAATTTAGCATTATGGACAGGGAAAGACCTAATCTAAGATCTGAAAAAAAATATTTTGCCTTCAAATTCATACTGTGATCGTAGCATGCCTGGACTCGACTCATATGACTGGGATTTCCATGAAAAAGATTGTGGGCACAAAATGGGTGATCACTGTACATTTCTCTTCTGTTTCCCATTACTATTTCTATTTTACTTCCTGAATTTAGAATTATGGACAGGGAAAGACCTAATCTAAGATCTGCAAAAAAATATTTTGCCTTCAAATTCATACCGTGATCGTAGCATGCATGGACTCGTCTCATATGACTGGGATTTCAATGAAAAAGATTGTGGGCAGAAAATTTGTGATCACTGTACATTTCTCTTCTGTTTCCCATTACTATTTCTATATTACATCCTCAATTTAGCATTATGGACAGGGAAAGACCTAATCTAAGATCTGCAAAAAAATATTTTGCCTTCAAATTCATACCGTGATCGTAGCATGCATGGACTCGTCTCATATGACTGGGATTTCCATGAAAAAGATTGTGGGCAGAAAATGTGTGATCACTGTACATTTCTCTTCTGTTTCCCATTACTATTTCTATTTTACTTCCTCAATTTAGCATTATGGACAGGGAAAGACCTAATCTAAGATCTGCAAAAAAATATTTTGCCTTCAAATTCATACCGTGATCGTAGCATGCCTGGACTCGACTCATATGACTGGGATTTCCATGAAAAAGATTGTGGGCAGAAAATGTGTGATCACTGTACATTTCTCTTCTGTTTCCCATTAATATTTCTATTTTACTTCCTCAATTTAGCATTATGGTCAGGGAAAGACCTAATCTAAGATCTGCAAAAAAATATTTTGCCTTCAAATTCATACCGTGATCGTAGCATGCATGGACTCGTCTCATATGACTGGGATTTCAATGAAAAAGATTGTGGGCAGAAAATGTGTGATCACTGTACATTTCTCTTCTGTTTCCCATTACTATTTCTATTTTACTTCCTCAATTTAGCATTATGGACAGGGAAAGACCTAATCTAAGATCTGCAAAAAAATATTTTGCCTTCAAATTCATACCGTGATCGTAGCATGCCTGGACTCGACTCATATGACTGGGATTTCCATGAAAAAGATTGTGGGCAGAAAATGTGTGATCACTGTACATTTCTCTTCTGTTTCCCATTAATATTTCTATCTTACTTCCTCAATTTAGCATTATGGACAGGGAAAGACCTAATCTAAGATCTGCAAAAAAATATTTTGCCTTCAAATTCATACCGTGATCGTAGCATGCATGGACTCGTCTCATATGACTGGTATTTCAATGAAAAAGATTGTGGGCAGAAAATGTGTGATCACTGTACATTTCTCTTCTGTTTCCCATTACTATTTCTATATTACTTCCTCAATTTAGCATTATGGACAGGGAAAGACCTATTCTAAGATCTGCAAAAAAATATTTTGCCTTCAAATTCATAACGTGATCGTAGTATGCCTGGACTCGACTCATATGACTGGGATTTCCATGAAAAAGATTGTGGGCACAAAATGCGTGATCACTGTACATTTCTCTTCTGTTTCCCATTACTATTTCTATTTTACTTCCTCAATTTAGCATTATGGACAGGGAAAGACCTAATCTTAGACCTGCAAAAAAATATTTTGCCTTCAAATTCATACCGTGATCGTAGCATGCATGGACTCGACTCATATGACTGGGATTTCCATGAAAAAGATAGTGGGCACAAAATGGGTGATCACTGAACATTTCTCTTCTGTTTCTTATTTATATTTCTATTTTACTTCCTCAATTTAGCATTATGGACAGGGAAAGACCTAATCTAAGATCTGCAAAAAAATATTTTGCCTTCAAATTCATACCGTGATCGTAGCATGCATGGATAGAATCATATGACTGGGATTTCCATGAAAAAGATGGTGGCCTGAAAATGGGTGATCACTGTACATTTCTCTTCGGTTTCCTATTTATATTTATATTTTACTTCCTCAATTTAGCATTATGGACAGGGAAAGACGTAATCTAAGCTCTGCAAAAAAATATCTTGCCTTCAATTTCATACCGTGATCGTAGCATGCATGGATAGAATCATATGACTGGGATTTCCATGAAAAAGATTGTGGGCACAAAATGGGTGATCACTGTACATTTCTCTTCTGTTTCCCATTACTATTTCTATTTTACTTCCTGAATTTAGAATTATGGACAGGGAAAGACCTAATCTAAGATCTGCAAAAAAATATTTTGCCTTCAAATTCATACCGTGATCGTAGCATGCATGGACTCGTCTCATATGACTGGGATTTCAATGAAAAAGATTGTGGGCAGAAAATTTGTGATCACTGTACATTTCTCTTCTGTTTCCCATTACTATTTCTATATTACATCCTCAATTTAGCATTATGGACAGGGAAAGACCTAATCTAAGATCTGCAAAAAAATATTTTGCCTTCAAATTCATACCGTGATCGTAGCATGCATGGACTCGTCTCATATGACTGGGATTTCCATGAAAAAGATTGTGGGCAGAAAATGTGTGATCACTGTACATTTCTCTTCTGTTTCCCATTACTATTTCTATTTTACTTCCTCAATTTAGCATTATGGACAGGGAAAGACCTAATCTAAGATCTGCAAAAAAATATTTTGCCTTCAAATTCATACCGTGATCGTAGCATGCCTGGACTCGACTCATATGACTGGGATTTCCATGAAAAAGATTGTGGGCAGAAAATGTGTGATCACTGTACATTTCTCTTCTGTTTCCCATTAATATTTCTATTTTACTTCCTCAATTTAGCATTATGGTCAGGGAAAGACCTAATCTAAGATCTGCAAAAAAATATTTTGCCTTCAAATTCATACCGTGATCGTAGCATGCATGGACTCGTCTCATATGACTGGGATTTCAATGAAAAAGATTGTGGGCAGAAAATGGGTGATCACTGTACATTTCTCTTCTGTTTCCCATTACTATTTCTATTTTACTTCCTCAATTTAGCATTATGGACAGGGAAAGACCTAATCTAAGATCTGCAAAAAAATATTTTGCCTTCAAATTCATACCGTGATCGTAGCATGCCTGGACTCGACTCATATGACTGGGATTTCCATGAAAAAGATTGTGGGCAGAAAATGTGTGATCACTGTACATTTCTCTTCTGTTTCCCATTAATATTTCTATCTTACTTCCTCAATTTAGCATTATGGACAGGGAAAGACCTAATCTAAGATCTGCAAAAAAATATTTTGCCTTCAAATTCATACCGTGATCATAGCATGCATGGACTCGTCTCATATGACTGGTATTTCAATGAAAAAGATTGTGGGCAGAAAATGTGTGATCACTGTACATTTCTCTTCTGTTTCCCATTACTATTTCTATATTACTTCCTCAATTTAGCATTATGGACAGGGAAAGACCTATTCTAAGATCTGCAAAAAAATATTTTGCCTTCAAATTCATACCGTGATCGTAGTATGCCTGGACTCGACTCATATGACTGGGATTTCCATGAAAAAGATTGTGGGCACAAAATGCGTGATCACTGTACATTTCTCTTCTGTTTCCCATTACTATTTCTATTTTACTTCCTCAATTTAGCATTATGGACAGGGAAAGACCTAATCTAAGATCTGCAAAAAAATATTTTGCCTTCAAATTCATACCGTGATCGTAGCATGCATGGACTCGACTGATATGACTGGGATTTCCATGAAAAAGATTGTGGGCAGAAAATGTGTGATCACTGTACATTTCTCTTCTGTTTCCCATTAATATTTCTATTTTACTTCCTCAATTTAGCATTATGGTCAGGGAAAGACCTAATCTAAGATCTGCAAAAAAATATTTTGCCTTCAAATTCATACCGTGATCGTAGCATGCATGGACTCGTCTCATATGACTGGGATTTCAATGAAAAAGATTGTGGGCAGAAAATGTGTGATCACTGTACATTTCTCTTCTGTTTCCCATTACTATTTCTATTTTACTTCCTCAATTTAGCATTATGGACAGGGAAAGACCTAATCTAAGATCTGCAAAAAAATATTTTGCCTTCAAATTCATACCGTGATCGTAGCATGCCTGGACTCGACTCATATGACTGGGATTTCCATGAAAAAGATTGTGGGCAGAAAATGTGTGATCACTGTACATTTCTCTTCTGTTTCCCATTAATATTTCTATCTTACTTCCTCAATTTAGCATTATGGACAGGGAAAGACCTAATCTAAGATCTGCAAAAAAATATTTTGCCTTCAAATTCATACCGTGATCGTAGCATGCATGGACTCGTCTCATATGACTGGTATTTCAATGAAAAAGATTGTGGGCAGAAAATGTGTGATCACTGTACATTTCTCTTCTGTTTCCCATTACTATTTCTATATTACTTCCTCAATTTAGCATTATGGACAGGGAAAGACCTATTCTAAGATCTGCAAAAAAATATTTTGCCTTCAAATTCATACCGTGATCGTAGTATGCCTGGACTCGACTCATATGACTGGGATTTCCATGAAAAAGATTGTGGGCACAAAATGCGTGATCACTGTACATTTCTCTTCTGTTTCCCATTACTATTTCTATTTTACTTCCTCAATTTAGCATTATGGACAGGGAAAGACCTAATCTTAGACCTGCAAAAAAATATTTTGCCTTCAAATTCATACCGTGATCGTAGCATGCATGGACTCGACTCATATGACTGGGATTTCCATGAAAAAGATAGTGGGCACAAAATGGGTGATCACTGAACATTTCTCTTCTGTTTCTTATTTATATTTCTATTTTACTTCCTCAATTTAGCATTATGGACAGGGAAAGACCTAATCTAAGATCTGCAAAAAAATATTTTGCCTTCAAATTCATACCGTGATCGTAGCATGCATGGATAGAATCATATGACTGGGATTTCCATGAAAAAGATGGTGGCCTGAAAATGGGTGATCACTGTACATTTCTCTTCGGTTTCCTATTTATATTTATATTTTACTTCCTCAATTTAGCATTATGGACAGGGAAAGACGTAATCTAAGCTCTGCAAAAAAATATCTTGCCTTCAATTTCATACCGTGATCGTAGCATGCATGGATAGAATCATATGACTGGGATTTCCATGAAAAAGATTGTGGGCAGAAAATGGGTGATCACTGTACATTTCTCTTCTGTTTCCTATTTATATTTATATTTTACTTCCTCAATTTAGCATTATGGACAGGGAAAGACCTAATCTAAGATTTGCAAAAAAATATATTGCCATCAAATTCATACCGTGATCGTAGCATGCATGGGCTCGACTCATATGACTGGGATTTCCGTGAAAAAGATTGTGGGCAGAAAATGTGTGATCACTGTACATTTGTCTTCTGTTTCCTATTTATATTTCTATTTAATTTCTTCATTTAGCATTATGGACAGGGAAAGACCTAATCTAAGCTCTGCAAAAAAATATTTTGCCTTCAAATTAATACCGTGATCGTGGCATGCATGGACTCGACTTATATGGCTAGGATCTCTGTGAAAAGGATTGTGGGCATAAAATGGGTGATCACTGTACATTTCTCTTCTGTTTCCTATTTATATTTCTATTTTACTTCCTCAATTTAGCATTATGGACAGGGAAAGACCTAATCTAAGATCTGCATAAAATATTTTGCCTTCAAATTCATACCGTGATCGTAGCAAGTATAGACTCGACTCATATGACTGGGATTTCCATGAAAAAGATTGTGGGCAGAAAATGGGTGATCACTGTACATTTCTCTTCTGGTTCCTATTTATATTTCTGTTTTACTTCATCAATTTAGCATTATGGACAGGGAAAGACCTAATCTAAGATCTGCAAAAAAGTATTTTGCCTTCAAATTCATACCGTGATCGCAGCATGCATGGACTCGACTCATATGACTGGGATTTCCATGAAAAAGATTCTGGGCAGAAAATGGGTGATCACTGTACATTTCTCTTCTGCTTCCTATTAATATTTATATTTTACTTCCTTACTTTGGCATTACGGACAGGGAAAGACCTAATCTAAGCTTTGCAAAAAAATATTTTGCCTTCCAATTCATACCGTGATCGTAGCATGCATGGACTCGACTCATATGACTGGGATTTCAATGAAATAGATTGTTGGCAGAAAATGGGTGATCACTGTACATTTCTCTTCTGGTTCCTATTTATATTTCTATTTTACTTCCTCAATTTAGCATTATGGACAGGGAAAGACCTAATCTAAGATCTGCAAAAAAATATTATGCCTTCCAATTCATACCGTGATCGTAGCATGCATGGACTTCAGTCATATGACTGGGATTTTCATGAAAAAGATTGTGGGCAGAAAATGGGTGATCACTGTACATTTCTCTTCTGTTTCCTATTTATATTTCTATTTACTTCCTCAATTTAGCATTATGGACAGGTAAAGACCTAATCTAAGATGTGCAAAAAAATATTTTGCCTTCCAATTCATACCGTGATCGTAGCATGCATGGACTCGACTCATATGACTGGGATTTCCATGAAAAAGATTGTATGCAGAAAATGGGTGATCACTGTATATTTCTCTTCTGTTTCCTATTCATATTTATATTTTACTTCCTCAGTTTAGCATTATGGACAGGGAAAGACCTAATCTAAGCTCTGCAAAAAAATATTTTGCCTTCAAATTCATACCGTGATCGTAGCATGCATGGACTCGACTCATATGGCTGGGATTACCATGAAAAAGATTGTGGGCCGAAAATGGGTGATCACTGAACATTTCTCTCCTGTTTCCTATGTATATTTATATTTTACCTCCTCAATTTAGCATTATGGACAGGGAAAGACCTAATCTAAGATCTGCAAAAAAATATTTTGCCTTCGAATTCATACCGTGATCGTAGCATGCATGGACTCGACTCATATGACTGGGATTTCAATGAAAAAGATTGTGGGCAGAAAATGGGTGATCACTGTACATTTCTCTTCTTGTTCCTATTTATATTTCTATTTTACTTCCTCAATTTAGCATTATGGACAGGGAGAGACCTAATCTAAGATCTGCAAAAAAATATTTTGCTTTCAAATTCATACCGTGATCGTAGCATGCATGGACTCGACTCATATGAATGGGATTTCCATGAAAAAGATTGTCTGCAGAAAATGGGTGCTCACTGTACATTTCTCTACTGTTTCCTATTCATATTTCTATTTTACCTCCTCAATTTAGCATTATGGAAAGGGAAAGACCTAATCTAAAATCTGCACAAAAATATTTTGCTTTCAAATTCATACCGTGATCGTAGCATGCATGGACTCGACTCATATGACTGGGATTTCCATGAAAAAGATTGTGTGCAGAAAATGGGTGATCATTGAACATTTCTCTTCTGTTTCCTATGCATATTTATAATTTACCTCCTCAATTTAGCATTATGGACAGGGAAAGACCTAATCTAAGATCTGCAAAAAAATATTTTGCCTTCAAATTCATACCGTGATCGTAGCATGCATGGACTCGACTCATATGACTGGGATTTCCATGAAAAAGATTGTGGGCAGAAAATGGGTGATCACTGTACATTCCTCTTCTCTTTCCTATTTATATTTCTATTTTACTTCTTCAATTTAGCATTATGGACAGGGAAAGACCTAATCTAAGCTCTGCACAAAAATATTTTGCCTTCAAATTCATACCGTGATCGTAGCATGCATGGACACGACTCATATGACTGGGATTTCAATGAAAAAGATTGTGGGCCGAAAATGGGTGATCACTGTACATTTCTCTTCTTTTTCCTATTTATATTTCTATTTTACCTCCTCAATTTAGCATTATGGATAGGGAAAGACCTAATCTAAAATCTGCACCAATATATATTGCCTTCAAATTCATACCGTAATCGTAGCATGCATGGACTCGACTCATATGACTGGGATTTACATGAAAAAGATTGTGGGCCGAAAATGCGTGATCACAGTACATTTCTCTTCTTTTTCCTATTTATATTTCTATTTTACCTCCTCAATTTATAATTATGGACAGGGAAAGACCTAATCTAAAATCTGCACAAAAATATTTTCCTTTCAAATTCATACCGTGATCGTAGCATGCATGGATTCGACTCATATGACTGGGATTTCCATGAAAAAGATTGTGGGCCGAAAATGGATGATCACTGTACATTTCTCTTCTGTTTCCTATTTATATTTCTATTTTACCTCCTCAATTTAGCATTATGGGCAGAGAAAGACCTAATCTAAAATCTGCAAAAATATATTTTGCTTTCAAATTCATACCGTGATCGTAGCATGCAGTGATTCGACTCATATGACTGGGATTTCCATGAAAAAGATTGTGGGCCGAAAATGGGTGATCACTGTACATTTCTCTTCTGTTTCCTATTTATATTTATATTTTTCCTCCTCAATTTAGCATTATGGGCAGGGAAAGACCTAATCTAAAATCTGCAAAAAAATATTTTGCTGTTAAATTCATACCGTAATCGTAGCATGCATGGACTCGACTCATATGACTGGGATTTCCATGAAAAAGATTGTGGACCCAAAATGGGTGATCACTGTACATTTCTCTTCTGTTTCCTATTTATATTTATATTTTATCCCCTCGATTTAGCTTTATGGAAAGGGAAGGACCTAATCTAAAATCTGTACAAAAATATTTTGCCTTCAAATTCATACCGTGATCGTAGCATGCATGGACTCGACTCATATGACTGGGATTTCCATCAAAAAGATTGTGTGCCGAAAATGGGTGATCACTGTACATTTCTCTTCTGTTTCCTATTTATATTTATATTTTACCTCCTCAATTTTGCATTATAGACAGGGAAAGAACTAATCTTAGCTCTGCACAAAAATATTTTGCCTTCAAATTCATACCGTGATCGTAGCATGCATGGACTAGACTCATATGACTGGGATTTCCATGAAAAAATTGTGGGCCGAAAATGGGTGATCACTGTACATTTCTCTTCTGTTTCCTATTTATATTTATATTTAACTCCTCAATTTAGCATTATGGATAGGGAAAGACTTAATCTAAAATCTGCACCAATATATATTGCCTTCAAATTCATACCGTAATCGTAGCATGCATGGACTCGACTCATATGACTGGGATTTACATGAAAAAGATTGTGGGCCGAAAATGGGTGATCACAGTACATTTCTCTTCTTTTTCCTATTTATTTTTCTATTTTACCTCCTCAATTTATCATTATGGACAGGGAAAGACCTAATCTAAAATCTGCACAAAAATATTTTGCTTTCAAATTCATACCGTGATCGTAGCATGCATGGATTCGACTCATATGACTGGGATTTCCATGAAAAAGATTGTGGGCCGAAAATGGATGATCACTGTACATTTCTCTTCTGTTTCCTATTTATATTTATATTTTACTTCCTCAATTTAGCATTATGGACAGGGAGAGACCTAATCTAAGATCTGCAAAAAAATATTTTGCTTTCAAATTCATACCGTGATCGTAGCATGCATGGACTCGACTCATATGAATGGGATTTCCATGAAAAAGATTGTGTGCAGAAAATGGGTGCTCCCTGTACATTTCTCTACTGTTTCCTATTCATATTTCTATTTTACCTCCTCAATTTAGCATTATGGAAAGGGAAAGACCTAATCTAAAATCTGCACAAAAATATTTTGCTTTCAAATTCATACCGTGATCGTAGCATGCATGGACTCGACTCATATGACTGGGATTTCCATGAAAAAGTTCAAGGGCCGAAAATGGCTGATCACTGTACATTTCTCTTCTGTTTCCTATTTATATTTATATTTTATCCCCTCAATGTAGCTTTATGGAAAGGGAAGGACCTAATCTAAAATCTGTACAAAAATATTTTGCCTTCAAATTCATACCGTGATCGTAGCATGCATGGACTCGACTCATATGACTGGGATTTCCATCAAAAAGATTGTGGGCAGAAAATGGGTGATCACTGTACATTTCTCTTCTGTTTCCTATTTATATTTATATTTTACCTCCTCAATTTAGCATTATAGACAGGGAACGAACTAATCTTAGCTCTGCAGAAAAATATTTTGCCTTCAAATTCATACCGTGATGGTAGCATGCAAGGACTCGACTCATATGACTGGGATTTCCATGAAAGAGATTGTGGGCCGAAAATGGGTGATCACTGTACATTTCTCTTCTTTTTCCTATTTATATTTTACCTCCTCAATTTAGCATTTTGGACAGGGAAATACCTAATCTAAGCTCTGCACAAAAATATTTTGCCTTCAAATTCATACCGTGATCGTAGCATGCATGGACTCGACTCATATGACTGGGATTTCCATGAAAAAGATTGTGGGCCAAAAATGGGTGATCACTGTACATTTCTCTTCTGTTTCCTATTTATATTTCTATTTTACCTCCTCAATTTAGCATTATGAACAGGGAAAGACCTAATCTAAAATCTGCACAAAAATATTTTGCTTTCAAATTCATTCCGTGATCGTAGCATGCATAGACTCTACTCATATGACTGGGATTTCCATGAAAAAGATTGTGCGCCGAAAATGGTTGATCACTGTACATTTCTCTTCTGTTTCCTATTCATATTTCTATTTTACCTCCTCTATTTAGCATTATGGACAGGGAAAGACATAATCTAAAATCTGCACAAAAATATTTTGCCTTCAAATTCATACCGTGATCGTAGCATGCATGTACTCGACTCATATGACTGGGATTTCCATGAAAAAGATTGTGGGCCGAAAATGGGTGATCACTGTACATTTCTCTTCTGTTTCCTATTTATATTTATATTTTACCTCCTCAATTTAGCATTAAGGACAGGGAAAGACCTAATCTAAGATCTATACAAAAATATTTTGCCTTCAAATTCATACCGTGATCGTAGCATCCATTGACTCGACTCATATGACTGGGATTTCCATGAAAACGATTGTGGGCCGAAAATGGGTGATCACTGTACATTTCTCTTCTGTTTCCTATTTATATTTATATTTTACCTCCTCAATTTAGCATTATGGACAGGGAAAGACCTAATCTAAGCTCTGCACAAAAATATTTTGCCTTCAAATTCATACCGTGATCGTAGCATGCATGGACTCGACTCATATGACTGGGATTTCCATGAAAAAGATTGTGTGCCGAAAATGGGTGATCACTGTACATTTCTCTTCTGTTTCCTATTTATATTTATATTTTACCTCCTCAATTTAGCATTATGTTCAGGGAAAGACCTAATCTAAGATCTGCCAAAAAATATTTTGTCTTTAAATTCATACCATGATCGTAGCATGTATGGACTCGACTCATATGACTGGGATTTCCATGAAAAAGATTGTGGGCCGAAAATGGGTCATCACTGTATATTTCTCTTCTGTATTCTATTTATATTTCTATTTTACCTCGCAATTTAGCATTATGGACAGGGAAAGACCTCATCTAACATCTGTACAAAAATACTTTCCTTTCAAATTCATACCGTGATCGTAGCATGCATGGACTCAACTCATATGACTGGGATTTCCATGAAAAAGATAGTGGGCAGAAAATGGGTGATCACTGTTCATTTCTCTTCTGTTTCCTATTTATATTTCTATTTTACCTTTTCAATTTATCATTATGGCCATGGAAAGACCTAATCTAAGCTCTGCACAAAAATATTTTGCCATCAAATTCATACCGTGATCGTTGCATGCATGGACTCGACTCATATGACTGGGATTTCCATGAAAAAGATTGTGGGCCGAAAATGGGTGATCACTGTACATTTCTCTTCTGTTTCCTATTTATATTTCTATTTTACCTCCTCAATTAAGCATTATGGACAGGGAAAGATATAATCTTAAATCTGCACAAAAATATTTTGCCTTCAAATTCATACCGTGATCGTATCATGCATGGACTCGACTGATATGACTGGGATTTCCCTGAAAAAGATTGTTGGCCGAAAATGGGTGATCACTGTACATTTCTCTTATGTTTCCTATTTATATTTATATTTTACCTCCCCAATTTAGCATTATGGACAGGGAAAGACCTAATCTAAAATCTGCACAAAAATATTTTGCCTTCAAATTCATACCGTGATCGTGGCATGCATGGACTCGACTCATATGACTGGGATTTCCATGAAAAAGATTGTGGACCCAAAATGGGTGATCACTGTACATTTCTGTTCTGTTTCCTATTTATATTTATATTTTACCTCCTCAATTTAGCATTATGGACAGGGAAAGACCTAATCTAAGCTCTGCACAAAAATATTTTGCCTTCAAATTCATACCGTGATCGTAGCATGCATGGACTCGACTCATATGACTGGGATTTCCATGAAAAAGATTGTGGGCCGAAAATGGGTGATCACTGTACATTTCTCTTCTGTTTCCTATTTATATTTATATTTTACCTCCTCAATTTAGCATTATGGACAGCGAAAGACCTAATCTAAGCTCTGCACAAAAATATTTTGCCTTCAAATTCATACCGTGATCGTAGCATGCATGGACTCGATTCATATGACTGGGATTTCCATGAAAAAGTTTCTGGGCCGAAAATGGGTGATCACTGTACATTTCTCTTCTGTTTCCTATTTATATTTCTATTTTACCTCCTCAATTTAGCATTATGGACAGGGAAAGACCTAATCTAAGATCTGCAGAAAAATATTTTGCCTTCAAATTCATACTGTGATCGTAGCATGCATGGACTCGACTCATATGACTTGGATTTCCATGAAAAAGATCGTGGGCAGCAAATTGGTGATCACTGTACATTTCTCTTCTGTTTCCTATTTATATTTCTATTTTACCTGCTCAATTTAGCATTATGGACAGGGAAAGACCTAATCTAAGCTCTGCACAAAAATATTTTGGCTTCAAATTCATACTGTGATCGTAGCATGCATGTACTCGACTCATATGACTTGGATTTCCATGAAAAAGATTGTGGGCAGCAAATTGGTGATCACTGTACATTTCTCTTCTGTTTCCTATTTATATTTATATTTTACCTCCTCAATTTAGCATTATGGACAGGGAAAGACCTAATCTGAGATCTGCACAAAAATATTTTGCCTTCAAATTCATACTGTGATCGTAGCATGCATGGACTCGACTCATATGACTGGGATTTGCATGAAAAAGTTTCTGGGCCGAAAATGGGTGATCACTGTACATTTCTCTTCTGTTTCCTATTTATATTTCTATTTTACCTCCTCAATTTAGCATTATGGACAGGGAAAGACCTAATCTAAGATCTGCACGAAAATATTTTGCCTTCAAATTCATACCGTGATCGTAGCATACATGGACTCGACTCATATGCCTGGGAATTCCATGAAAAAGTTTATGGGCCGAAAATGGGTGATCACTGTACATTTCTCTTCTGTTTCCTATTTATATTTATATTTAACCTCCTCAATTTAGCATTATGGACAGGGAAAGACCTAATCTAAGATCTGCACAAAAATATTTTGCCTTCAAATTCATACCGTGATCGTAGCATGCATGGACTCGACTCATATGACTTGGATTTCCATGAAAAAGATTGTGGGCAGACAATGGGTGATCACTGTACATTTCTCTTTTGTTTCCTATTTATATTTATATTTTACCTCCTCAATTTAGCAATATGGACAGGGAAAGACCTAATCTAAGATCTGCACAAATATATTTTGCCTTCTAATTCATACCGTGATCGTAGCATACATGGACTCGACTCATATGACTGGGATTTTCATGAAAAATGTTGTGGGCCGAAAATGGGTGATCACTGTACATTTCTCTTCTGTTTCCTATTTATATTTATATTTTACCTCCTCAATTTAGCATTATGGACAGGGAAAGACCTAATCTAAGATCTGCACAAAAATATTTTGCCTTCAAATTCATACCGTGATCGTAGCATGCATGGACTCGACTCATATGACTTGGATTTCCATGAAAAAGATTGTGGGCAGCAAATTGGTGATCACTGTACATTTCTCTTCTGTTTCCTATTTATATGTATATTTTACCTCCTCAATTTAGCATTATGGCCAGGGAAAGACCTAATCTAAGCTCTGCACAAAAATATTTTGCCTTCAAATTAATACCGTGATCGTAGCATGCATGGACTCAACTCATATGACTGGGATTTCCATGAAAAAGATTGTGGGCTGAAAATGGGTGATAACTGTACACTTCTCTTCTGTTTCCTATTTATATTTATATTTTACTTCCTCAATTTAGCATTATGGACAGGGAAAAACTAATCTAAAAACTGCACAAAAATATTTTGCCTTCAAATTCATACCGTGATCGTAGCATGCATGGACTCGACTCATATGACTGGGATTTCCATGAAAAAGATTGTGGGCCGAAAATGGGTGATCACTGTACATTTCTCTTCTGTATTCTATTTATATTTCTATTTTACCTCGCAATTTAGCATTATGTTCAATGAAAGACCTAATCTAAGATCTGCCAAAAAATATTTTGACTTCAAATTCATACCATGATCGTAGCATGTATGGACTCGACTCATATGACTGGGATTTCCATGAAAAAGATTGTGGGCTGAAAATTGGTGATCACTGTACATTTCTCTTCTGTTTCCTATTTATATTTATATTTTACCTCCTCAATTTAGCATTAAGGACAGGGAAAGACCTAATCTAAGATCTATACAAAAATATTTTGCCTTCAAATTCATACCGTGATCGTAGCATCCATTGACTCGACTCATATGACTGGGATTTCCATGAAAACGATTGTGGGCCGAAAATGGGTGATCACTGTACATTTCTCTTCTGTTTCCTATTTATATTTATATTTTACCTCCTCAATTTAGCATTATGGACAGGGAAAGACCTAATCTAAGCTCTGCACAAAAGTATTTTGCCTTCAAATTCATACCGTGATCGTAGCATGCATGGACTCGACTCATATGACTGGGATTTCCATGAAAAAGATTGTGTGCCGAAAATGGGTGATCACTGTACATTTCTCTTCTGTTTCCTATTTATATTTATATTTTACCTCCTCAATTTAGCATTATGTTCAGGGAAAGACCTAATCTACGATCTGCACAAAAATATTTTGCCTTCAAATTCATACCGTGATCGTAGCATGCATGGACTCGACTCATACGACTGGGATTTCCATGAAAAAGATTGTGGGCCGAAAATGGGTGATCCCTGTATATTTCTCTTCTGTTTCCTATTTATATTTCTATTTTACCTCCTCAATTTAGCATTATGGCCAGGGAAAGACCTAATCTAAGCTCTGCACAAAAATATTTTGCCTTCAAATTCATACCGTGATCGTAGCATGCATGGACTCGACTCATATGACTGTGATTTCCATGAAAAATATTGTGGGCAGACAATGGGTGATCACTGTACATTTCTCTTTTGTTTCCTATTTATATTTATATTTTACCTCCTCAATTTAGCAATATGGACAGGGAAAGACCTAATCTAAGATCTGCACAAATATATTTTGCCTTCTAATTCATACCGTGATCGTAGCATACATGGACTCGACTCATATGACTGGGATTTCCATGAAAAATGTTGTGGGCCGAAAATGGGTGATCACTGTACATTTCTCTTCTGTTTCCTATTTATATTTATATTTTACCTCCTCAATTTAGCATTATGGACAGGGAAAGACCTAATCTAAGATCTGCACAAAAATATTTTGCCTTCAAATTCATACCGTGATCGTAGCATGCATGGACTCGACTCATATGACTTGGATTTCCATGAAAAAGATTGTGGGCAGCAAATTGGTGATCACTGTACATTTCTCTTCTGTTTCCTATTTATATGTATATTTTACCTCCTCAATTTAGCATTATGGCCAGGGAAAGACCTAATCTAAGCTCTGCACAAAAATATTTTGCCTTCAAATTAATACCGTGATCGTAGCATGCATGGACTCAACTCATATGACTGGGATTTCCATGAAAAAGATTGTGGGCTGAAAATTGGTGATCACTGTACATTTCTCTTCTGTTTCCTATTTATATTTATATTTTACCTCCTCAATTTAGCGTTATGCACAGGGAAAAACTAATCTAAAAACTGCACAAAAATATTTTGCCTTCAAATTCATACCGTGATCGTAGCATGCATGGACTCGACTCATATGACTGGGATTTCCATGAAAAAGATTGTGCGCAGAAAATGGGTGATCACTGTACATTTCTCTTCTGTTTCCTATTTATATTTCTATTTTACTTCCTCAATTTAGCATTATGGACAGGGAAAGACCTAATCTAAAATCTGCACAAAAAATATTTTGTATTCAAATTCATACCGTGATCGTAGCATGCATGGACTCGACTCATATGACTGGGATTTCCATGAAAAAGATTGTGGGCGGAAAATGGGTGATCACTGTACATTTCTCTTCTGTTTCTTATTTATATTTATATTTTACATCCTCAATTTAGCATTATGGACAGGGAAAGACCTAATCTAAAATCTGCACAAAAAATATTTTGTATTCAAATTCATACCGTGATCGTAGCATGCATGGACTCGACTCATATGACTGGGATTTCCATGAAAAAGATAGTGGGCCTAAAATGGGTGATCACTGTACATTTCTCTTCTTTTTCCTATTTATATTTATATTTTACCTCCTCAATTTAGCATTATAGACAGGGAAAGACCTAATCTAAAATCTGCAAAAAAAATATTTTGCCTTCAAATTCATACCGTGATCGTAGCATGCATGGACTCGACTCATATGACTGGGATTTCCATGAAAAAGATTGTGGGCCGAAAATGGGTGATCACTGTACATTTCTCTTCTGTTTCCTATTTATATTTATATTTTACCTCCTCAATTTAGCATTATGGACAGGGAAAGACCTAATCTAAGCTCTGCAAAAAAATATCTTGCCTTCAAATTCATACCGTGATCGTAGCATGCATGGACTCGACTCATATGACTGGGATTTCCATGAAAAAGATTGTGGGCAGAAAATGGGTGATCACTGTACATTTCTCTTCTGTTTCCTATTTATATTTATATTTTACCTCCTCAATTTAGCATTATGGACAGGGAAAGACCTAATCTAAAATCTGCAAAAAAAATATTTTGCCTTAAAATTCATACCGTGATCGTAGCATGCATGGACTCGACTCATATGAATGGGATTTCCATGAAAAAGATTGTGGGCCGAAAATGGGTGATCACTGTACATTTCCCTTCTGTTTCCTATTTATATTTATATTTTACCTCCTTAATTTAGCATTATGGACAGGGAAAGACCTAATCTAAGATTTGCACAAAAATATTTTGCCTTCAAATTCATACCGTGATCGTAGCATGCATCGACTCGACTCATATGACTGGGATTTCCATGAAAAAGATTGTGGGCCGAAGATGGGTGATCACTGTACATTTCTCTTCTGTTTCCTATTTATATTTCTATTTTACCTCCTCAATTTAGCATTATGGACAGGAAAAACCTAATCTAAATCTGCACAAAAATATTTTGCCTTCAAATTCATACCGTGATCGTAGCATGCATGGACTCGACTCATATGACTGGGATTTCCATGAAAAAGATTGTGCGCAGAAAATGGGTGATCACTGTACATTTCTCTTCTGTTTCCTATTTATATTTCTATTTTACCTCCTCAATTTAGCATTATGGACAGGGAAAGACCTAATCTAAAATCTGCACAAAAAATATTTTGTCTTCAAATTCATACCGTGATCGTAGCATGCATGGACTCGACTCATATGACTGGGATTTCCATGAAAAAGATTGTGGGCGGAAAATGGGTGATCACTGTACATTTCTCTTCTGTTTCTTATTTATATTTCTATTTTACCTCCTCAATTTAGCATTATGGACAGGGAAAGACCTAATCTAAAATCTGCACAAAAATATTTTGCCTTCAAATTCATACCGTGATCGTAGCATGCATGGACTCGACTCATATGACTGGGATTTCCATGAAAAAGATAGTGGGCCGAAAATGGGTGATCACTGTACATTTCACTTCCGTTTCCTATTTATATTTATATTTTACCTCCTCAATTTAGCATTATGGACAGGGAAAGACCTAATCTAAAATCTGCACAAAAATATTTTGCCTTCAAATTCATACCGTGATCGTAGCATGCATGGACTCGACTCATATGACTGGGATTTCCATGAAAAAGATTGTGGGCCGAAAATGGGTGATCACTGTACATTTCTCTTCTGTTTCCTATTTATATTTATATTTTACCTCCTCAATTTAGCATTATGGACAGGGAAAGACCTAATCTAAGCTCTGCAAAAAAATATTTTGCCTTCAAATTCATACCGTGATCGTAGCATGCATGGACTCGACTCATATGACTGGGATTTCCATGAAAAAGATTGTGGGCAGAAAATGGGTGATCACTGTACATTTCTCTTCTGTTTCCTATTTATATTTATATTTTACCTCCTCAATTTAGCATTATGGACAGGGAAAGACCTAATCTAAAATCTGCAAAAAAAATATTTTGCCTTCAAATTCATACCGTGATCGTAGCATGCATGGACTCGACTCATATGAATGGGATTTCCATGAAAAAGATTGTGGGCCGAAAATGGGTGATCACTGTACATTTCCCTTCTGTTTCCTATTTATATTTATATTTTACCTCCTCAATTTAGCATTATGGACAGGGAAAGACCTAATCTAAGATTTGCACAAAAATATTTTGCCTTCAAATTCATACCGTGATCGTAGCATGCATCGACTCGACTCATATGACTGGGATTTCCATGAAAAAGATTGTGGGCCGAAGATGGGTGATCACTGTACATTTCTCTTCTGTTTCCTATTTATATTTCTATTTTACCTCCTCAATTTAGCATTATGGACAGGAAAAACCTAATCTAAATCTGCACAAAAATATTTTGCCTTCAAATTCATACCGTGATCGTAGCATGCATGGACTCGACTCATATGACTGGGATTTCCATGAAAAAGATTGTGCGCAGAAAATGGGTGATCACTGTACATTTCTCTTCTGTTTCCTATTTATATTTCTATTTTACCTCCTCAATTTAGCATTATGGACAGGGAAAGACCTAATCTAAAATCTGCACAAAAAATATTTTGTCTTCAAATTCATACCGTGATCGTAGCATGCATGGACTCGACTCATATGACTGGGATTTCCATGAAAAAGATTGTGGGCGGAAAATGGGTGATCACTGTACATTTCTCTTCTGTTTCTTATTTATATTTCTATTTTACCTCCTCAATTTAGCATTATGGACAGGGAAAGACCTAATCTAAAATCTGCACAAAAATATTTTGCCTTCAAATTCATACCGTGATCGTAGCATGCATGGACTCGACTCATATGACTGGGATTTCCATGAAAAAGATAGTGGGCCGAAAATGGGTGATCACTGTACATTTCACTTCTGTTTCCTATTTATATTTATATTTTACCTCCTCAATTTAGCATTATGGACAGGGAAAGACCTAATCTAAAATCTGCACAAAAATATTTTGCCTTCAAATTCATACCGTGATCGTAGCATGCATGGACTCGACTCATATGACTGGGATTTCCATGAAAAAGATTGTGGGCCGAAAATGGGTGATCACTGTACATTTCTCTTCTGTTTCCTATTTATATTTATATTTTACCTCCTCAAATTAGCATTATGGACAGGGAAAGACCTAATCTAAAATCTGCAAAAAAAATATTTTGCCTTCAAATTCATACCGTGATCGTAGCATGCATGGACTCGACTCATATGAATGGGATTTCCATGAAAAAGATTGTGGGCCGAAAATGGGTGATCACTGTACATTTCCCTTCTGTTTCCTATTTATATTTATATTTTACCTCCTCAATTTAGCATTATGGACAGGGAAAGACCTAATCTAAGATTTGCACAAAAATATTTTGCCTTCAAATTCATACCGTGATCGTAGCATGCATCGACTCGACTCATATGACTGGGATTTCCATGAAAAAGATTGTGGGCCGAAGATGGGTGATCACTGTACATTTCTCTTCTGTTTCCTATTTATATTTCTATTTTACCTCCTCAATTTAGCATTATGGACAGGAAAAACCTAATCTAAATCTGCACAAAAATATTTTGCCTTCAAATTCATACCGTGATCGTAGCATGCATGGACTCGACTCATATGACTGGGATTTCCATGAAAAAGATTGTGCGCAGAAAATGGGTGATCACTGTACATTTCTCTTCTGTTTCCTATTTATATTTCTATTTTACCTCCTCAATTTAGCATTATGGACAGGGAAAGACCTAATCTAAAATCTGCACAAAAAATATTTTGTCTTCAAATTCATACCGTGATCGTAGCATGCATGGACTCGACTCATATGACTGGGATTTCCATGAAAAAGATTGTGGGCGGAAAATGGGTGATCACTGTACATTTCTCTTCTGTTTCTTATTTATATTTCTATTTTACCTCCTCAATTTAGCATTATGGACAGGGAAAGACCTAATCTAAAATCTGCACAAAAATATTTTGCCTTCAAATTCATACCGTGATCGTAGCATGCATGGACTCGACTCATATGACTGGGATTTCCATGAAAAAGATAGTGGGCCGAAAATGGGTGATCACTGTACATTTCTCTTCTGTTTCCTATTTATATTTATATTTTACCTCCTCAATTTAGCATTATGGACAGGGAAAGACCTAATCTAAAATCTGCACAAAAATATTTTGCCTTCAATTTCATACCGTGACCATAGCATGCATGGACTCGACTCATATGACTGGGATTTCCATGAAAAAGATTGTTGGCCGAAAATGGGTGATCACTGTGCATTTCTCTTCTGTTTCCTATTTATATTTCTATTTTACCTCCTCAATTTAGCATTATGGGCAGGGAAAGACCTAATCTAAGATCTGCACAAAAATATTTTGCCTTCAAATTCATACCGTGATCGTAGCATGCATGGACTCGACTCATATGACTGGGATTTCCATGAAAAAGATTGTGGGCCGAAAATGGGTGGTCACTGTACATTTCTCTTCTGTTTCCTATTTATATTTCTATTTTACCTCCTCAATTTAGCATTATGGACAGGGAAAGACCTAATCTAAACCTACACAAAAATATTTTGCCTTCAAATTCATACCGTGATCGTAGCATGCATGTACTCGACTCATATGACTGAGATTTCCATGAAAAAGATTTTGGGCCGAAATTGGGTGATCACTGTACATTTCTCTTCTGTTTCCTATTTATATTTCTATTTTACCTTCTTAATTTAGCATAATGGACAGGAAAAGACCTAATCTAAAATCTGCACAAAAATGTTTTGCCTTCAAATTCATACCGTGATCGTAGCATGCATGGACTCGACTCAAATGACTGGAATTTCCATGAAAAAGATTGTGGGCGGAAACTGGGAGATCACATTACATTTCTCTTCTGTTTCCTATTTATATTTCTATTTTACCTCCTCAATTTAGCATTATGGACAGGGAAAGACCTAATCTAAAATCTGCACAAAAATATTTTGCCTTCAAATTCATACAGTGATCGTAGCATGCATGGACTCGACTCATATGACTGGGATTTCCATGAAAAAGATTGTGAGGCGAAAATGGGTGATCACCGTACATTTCTCTTCTGTTTCCTATTTATATTTCTATTTTACTTCCTCAATTTAGCATTATGGACAGGGAAAGACCTAATCTAAAATCTGCACAAAAATATTTTGCCTTCAAATTCATACCGTGATCGTAGCATGCATGGATTCGACTCATATGAATGGGATTTCCATGAAAAAGATTGTGCGCAGAAAATGGGTGATCACTGTACATTTCTCTTCTGTTTCTTATTTATATTTCTATTTTACCTCCTCAATTTAGCATTATGGAGAGGGAAAGACCTAATCTAAAATATGCACAAAAATATTTTGCCTTCAAATTCATACAGTGATCGTAGCATGCATGGACTCGACTCATATGACTGGGATTTCCATGAAAAAGATTGTGAGCCGAAAATGGGTGATCACCGTACATTTCTCTTCTGTTTCCTATTCATATTTATATTTTCCTTCCTCAATTTAGCATTATGGACAGGGAAAGACCTAATCTAAAATCTGCACAAAAATATTTTGCCTTCAAATTCATACAGTGATCGTAGCATGCATGGACTCGACTCATATGACTGGGATTTCCATGAAAAAGATTGTGAGCCGAAAATGGGTGATCACCGTACATTTCTCTTCTGTTTCCTATTTATATTTATATTTTCCTTCCTCAATTTAGCATTATGGACAGGGAAAGACCTAATCTAAAATCTGCACAAAAATATTTTGCCTTCAAATTCATACCGTGATCGTAGCATGCATGGACTCGACAAATATGACTGGGATTTCCATGAAAAAGATAGTGGGCCGAAAATGGGTGATCACTGTACATTTCTCTTCTGTTCCCTATTTATATTTATATTTTACCTCCTCAATTTAGCATTATGGACAGGGAAAGACCTAATCTAAAATCTGCACAAAAATATTTTGCCTTCAAATTCATACCGTGATCGTAGCATGCATGGACTCGACTCATATGACTGGGATTTCCATGAAAAAGATTGTGGGCCGAAAATGGGTGATCACTGTGCATTTCTCTTCTGTTTCCTATTTATATTTCTATTTTACCTCCTCAATTTAGCATTATGGACAGGGAAAGATCTAATCTAAGATCTGCACAAAAATATTTTGCCTTCAAATTCATACCGTGATCGTAGCATGCATGGACTCGACTCATATGACTGGGATTTCCATGAAAAAGATTGTGGGCCGAAAATGGGTGGTCACTGTACATTTCTCTTCTGTTTCCTATTTATATTTCTATTTTACCTCCTCAATTTAGCATTATGGACAGGTAAAGACCTAATCTAAACCTACACAAAAATATTTTGCCTTCAAATTCATACCGTGATCGTAGCATGCATGGACTTGACTCATATGACTGGGATTTCCATTAAAACCATTGTGGGCCGAAAATGGGTGATCACTGTACATTTCTCTTCTGTTTCCTATTTATATTTATATTTTACCTCGTCAATTTAGCATTATGGACAGGGAAAGACCTAATCTAAGATCTGCACAAAAATATTTTGCCTTCTAATTCATACCGTGATCGTAGCATGCATGGACTCGACTCATATGACTGGGATTTCCATGAAAAAGATTGTGGGCAGAAAATGGGTGATCACTGTACATTTCTTTTCTGTTTCTTATTTATATTTATATTTTACCTCCTCAATTTAGCATTATGGACAAAGAAAGACCTAATCTAAAATCTGCACAAAAATATTTTGCCTTCAAATTCATACCGTGATCGTAGCATGTATGTACTCGACTCATATAACTGGGATTTCCATGAAATACATTGTGTGCCGAAAATGGGTGATCACTGTACATTTCTCTTCTGTTTCCTATTCATATTTTACCTCCTCAATTTAGCATTATATACAGGGAAAGACCTAATCTAAGATCTGCACAAAAATATTTTGCCTTCAAATTCATACCGTGATCATAGCATGCATGGACTCGACTCATATGACTGGGATTTCCATGAAAAAGATTGTGGGCAGAAAATGGGTGATCACTGTACATTTCTCTTCTGTTTCTTATTTATATTTATATTTTACCTCCTCAATTTAGCATTATGGACAGGGAAAGACCTAATCTAAAATCTGCACACAAAGATTTTGCCTTCAAATTCATACCATGATCGTAGCATGCATGGACTCGATTCATATGACTGGGATTTCCATGAAATGATAGTGGGCCTAAAATGGGTGATCACTGTACATTTCTCTTCTTTTTCCTATTTATATTTATATTTTACCTCCTCAATTTAGCATTATAGACAGGGAAAGACCTAATCTAAAATCTACAAAAAAAATATTTTGCCTTCAAATTCATACCGTGATCGTAGCATGCATGGACTCGACTCATATGACTGGGATTTCCATGAAAAAGATTGTGGGCCGAAAATGGGTGATCACTGTACATTTCCCTTCTGTTTCCTATTTATATTTCTATTTTACCTCCTCAATTTAGCATTATGGACAGGGAAAGACCTAATCTAAGATTTGCACAAAAATATTTTGCCTTCAAATTCATACCGTGATCGTAGCATGCATCGACTCGACTCATATGACTGGGATTTCCATGAAAAAGATTGTGGGCCGAAGATGGGTGATCACTGTACATTTCTCTTCTGTTTCCTATTTATATTTCTATTTTACCTCCTCAATTTAGCATTATGGACAGGAAAAACCTAATCTAAATCTGCACAAAAATATTTTGCCTTCAAATTCATACCGTGATCGTAGCATGTATGGACTCGACTCATATGACTGGGATTTCCATGAAAAAGATTGTGCGCAGAAAATGGGTGATCACTGTACATTTCTCTTCTGTTTCCTATTTATATTTCTATTTTACCTCCTCAATTTCGCATTATGGACAGGGAAAGACCTAATCTAAAATCTGCACAAAAATATTTTGCCTTGAAATTCATACCGTGATCGTAGCATGCATGGACTCGACTCATATGACTGGGATTTCCATGAAAAAGATAGTGGGCCGAAAATGGGTGATCACTGTACATTTCTCTTCTGTTTCCTATTTATATTTATATTTTACCTCCTCAATTTAGCATTATGGACAGGGAAAGACCTAATCTAAAATCTGCACAAAAATATTTTGCCTTCAATTTCATACCGTGACCATAGCATGCATGGACTCGACTCATATGACTGGGATTTCCATGAAAAAGATTGTTGGCCGAAAATGGGTGATCACTGTGCATTTCTCTTCTGTTTCCTATTTATATTTCTATTTTACCTCCTCAATTTAGCATTATATACAGGGAAAGACCTAATCTAAGATCTGCACAAAAATATTTTGCCTTCAAATTCATACCGTGATCGTAGCATGCATGGACTCGACTCATATGACTGGGATTTCCATGAAAAAGATTGTGGGCCGAAAATGGGTGGTCACTGTACATTTCTCTTCTGTTTCCTATTTATATTTCTATTTTACCTCCTCAATTTAGCATTATGGACAGGGAAAGACCTAATCTAAACCTACACAAAAATATTTTGCCTTCAAATTCATACCGTGATCGTAGCATGCATGGACTCGACTCATATGACTGGGATTTCCATGAAAAAGATTTTGGGCCAAAATTGGGTGATCACTGTACATTTCTCTTCTGTTTCCTATTTATATTTCTATTTTACCTTCTCAATTTAGCATTATGGACAGGGAAAGACCTAATCTAAAATCTGCACAAAAATGTTTTGCCTTCAAATTCATACCGTGATCGTAGCATGCATGGACTCGACTCAAATGACTGGAATTTCCATGAAAAAGATTGTGGGCGGAAACTGGGAGATCACATGACATTTCTCTTCTGTTTCCTATTTATATTTCTATTTTACCTCCTCAATTTAGCATTATAGACAGGGAAAGACCTAATCTAAAATCTGCACAAAAATATTTTGCCTTCAAATTCATACAGTGATCGTAGCATGCATTGACTCGACTCATATGACTGGGATTTCCATGAAAAAGATTGTGAGGCGAAAATGGGTGATCACCGTACATTTCTCTTCTGTTTCCTATTTATATTTCTATTTTACTTCCTCAATTTAGCATTATGGACAGGGAAAGACCTAATCTAAAATCTGCACAAAAATATTTTGCCTTCAAATTCATACCGTGATCGTAGCATGCATGGATTCGACTCATATGAATGGGATTTCCATGAAAAAGATTGTGGGCAGAAAATGGGTGATCACTGTACATTTCTCTTCTGTTTCTTATTTATATTTCTATTTTACCTCCTCAATTTAGCATTATGGACAGGGAAAGACCTAATCTAAAATATGCACAAAAATATTTTGCCTTCAAATTCATACCGTGATCGTAGCATGCATGGACTCGACTCATATGACTGGGATTTCCATGAAAAACATTGTGGGCCGAAAATGGGTGATCACTGTACATTTCTCTTCTGTTTCCTATCTATATTTATATTTTACCTCCTCAATTTAGCATTATAGACAGGGAAAGACCTAATCTAAAATCTGCACAAAAATATTTTGCCTTCAAATTCATACCGTGATCGTAGCATGCATGGACTCGACTCAAATGACTGGAATTTCCATGAAAAAGATTGTGGGCGGAAAATGGGTGATCACATTACATTTCTCTTCTGTTTCTTATTTATATTTATATTTTACTTCCTTAATTTGCCATTATGGACAAGGAAAGACCTAATCTAAGATCTGGAAAAAAATATTTGTGCCTTAAAATTTATACCGTGATTGTAGCCTGCATGGACTCGACTCATAGGACAGGGTTTCTATGAAAAAGATTGTGGGCCGAAAATGGGTGATCACTGTACATTTCTCTTCTGTTTCCTATTTATATTTCTATTTTACCTCCTCAATTTAGCATTATGGACAGGGAAAGACCAAATCTAAACGTACACAAAAATATTTTGCCTTCAAATTCATACCGTGATCGTAGCATGCATGGACTCGACTCATATGACTGGGATTTCCATGAAAAAGATTGTGAGCCGAAAATGGGTGATCACCGTACATTTCTCTTCCTTTTCCTATTTATATTTATATTTTACTTTCTCAATTTAGCATTATGGACAGGGAAAGACCTAATCTAAGATCTGCACAAAAATCTTTTGCCTTCAAATTCATACCGTGATCGTAGCATGCATGGACTCGACTCATATGACTGGGATTTCCATGAAAAAGATTGTGGGCCGAAAATGGGTGGTCACTGTACATTTCTCTTCTGTTTCTTATTTATATTTCTATTTTACCTCCTCAATTTAGCATTATGGACAGGGAAAGACCTAATCTAAAATATGCACAAAAATATTTTGCCTTCAAATTCATACCGTGATCGTAGCATGCATGGACTCGACTCATATGACTGGGATTTCCATGAAAAACATTGTGGGCCGAAAATGGGTGATCACTGTACATTTCTCTTCTGTTTCCTATTTATATTTATATTTTACCTCCTCAATTTAGCATTATAGACAGGGAAAGACCTAATCTAAAATCTGCACAAAAATATTTTGCCTTCAAATTCATACCGTGATCGTAGCATGCATGGACTCGACTCATATGACTGGGATTTCCATGAAAAAGGTTGTGGGCCGAAAATGGGTGATCACTGTACATTTCTCTTCTGTTTCCTATTGATATTTATATTTTACCTCCTCAATTTAGCATTATGGACAGGGAAAGACCTAATCTAAAATCTGCACAAAAATATTTTGCCTTCAAATTCATACCGTGACCATAGCATGCATGGACTCGACTCATATGACTGGGATTTCCATGAAAAAGATTGTGGGCCGAAAATGGGTGATCACTGTGCATTTCTCTTCTGTTTCCTATTTATATTTCTATTTTACCTCCTCAATTTAGCATTATGGACAGGGAAAGACCTAATCTAAGATCTGCACAAAAATATTTTGCCTTCAAATTCATACCGTGATCGTAGCATGCATGGACTCGACTCATATGACTGGGATTTCCATGAAAAAGATTGTGGGCCGAAAATGTGTGGTCAGTGTACATTTCTCTTCTGTTTCCTATTTATATTTCTATTTTACCTCCTCAATTTAGCATTATGTACAGGGAAAGACCAAATCTAAACATACACAAAAATATTTTGCCTTCAAATTCATACCGTGATCGTAGCATGCATGGACTCGACTCATATGACTGGGATTTCCATGAAAAAGATTGTGAGCCGAAAATGGGTGATCACCGTACATTTCTCTTCCGTTTCCTATTTATATTTATATTTTACTTCCTCAATTTAGCATTATGGACAGGGAAAGACCTAATCTAAGATCTGCACAAAAATCTTTTGCCTTCAAATTCATACCGTGATCGTAGCATGCATGGACTCGACTCATATGACTGGGATTTCCATGAAAAAGATTGTGCGCAGAAAATGGGTGATCACTGTACATTTCTCTTCTGTTTCCTATTTATATTTCTATTTTACTTCCTCAATTTAGCATTATGGACAGCGAAAGATCTAATCTAAAATCTGCACAAAAATATTTTGCCTTCAAAGTCATACCGTGATCGTTGCATGCATGGACTCGACTCATATGACTGGGATTTCCATGAAAAAGATTGTGGGCAGAAAATGGGTGATCACTGTACATTTCTCTTCTTTTTCGTATTTATATTTCTATTTTACTTCCTCAATTTAGTATTATGCACAGGGAAAGACCTAATCTAAGATCTGCACAAAAATATTTTGCCTTCAAATTCATACCGTGATCGTAGCATGCATGGACTCGACTCATATGACTGGGATTTCCATGAAAAAGATTGTGGGCAGAAAATGGGTGATCACTGTACATTTCTCTTCTGTTTCCTATTTATATTTATATTTTACCTCCTCAATTTAGCATTATGGAGAGGGAAAGACCTAATCTAAAATCTGCACAAAAATGTTTTGCCTTCAAATTCATACCGTGATCGTAGCATGTATGGACTCGACTCATATGACTGGGATTTCCATGAAAAAGATTGTGGGCCGAAAATGGGTGATCACTGTACATTTCTCTTCTGTTTCCTATTTATATATCTATTTTAACTCCACAATTTAGCATTATGGACAGGGAAAGACCTAATCTAAAATCTGCACAAAAATATTTTGCCTTGAAATTCATACCGTGATCGTAGCATGCATGGACTCGACTCATATGACTGGGATTTCCATGAAAAAGATAGTGGGCCGAAAATGGGTGATCACTGTACATTTCTCTTCTGTTTCCTATTTATATTTATATTTTACCTCCTCAATTTAGCATTATGGACAGGGAAAGACCTAATCTAAAATCTGCACAAAAATATTTTGCCTTCAATTTCATACCGTGACCATAGCATGCATGGACTCGACTCATATGACTGGGATTTCCATGAAAAAGATTGTTGGCCGAAAATGGGTGATCACTGTGCATTTCTCTTCTGTTTCCTATTTATATTTCTATTTTACCTCCTCAATTTAGCATTATATACAGGGAAAGACCTAATCTAAGATCTGCACAAAAATATTTTGCCTTCAAATTCATACCGTGATCGTAGCATGCATGGACTCGACTCATATGACTGGGATTTCCATGAAAAAGATTGTGGGCCGAAAATGGGTGGTCACTGTACATTTCTCTTCTGTTTCCTATTTATATTTCTATTTTACCTCCTCAATTTAGCATTATGGACAGGGAAAGACCTAATCTAAACCTACACAAAAATATTTTGCCTTCAAATTCATACCGTGATCGTAGCATGCATGGACTCGACTCATATGACTGGGATTTCCATGAAAAAGATTTTGGGCCAAAATTGGGTGATCACTGTACATTTCTCTTCTGTTTCCTATTTATATTTCTATTTTACCTTCTCAATTTAGCATTATGGACAGGGAAAGACCTAATCTAAAATCTGCACAAAAATGTTTTGCCTTCAAATTCATACCGTGATCGTAGCATGCATGGACTCGACTCAAATGACTGGAATTTCCATGAAAAAGATTGTGGGCGGAAACTGGGAGATCACATGACATTTCTCTTCTGTTTCCTATTTATATTTCTATTTTACCTCCTCAATTTAGCATTATAGACAGGGAAAGACCTAATCTAAAATCTGCACAAAAATATTTTGCCTTCAAATTCATACAGTGATCGTAGCATGCATTGACTCGACTCATATGACTGGGATTTCCATGAAAAAGATTGTGAGGCGAAAATGGGTGATCACCGTACATTTCTCTTCTGTTTCCTATTTATATTTCTATTTTACTTCCTCAATTTAGCATTATGGACAGGGAAAGACCTAATCTAAAATCTGCACAAAAATATTTTGCCTTCAAATTCATACCGTGATCGTAGCATGCATGGATTCGACTCATATGAATGGGATTTCCATGAAAAAGATTGTGGGCAGAAAATGGGTGATCACTGTACATTTCTCTTCTGTTTCTTATTTATATTTCTATTTTACCTCCTCAATTTAGCATTATGGACAGGGAAAGACCTAATCTAAAATATGCACAAAAATATTTTGCCTTCAAATTCATACCGTGATCGTAGCATGCATGGACTCGACTCATATGACTGGGATTTCCATGAAAAACATTGTGGGCCGAAAATGGGTGATCACTGTACATTTCTCTTCTGTTTCCTATCTATATTTATATTTTACCTCCTCAATTTAGCATTATAGACAGGGAAAGACCTAATCTAAAATCTGCACAAAAATATTTTGCCTTCAAATTCATACCGTGATCGTAGCATGCATGGACTCGACTCAAATGACTGGAATTTCCATGAAAAAGATTGTGGGCGGAAAATGGGTGATCACATTACATTTCTCTTCTGTTTCTTATTTATATTTATATTTTACTTCCTTAATTTGCCATTATGGACAAGGAAAGACCTAATCTAAGATCTGGAAAAAAATATTTGTGCCTTAAAATTTATACCGTGATTGTAGCCTGCATGGACTCGACTCATAGGACAGGGTTTCTATGAAAAAGATTGTGGGCCGAAAATGGGTGATCACTGTACATTTCTCTTCTGTTTCCTATTTATATTTCTATTTTACCTCCTCAATTTAGCATTATGGACAGGGAAAGACCAAATCTAAACGTACACAAAAATATTTTGCCTTCAAATTCATACCGTGATCGTAGCATGCATGGACTCGACTCATATGACTGGGATTTCCATGAAAAAGATTGTGAGCCGAAAATGGGTGATCACCGTACATTTCTCTTCCTTTTCCTATTTATATTTATATTTTACTTTCTCAATTTAGCATTATGGACAGGGAAAGACCTAATCTAAGATCTGCACAAAAATCTTTTGCCTTCAAATTCATACCGTGATCGTAGCATGCATGGACTCGACTCATATGACTGGGATTTCCATGAAAAAGATTGTGGGCCGAAAATGGGTGGTCACTGTACATTTCTCTTCTGTTTCTTATTTATATTTCTATTTTACCTCCTCAATTTAGCATTATGGACAGGGAAAGACCTAATCTAAAATATGCACAAAAATATTTTGCCTTGAAATTCATACCGTGATCGTAGCATGCATGGACTCGACTCATATGACTGGGATTTCCATGAAAAACATTGTGGGCCGAAAATGGGTGATCACTGTACATTTCTCTTCTGTTTCCTATTTATATTTATATTTTACCTCCTCAATTTAGCATTATAGACAGGGAAAGACCTAATCTAAAATCTGCACAAAAATATTTTGCCTTCAAATTCATACCGTGATCGTAGCATGCATGGACTCGACTCATATGACTGGGATTTCCATGAAAAAGGTTGTGGGCCGAAAATGGGTGATCACTGTACATTTCTCTTCTGTTTCCTATTGATATTTATATTTTACCTCCTCAATTTAGCATTATGGACAGGGAAAGACCTAATCTAAAATCTGCACAAAAATATTTTGCCTTCAAATTCATACCGTGACCATAGCATGCATGGACTCGACTCATATGACTGGGATTTCCATGAAAAAGATTGTGGGCCGAAAATGGGTGATCACTGTGCATTTCTCTTCTGTTTCCTATTTATATTTCTATTTTACCTCCTCAATTTAGCATTATGGACAGGGAAAGACCTAATCTAAGATCTGCACAAAAATATTTTGCCTTCAAATTCATACCGTGATCGTAGCATGCATGGACTCGACTCATATGACTGGGATTTCCATGAAAAAGATTGTGGGCCGAAAATGTGTGGTCAGTGTATATTTCTCTTCTGTTTCCTATTTATATTTCTATTTTACCTCCTCAATTTAGCATTATGGACAGGGAAAGACCAAATCTAAACATACACAAAAATATTTTGCCTTCAAATTCATACCGTGATCGTAGCATGCATGGACTCGACTCATATGACTGGGATTTCCATGAAAAAGATTGTGAGCCGAAAATGGGTGATCACCGTACATTTCTCTTCCGTTTCCTATTTATATTTATATTTTACTTCCTCAATTTAGCATTATGGACAGGGAAAGACCTAATCTAAGATCTGCACAAAAATCTTTTGCCTTCAAATTCATACCGTGATCGTAGCATGCATGGACTCGACTCATATGACTGGGATTTCCATGAAAAAGATTGTGCGCAGAAAATGGGTGATCACTGTACATTTCTCTTCTGTTTCCTATTTATATTTCTATTTTACTTCCTCAATTTAGCATTATGGACAGCGAAAGATCTAATCTAAAATCTGCACAAAAATATTTTGCCTTCAAAGTCATACCGTGATCGTTGCATGCATGGACTCGACTCATATGACTGGGATTTCCATGAAAAAGATTGTGGGCAGAAAATGGGTGATCACTGTACATTTCTCTTCTTTTTCGTATTTATATTTCTATTTTACTTCCTCAATTTAGTATTATAGACAGGGAAAGACCTAATCTAAGATCTGCACAAAAATATTTTGCCTTCAAATTCATACCGTGATCGTAGCATGCATGGACTCGACTCATATGACTGGGATTTCCATGAAAAAGATTGTGCGCAGAAAATGGGTGATCACTGTACATTTCTCTTCTGTTTCCTATTTATATTTATATTTTACCTCCTCAATTTAGCATTATGGAGAGGGAAAGACCTAATCTAAAATCTGCACAAAAATGTTTTGCCTTCAAATTCATACCGTGATCGTAGCATGTATGGACTCGACTCATATGACTGGGATTTCCATGAAAAAGATTGTGGGCCGAAAATGGGTGATCACTGTACATTTCTCTTCTGTTTCCTATTTATATATCTATTTTAACTCCACAATTTAGCATTATGGACAGGGAAAGACCTAATCTAAAATCTGCACAAAAATATTTTGCCTTCAAATTCATACCGTGATCGTAGCATGAATGGACTCGACTCATATGACTGGGATTTCCATGAAAAAGATTGTGGGCGGAAAATGGGGGATCACTGTACATTTCTCTTCTGTTTCCTATTCATATTTATATTTTACCTCCTCAATTTAGCATTATGGACAGGGAAAGACCTAATCTAAGATCTGCACAAAAATATTTTTACCTTCAAATTCATACCGTGATCGTAGCATGCATGGACTCGACTCATATGACTGGGATTTCCATGAAAAAGATTGTGTGCCGAAATGGGTGATCACTCTACATTTCTCTTCTGTTTCCTATTTATATTTCTATTTTACCTCCTCAATTTAGCATTATGGACAGGGAAAGACCTAATCTAAGCTCTTCACAAAAATATTTTGCCTTCAAATTCATACCGTGATCGTAGCATGCATGGACTCGACTCATATGACTGGGATTGCCATGAAAATGATTGTGAGCCGAAAATGGGTGATCATTGTACATTTCTCTTCTGTTTCCTATTTATATTTCTATTTTACTTCCTCAATTTAGCATTATGGACAGGGAAAGACCTAATCTAAGATCTGCAAAAAAATATTCTGCCTTCAAATTCATACCGTGATCGTAGCATGCATGGACTCGACACATATGACTAGGATTTCAATGAAAAAGTTTGTGGGCAGAAAATGGGGGATCACTGTACATTTCTCTTCTGTTTCCTATTTATATTTCTATTTTACCATCTCAGTTTAGTATATGGACAGGGAAAGACCTAATCTAAGATCTGCGAAAAAATATTTTGCCTTCAAATTCATGCCGTGATCGTAGCATGCATGGACTAGACTCATATGACTGGGATTTCAATGAAAAAGATTCTGGGCAGAAAATGGGTTATCACTGTACATGTCACTTCTGTTTCCTATTTCTATTTCTATTTTACTTCCTTCATTTAGCATTATGGACAGGGAAAGAACTAATCTAAGCTCTGCTAAAAATTATTTTGCCTTCAAATTCATACTATGATCGTAGCATGTATGGACTCGACTCATATGACTGGGATTTCCATGAAAAAGATTGTGGGCAGAAAATGGGTGATCACTGTACATTTCTCTTCTGTTTCCTATTTATATTTATATTTTGCCTCCTCAATATAGCATTATGGACAGGGAAAGACCTAATCTAAGATCTGCAAAAAAATATTTTGCCTTCAAATTCATACCGTGATCGTAGCATTTATGGACTCGACTCATATGACTGGGATTTCCATGAAAAAGATTGTGGGCAGAAATTGGGTGATCACTGTACATTTCTCTTCTGTTTCCTATTTATATTTATATTTTACCTCCTCAATTCAGCATTATGGACAGGAAAAGACCTAATCTAAGTTCTGCAAAAAAATATTTTGCCTTCAAATACATACTGTGATCGTAGCAGGTATGGACTCGACTCATATGACTGGGATTTCCATGAAAAAGATTGTGGGCAGAAAATGGGTGATCACTGTACATTTCTCTTCTGTTTCCTATTTATATTTATATTTTGCCTCCTCAATATAGCATTATGGACAGGGAAAGACCTAATCTAAGATCTGCAAAAAAATATTTTGCCTTCAAATTCATACCGTGATCGTAGCATTTATGGACTCGACTCATATGACTGGGATTTCCATGAAAAAGATTGTGGGCAGAAAATGGGTGATCACTGTACATTTCTCTTCTGTTTCCTATTTATATTTCTATTTTACTTCCTCAATTTAGCATTATGGACAGGGAAAGACCTAATCTAAGATCTGCACAAAAATATTTTGCCTTCAAATTCATACCGTGATCGTAGTATGCATGGACTCGACTCATATGACTGGGATTTCCATGAAAAAGATTCTGGGCAGAAAATGGGTGATCACTGTACATTTCTCTTCTGTTTCCTATTTATATTGATATTTTACTTCCTTCATTTAGCATTATTAACAGGGAAAGACCTAATCTAAAAGCTGCAAAAAAATATTTTGACTTCAAATTCATATCGTGATCGTAGCATGCATGGACTCGAGTCATATGACTGGGATTTCCATGAAAAAGATTGTGGGCAGAAAATGGGTGATCACTGTACATTTCTCTTCTGTTTCTTATTTATATTTATATTTTACTTCCTTCATTTAGCATTATGGACAGGGAAAGACCTAATCTAAGATCTGCACGAAAATATTTTGCCTTCAAATTCATACCGTGATCGTAGTATGAATGGACTCGACTCATATGACTGAGAATTCCATGAAAAAGATTGTGGGCCGAAAATGGGTGATCACTGTACATTTCTCTTCTGTTTCCTATTTATATTTATATTTTACCTCCTCAATTTAGCATTATGGCCAGGGAAAGACCTAATCTAAGCTCTGCACAAAAATATTTTGCCTTAAAATTCATACTATGATTGAAGCATGCATGGACTCGACTCATATGACTTGGATTTCCATGAAAAAGATTGTGGGCAGAAAATGGGTGATCACTGTACATTTCTCTTGTTTCCTATTTATATTTCTATTTTACCTCCTCAATTTAGCATTATGGATGGGAAAGACCTAATCTAAGATCTGCAAAAAAATATTTTGCCTTCAAATTCATACCGTGATCGTAGCATGCATGGAATCGACTCATATGACTGGGATTTCCATGAAAAAGATTGTGGGTAGAAAATGGGTGATCACTGTACATTTCTCTTCTGTTTCCTATTTATATTTATATTTTACTTCCTCAATTTAGCTTTATGGACAGGGAAAGACCTAATCTAAGATCTGCAAAAAAATATTTTGCCTTCAAATTCATACCGTGATCGTAGTATGCATGGAATCGACTCATATGACTGGGATTTCCATGAAAAAGATTGTGGGCAGAAAATGGGTGATCACTGTACATTTCTCTTCTGTTTCCTATTTATATTTATATTTTACTTCCTTCATTTAGCATTATTGACAGGGAAAGACCTAATCTAAGATCTGCAAAAAAATATTTTGACTTCAAATTCATATCGTGATCGTAGCATGCATGGACTCGAGTCATATGACTGGGATTTCCATGAAAAAGATTGTGGGCAGAAAATGGTTGATCACTGTACATTTCTCTTCTGTTTCCTATTTATATTTCTAATTTACCTCCTCAATTTAGCATTATGGACAGGGAAAGACCTAATCTAAGATCTGCAAAAAAATATTTTGCCTTCAAATTCATACCGTGATCGTAGCATGTATGGACTCGACTCATATGACTGGGATTTCCATGAAAAAGATTCAGGGCAGAAAATGGGTGATCACTGTACATTTCTCTTCTGTTTCCTATTTATATTTCTAATTTATCTCCTCAATTTAGCATTATGGACAGGGAAAGACCTAATCTAAGATCTGCAAAAAAATGTTTTGCCTTCAAATTCATACCGTGATCGTAGCATGCATGGACTCGACTCATATGACTGGGATTTCCATGAAAAAGATTGTGGGCAGAAAATGGGTGATCACTGTATATTTCTCTTCTGTTTCCTATTTATATTTCTATTTTACTTTGTTCATTTAGCATTATGGACAGGGAAAGTCCTAATATATGCTCTGCAAAAAAATATTTTGCCTTGAAATTCATACCGTGATCGTAGCATGTATGGACTCGACTCATATGACAGGGATTTCCATGAAAAAGATTGTGGGCAGAAAATGGGTGATCACTGCACATTTCTCTTCTGTTTCCTATTTATATTTCTATTTTACCTTCTCAATTTAGCATTATGGATAGGGAAAGACCTAATCTAAGATCTGCAAAAAATATTTTGCCTTCAAATTCATACCGTGATCGTAGCATGCATGGACTCGACTCATATGACTGGGATTCCCATGAAAAAGATTGTGGGCACAAAATGCGTGATCACTGTACATTTCTCTTCTGTTTCCTATTTATATTTATATTTTACCTCTTCAATTTAGCATTATGGACAGGGAAAGACCAAATCTAAGATCTGCAAAAAAATATTTTGCCTTCAAATACATACCGTGATCGTAGCATGCATGGACTCGACTCATATGACTGGGATTTCCATGAAAAAGATTCTGGGCAGAAAATGGGTGATCACTGTACATTTCTCTTCTGTTTCCTATTTATATTTATATTTTACTTCCTCAATTTAGCATTATGGACAGGGAAAGACCTAATCTAAGATCTGCAAAAAAATATTTTGCATTCAAATTCATACCGTGATCAGGGCATCCATGGACTTGACTCATATGACTGGGATTTCCATGAAAAAGATTGTGGGCAGAAAATAGGTGATCACTGTATATTTCTCTTCTGTTTCCTATTTATATTTATATTTTACTTCCTCAATTTAGCATGATGGACAGGGAAAGACCTAATGTGAGATCTGCAAAAAAATATTTTCCCTTCAAATTCATACCGTGATCGTAGCATGCATGGACTCGACTCATATGACTGGGATTTCCATGAAAAAGATTGTGTGCAGAAAATGGGTGATCACTGTATATTTCTCTTCTGTTTCCTATTCATATTTCTATTTTACCTCCTCAATTTAGCATTATGGACAGTGAAAGACGAAATCTAAGATCTGCAAAAAAATATTTTGCCTTCAAATTCATACCGTGATCGTAGCATGCATGGACTCGACTCATATGACTGGGATTTCCATTAAAAAGATTGTGGGCAGAAAATGGGTGATCACTGTATATTTCTCTTCTGTTTCCTATTTATATTTCTATTTTACTTTGTTCATTTAGCATTATGGACAGGGAAAGTCCTAATATATGCTCTGCAAAAAAATATTTTGCCTTCAAATTCATACCGTGATCGTAGCATGTATGGACTCGACTCATATGACAGGGATTTCCATGAAAAAGATTGTGGGCAGAAAATGGGTGATCACTGCACATTTCTCTTCTGTTTCCTATTTATATTTATATTTTACCTTCTCAATTTAGCATTATGGACAGGGAAAGACCTAATCTAAGATCTGCAAAAAATATTTTGCCTTCAAATTCATACCGTGATCGTAGCATGCATGGACTCGACTCATATGACTGGGATTTCCATGGAAAAGATTGTGGGCAGAAAATGGGTGATCACTGTATATTTCTCTTCTGTTTCCTATTTATATTTATATTTTACCTCCTCAATTTAGCATTATGGACAGGGAAAGACCTAATCTAAGATCTGCAAAAAAATATTTTGCCTTCAAATACATACCGTGATCGTAGCATGCATGGACTCGACTCATATGACTGGGATTTCCATGAAAAAGATTGTGGGCAGATAATGTGTGATCACTGTACATTTCTCTTCTGTTTCCTATTTATATTTCTATTTTACCTCCTCAATTTAGCATTATGGACAGGGAAAGACCAAATCTAAGATCTGTAAAAAAATATTTAGCCTTCAAATTCATACCGTGATCGTGGCATGCATGGACTCGACTCATATGACTGGGATTTCCATGAAAAAGATTGTGGGCAGAAAATGGTTGATAACTGTACATTTCTCTTCTGTTTCCTATTTATATTTATATTTTACCTCCTCAATTTAGCATTATGGACAGTGAAAGACGAAATCTAAGATCTGCAAACAAATATTTTGCCTTCAAATTCATACCGTGATCGTAGCATGCATGGACTCGACTCATATGACTGGGATTTCCATGAAAAAGTTTCTGGGCCGAAAATGGGTGATCACTGTACATTTCTCTTCTGTTTCCTATTTATATTTCTATTTTACCTCCTCAATTTAGCATTATGAACAGGGAAAGACCTAATCTAAGCTCTGCACGAAAATATTTTCCCTTCAAATTCATACCGTGATCGTAGCATGCATGGACGCGACTCATATGACTGGGATTTCCATGAAAAAGATTGTGGGCAGAAAATGGGTGATCACTGTACATTTCTCTTCTGTTTCCTATTCATATTTCTATTTTACTTCCACAATTTAACATTATGGACAGTGAAAGACCTAATCTAAGATCTGCAAGAAAATATTTTGCCTTCAAATTCATACCGTGATCGTAGCATGCATGGACTCGACTCATATGACTGGGATTTCCATGAAAAAGATTGTGGGCAGAAAATGTGTGATCATTGTACATTTCTCTTCTGTTTCCTATTTATATTTCTATTTTACCTCCTCAATTTAGCATTATGGACAGGGAAAGACTTAATCTAAGCTCTGCAAAAAAATATTTTGCCTTCAAATTCATACCGTGATCGTAGCATGCATGGACTCGAATCATATGACTGGGATTTCCATGAAAAAGATTGTGGGCAGAAAATGGTTGATAACTGTACATTTCTCTTCTGTTTCCTATTTATATTTCTATTTTACTTCCTTCATTTAGCATTATGGACAGGGAAAGACCTAATCTAACGTCTGCAAAAGAATATTTTGCCTTCAAATTCATACTGTGATCGTAGCATGTATGGACTCGACTCATATGACTGGGATTGCCATGAAAAAGATTGTGGGAAGAAAATGGGTGATCAGTGTACATTTCTCTTCTGTTTCCTATTTATATTTATATTTTACCTCCTGAATTTAGCATTATGGACAGGGAAAGACCTAAACTAAGTTCTGCAAATAAATATTTTACCTTCAAATTCATACCGTGATCATAGCATGCATGGACTCGACTCATATGACTGGGATTTCCATGAAAAAGATTGTGGGCAGAAAATGTGTGATCACTGTACATTTCTCTTCTGCTTCCTATTTATATTTATATTTTACCTCCTCAATTTAGCATTATGATCAGGGAAAGACCAAATCTAAGATATGCAAAAAAATATTTTGCCTTCAAATACATACCGTGATCGTAGCATGCATGGACTCGACTCATATGACTGGGATTTCCATGAAAAAGATTGTCGGCAGATAATGGGTGATCACTGTACATTTCTCTTCTGTTTCCTATTTATATTTATATTTTATCTACTCAATTTAGCATTATGGACAGGGAAAGATCAAATCTAAGATCTGCAAAAAAATATTTTGCCTTCAACTTCATACCGTGATCGTAGCATGCCTGGACTCGACTCATATGACTGGGATTTCCATGAAAAAGATTGTGGGCTCAAAATGCGTGATCACTGTACATTTCTATTCTGTTTCCCATTACTATTTCTATTTTACTTCCTGAATTTAGCATTATTTACAGGGAAAGACCTAATCTGAGATCTGCAAAAAAATATTTTGCCTTCAAATTCATACCGTGATCGTAGCATGCATGGACTCGACTCATATGACTGGGATTTCCATGAAAAAGATTGTGGGCACAAAATGGGTGATCACTGTACATGTCTCTTCTATTTCCCATTACTATTTCTATTTTACTTCCTCGATTTAGCATTATGGACAGGGAAAGACCTAATCTAAGATCTGCAAAAAAATATTTTGACTTCAAATTCATACCGTGATCGTAGCATGCCTGGACTCAACTCATATGACTGGGATTTCCATGAAAAAGATTGTGGGCACAAAATGGGTGATCACTGTACATTTCTCTTCTGTTTCCCATTATTATTTCTATTTTATTTCCTGAATTTAGCATTATGTACAGGGAAAGACCTAATCTAAGATCTGCAAAAAAATATTTTGCCTTCAAATTCATACCGTGATCGTAGCATGCATGGACTCGTCTCATATGACTGGGATTTCCATGAAAAAAATTGTGGGCAGAAAATGTGTGATCACTGTACATTTCTCTTCTGTTTCCCATTACTATTTCTATTTTACTTCCTCAATTTAGCATTATGGACAGGGAAAGACCTAATCTAAGATCTGCAAAAAAATATTTTGCCTTCAAATTCATACCGTGATCGTAGCATGCCTGGACTCGACTCATATGACTGGGATTTCCATGAAAAAGATTGTGGGCACAAAATGCGTGATCACTGTACATTTCTCTTCTGTTTCCTATTATTATTTCTATTTTACTTCCTGAATTTAACATTATGGAAAGGGAAAGACCTAATCTAAGATCTGCAAAAAAATATTTTGCCTTCAAATTCATACCGTGATCGTAGCATGCATAGACTCGACTCATATGACTGGGATTACCATGAAAAAGATTGTGGGCACAAAATGGGTGATCACTGTACATTTCTCTTCTGTTTCCTATTTATATTTATATTTTACTTCCTGAATTTAACATTATGGACAGGGAAAGACCTAATCTAAGATCTGCAAAAAAATATTTTGCCTTCAAATTCATACCGTGATCGTAGCATGCATGGACTCGACTCATATGACTAGGATTTCCATGAAAAAGATTGTGGGCACAAAATGGGTGATCACTGTATATTTCTCTTCTGTTTCCCATTACTATTTCTATTTTACTTCCTCAATTTAGCATTATGGACAGGGAAAGACCTAATCTAAGATCTGCAGAAAAATATTTTACCTTCAAATTCATACCGTGATCGTAGCATGCATGGACTCAACTCATATGACTGGGATTTCCATGAAATAGATTGTGGGCACAAAATGGTTGATCACTGTACATTTCTCTTCTGTTTCCCATTGCTATTTCTATTTTACTTCCTCAATTTAGCATTATGGACAGGGAAAGACCTAATCTAAGATCTGCAAAAAAATATTTTGCCTTCAAATTCATACCGTGATCGTAGCATGCATGGACTCGTCTCATATGACTGGGATTTCCATGAAAAAGATTGTGGGCAGAAAATGGGTGATCACTGTACATTTCTCTTCTGTTTCCTATTCCTATTTCTATTTTACTACCCGAATTTAGCATTATGGACAGGGAAAGACCTAATCTAAGATCTGCAAAAAAATATTTTGCCTTCAAATTCATACCGTGATCGTAGCATGCATGGACTCGACTCATATGACTGTGATTTCCATGAAATAGATTGTGGGCACAAAATGGGTGATCACTGTACATATCTCTTCTGTTTCCCATTACTATTTCTATTTTACTTCCTGAATTTAGCATTATGGACAGGGAAAGACCCAATCTAAGATCTGCAAAAAAATATTTTGCCTTCAAATTCATACCGTGATCGTAGCATGCATGGACTCGACTCATATGACTGGGATTTCCATGAAAAAGATTGTGGGCACAAAATGGGTGATCTCTGTACATTTCTCTTCTGTTTCCCATTACTATTTCTATTTTACTTCCTCAATTTAGCACTATGGACAGGGAAAGATCTAATCTAAGATCTGCAAAAAAATATTTTGCCTTCAAATTCATACCGTGATCGTAGCATGCCTGGACTCGACTCATATGACTGGGATTTCCATGAAAAAGATTGTGGGCACAAAATGCGTGATCACTGTACATTTCTCTTCTGTTTCCTATTACTATTTCTATTTTACTTCCTGAATTTAACATTATGGAAAGGGAAAGACCTAATCTAAGATCTGCAAAAAAATATTTTGCCTTCAAATTCATACCGTGATCGTAGCATGCATAGACTCGACTCATATGACAGGGATTACCATGAAAAAGATTGTGGGCACAAAATGGGTGATCACTGTACATTTCTCTTCTGTTTCCTATTTATATTGATATTTTACTTCCTGAATTTAACATTATGGACAGGGAAAGACCTAATCTAAGATCTGCAAAAAAATATTTTGCCTTCAAATTCATACCGTGATCGTAGCATGCATGGACTCGACTCATATGACTAGGATTTCCATGAAAAAGATGGTGGGCACAAAATGGGTGATCACTGTATATTTCTCTTCTGTTTCCCATTACTATTTCTATTTTACTTCCTGAATTTAGCATTATGGACAGGGAAAGACCTAATCTAAGATCTGCAAAAACATATTTTGCCATCAAATTCATACCGTGACCGTAGCATGCATGGACTCGACTCATATGACTGGGATTTCCATGAAAAAGATTGTGGGCACAAATTGGGTGATCACTGTACATTTCTCTTCTGTTTCCCATTACTATTTCTATTTTACTTCCTCAATTTAGCATTATGGACAGGGGAAGACCTAATCTAAGATCTGCAAAAAAATATTTTGCCTTCAAATTCATACCGTGATCGTAGCATGCATGGACTCGTCTCATATGACTGGGATTTCCATGAAAAAGATTGTGGGCAGAAAATGTGTGATCACTGTAAATTTCTCTTCTGTTTCCCATTACTATTTCTATTTTACTTCCTCAATTTAGCATTATGGACAGGGAAAGACCTAATCTAAGATCTGCAAAAAAATATTTTGCCTTCAAATTCATACCGTGATCGTAGCATGCATGGAATCGACTCATATGACTGGGATTTCCATGAAAAAGATTGTGGGCACAAAATGGGTGATCACTGTACATTTCTCTTCTGTTTCCCATTACTATTTCTAGTTTACTTCCTCAATTTAGCATTATGGACAGGGAAAGACCTAATCTAAGATCAGCAAAAAAATATTTTGCCTTCAAATTCATACCGTGATCGTAGCATGCATGGACTCGACTCATATGACTGGGATTTCCATGAAAAAGATTGTGGGCAGAAAATGTGTGATCACTGTACATTTCTCTTCTGTTTCCTATTACTATTTCTATTTTACTTCCTCAATTTAGCATTATGGACAGGGAAAGACCTAATCTAAGATCAGCAAAAAAATATTTTGCCTTCAAATTCATACCGTGATCGTAGCATGTATGGACTCGTCTCATATGACTGGGATTTCCATGAAAAAGATTGTGGGCAGAAAATGTGTGATCACTGAAAATTTCTCTTCTGTTTCCCATTACTATTTCTATTTTACTTCCTCAATTTAGCATTATGGACAGGGAAAGACCTAATCTAAGATCTGCAAAAAAATATTTTGCCTTCAAATTCATACCGTGATCGTAGCATGCATGGACTCGACTCATATGACTGGGATTTCCATGAAAAAGATTGTGGGCACAAAATGGGTGATCACTGTACATTTCTCTTCTGTTTCCCATTACTATTTCTATTTTACTTCCTCAATTTAGCATTATGGACAGGGAAAGACCTAATCTAAGATCAGCAAAAAAATATTTTGCCTTCAAATTCATACCGTGATCGTAGCATGCATGGACTCGACTCATATGACTGGGATTTCCATGAAAAATATTGTGGGCACAAAATGGGTGATCACTGTACATTTCTCTTCTATTTCCCATTAGTATTTCTATTTTACTTCCTCAATTTAGCATTATGGACAGGGAAAGACCTAATCTAAGATCTGCAAAAAAATATTTTGCCTTCAAATTCATACCGTGATCGTAAGATGCCTGGACTCGACTCATATAACTGTGTTTTCCATGAAAAAGATTGTGGGCACAAAATGCTTGATCACTGTACATTTCTCTTCTGTTTCCCATTACTATTTCTATTTTACTTCCTCAATTTAGCATTATGGACAGGGAAAGACCTAATCTAAGATCTGCAAAAAAATATTTTGCCTTCAAATTCATACCGTGATCGTAGCATGCCTGGATTCGACTCATATGACTGGGATTTCCATGAAAAAGATTGTGGGCACAAAATGCGTGATCACTGTACATTTCTCTTCTGTTTCCTATTACTATTTCTATTTTACTTCCTGAATTTAACATTATGGAAAGGGAAAGACCTAATCTAAGATCTGCACAAAAATATTTTGCCTTCAAATTCATACCGTGATCGTAGCATGCATAGACTCGACTCATATGACTGGGATTACCATGAAAAAGATTGTGGGCACAAAATGGGTGATCACTGTACATTTCTCTTCTGTTTCCTATTTATATTTATATTTGACTTCCTGAATTTAACATTATGGACAGGGAAAGACCTAATCTAAGATCTGCAAAAAAATATTTTGCCTTCAAATTCATACCGTGATCGTAGCATGCATGGACTCGACTCATATGACTAGGATTTCCATGAAAAAGATTGTGGGCACAAAATGGGTGATCACAGTATATTTCTCTTCTGTTTCCCATTACTATTTCTATTTTATTTCCTCAATTTAGCATTATGGACAGGGAAAGACCTAATCTAAGATCTGCAGAAAAATATTTTACCTTCAAATTCATACCGTGATCGTAGCATGCATGGACTCAACTCATATGACTGGGATTTCCATGAAATAGATTGTGTGCACAAAATGGTTGATCACTGTACATTTCTCTTCTGTTTCCCATTACTATTTCTATTTTACTTCCTAAATTTAGCATTATGGACAGGGAAAGACCTAATCTAAGATCAGCAAAAAAATATTTTGCCTTCAAATTCATACCGTAATCGTAGCATGCATGGACTCGACTCATATGACTGGGATTTCCATGAAAAAGATTGTGGGCAGAAAATGTGTGATCACTGTACATTTCTCTTCTGTTTCCTATTACTATTTCTATTTTACTTCCTCAATTTAGCATTATGGACAGGGAAAGACCTAATCTAAGATCTGCAAAAAAATATTTTGCCTTCAAATTCATACCGTGATCGTAGCATGCATGGACTCGTCTCATATGACTGGGATTTCCATGAAAAAGATTGTGGGCAGAAAATGTGTGATCACTGTAAATTTCTCTTCTGTTTCCCATTACTATTTCTATTTTACTTCCCCAATTTAGCATTATGGACTGGGAAAGACCTAATCTAAGATCTGCAAAAAAATATTTTGCCTTCAAATTCATACCGTGATCGTAGCATGCATGGACTCGTCTCATATGACTGGGATTTCCATGAAAAAGATTGTGGGCAGAAAATGTGTGATCACTGTAAATTTCTCTTCTTTTTCCCATTACTATTTCTATTTTACTTCCTCAATTTAGCATTATGGACAGGGAAAGACCTAATCTAAGATCTGCAAAAAAATATTTTGCCTTCAAATTCATACCGTGATCGTAGCATGCATGGACTCGACTCATATGACTGGGATTTCCATGAAAAAGATTGTGGGCACAAAATGGGTGATCACTGTAAATTTCTCTTCTGTTTCCCATTACTATTTCTATTTTACTTCCTCAATTTAGCATTATGGACAGGGAAAGACCTAATCTAAGATCTGCAAAAAAATATTTTGCCTTCAAATTCATACCGTGATCGTAGCATGCATGGACTCGACTCATATGACTGGGATTTCCATGAAAAAGATTGTGGGCAGAAAATGTGTGATCACTGTACATTTCTCTTCTGTTTCCCATTACTATTTCTATTTTACTTCCTCAATTTAGCATTATGGACAGGGAAAGACCTAATCTAAGATCAGCAAAAAAATATTTTGCCTTCAAATTCATACCGTGATCGTAGCATGCATGGACTCGACTCATATGACTGGGATTTCCATGAAAAATATTGTGGGCACAAAATGGGTGATCACTGTACATTTCTCTTCTATTTCCCATTAGTATTTCTATTTTACTTCCTCAATTTAGCATTATGGACAGGGAAAGACCTAATCTAAGATCTGCAAAAAAATATTTTGCCTTCAAATTCATACCGTGATCGTAACATGCCTGGACTCGACTCATATGACTGTGATTTCCATGAAAAAGATTGTGGGCACAAAATGCGTAATCACTGTACATTTCTCTTCTGTTTCCCATTACTATTTCTATTTTACTTCCTCAATTTAGCATTATGGACAGGGAAAGACCTAATCTAAGATCTGCAAAAAAATATTTTGCCTTCAAATTCATACCGTGATCATAGCATGCCTGGACTCGACTCATATCACTGGGATTTCCATGAAAAAGATTGTGGGCACAAAATGCGTGATCACTGTACATTTCTCTTCTGTTTCCTATTACTATATCTATTTTACTTCCTGAATTTAACATTATGGAAAGGGAAAGACCTAATCTAAGATCTGCAAAAAAATATTTTGCCTTCAAATTCATACCGTGATCGTAGCATGCATAGACTCGACTCATATGACTGGGATTACCATGAAAAAGATTGTGGGCACAAAATGGGTGATCACTGTACATTTCTCTTCTGTTTCCTATTTATATTTATATTTTACTTCCTGAATTTAACATTATGGACAGGGAAAGACCTAATCTAAGATCTGCAAAAAAATATTTTGCCTTCAAATTCATACCGTGATCGTAGCATGCATGGACTCGACTCATATGACTAGGATTTCCATGAAAAAGATTGTGGGCACAAAATGGGTGATCACTGTATATTTCTCTTCTGTTTCCCATTACTATTTCTATTTTACTTCCTCAATTTAGCATTATGGACAGGGAAAGACCGAATCTAAGATCAGCAAAAAAATATTTTGCCTTCAAATTCATACCGTGATCGTAGCATGCATGGACTCGACTCATATGACTGGGATTTCCATGAAAAAGATTGTGGGCAGAAAATGTGTGATCACTGTACATTTCTCTTCTGTTTCCTATTACTATTTCTATTTTACTTCCTCAATTTAGCATTATGGACAGGGAAAGACCTAATCTAAGATCTGCAAAAAAATATTTTGTCTTCAAATTCATACCGTGATCGTAGCATGCATGGACTCGTCTCATATGACTGGGATTTCCATGAAAAAGATTGTGGGCAGAAAATGTGTGATCACTGTAAATTTCTCTTCTGTTTCCCATTACTATTTCTATTTTACTTCCCCAATTTAGCATTATGGACTGGGAAAGACCTAATCTAAGATCTGCAAAAAAATATTTTGCCTTCAAATTCATACCGTGATCGTAGCATGCATGGACTCGTCTCATATGACTGGGATTTCCATGAAAAAGATTGTGGGCAGAAAATGTGTGATCACTGTAAATTTCTCTTCTCTTTCCCATTACTATTTCTATTTTACTTCCTCAAATTAGCATTATGGACAGGGAAAGACCTAATCTAAGATCTGCAAAAAAATATTTTGCATTCAAATTCATACCGTGATTGTAGCATGCATGGACTCGACTCATATGACTGGGATTTCCATGGAAAAGATTGTGGGCACAAAATGGGTGATCACTGTACATTTCTCTTCTGTTTCCCATTACTATTTCTATTTTACTTCCTCAATTTAGCATTATGGACAGGGAAAGACCTAATCTAAGATCAGCAAAAAAATATTTTGCCTTCAAATTCATACCGTGATCGTAGCATGCATGGACTCGACTCATATGACTGGGATTTCCATGAAAAAGATTGTGGGCAGAAAATGTGTGATCACTGTACATTTCTGTTCTGTTTCCCATTAGTATTTCTATTTTACTTCCTCAATTTAGCATTATGGGCAGGGAAAGACCTAATCTAAGATCTGTAAAAAAATATTTTGCCTTCAAATTCATATCGTGATCGTAGCATGTCTGGACTTGACTCATATGACTGGGATTTCCATGAAAAAGATTGTGGGCACAAAATGCGTGATCACTGTACATTTCTCTTCTGTTTCCCATTACTATTTCTATTTTACTTCCTCAATTTAGCATTATGGACAGGGAAAGACCTAATCTAAGATCAGCAAAAAAATATTTTGCCTTCAAATTCATACCGTAATCGTAGCATGCATGGACTCGACTCATATGACTGGGATTTCCATGAAAAAGATTGTGGGCAGAAAATGTGTGATCACTGTAAATTTCTCTTCTGTTTCCCATTACTATTTCTATTTTACTTCCTCAATTTAGCATTATGGACAGGGAAAGACCTAATCTAAGATCTGCAAAAAAATATTTTGCCTTCAAATTCATACCGTGATCGTAGCATGCATGGACTCGACTCATATGACTGGGATTTCCATGAAAAAGATTGTGGGCAGAAAATGTGTGATCACTGTACATTTCTCTTCTGTTTCCCATTACTATTTCTATTTTACTTCCTCAATTTAGCATTATGGACAGGGAAAGACCTAATCTAAGATCAGCAAAAAAATATTTTGCCTTCAAATTCATACCGTGATCGTAGCATGCATGGACTCGACTCATATGACTGGGATTTCACTGAAAAATATTGTGGGCACAAAATGGGTGATCACTGTACATTTCTCTTCTATTTCCCATTAGTATTTCTATTTTACTTCCTCAATTTAGCATTATGGACAGGGAAAGACCTAATCTAAGATCTGCAAAAAAATATTTTGCCTTCAAATTCATACCGTGATCGTAACATGCCTGGACTCGACTCATATGACTGTGATTTCCATGAAAAAGATTGTGGGCACAAAATGCGTAATCACTGTACATTTCTCTTCTGTTTCCCATTACTATTTCTATTTTACTTCCTCAATTTATCATTATGGACAGGGAAAGACCTAATCTAAGATCTGCAAAAAAATATTTTGCCTTCAAATTCATACCGTGATCATAGCATGCCTGGACTCGACTCATATGACTGGGATTTCCATGAAAAAGATTGTGGGCACAAAATGCGTGATCACTGTACATTTCTCTTCTGTTTCCTATTACTATATCTATTTTACTTCCTGAATTTAACATTATGGAAAGGGAAAGACCTAATCTAAGATCTGCAAAAAAATATTTTGCCTTCAAATTCATACCGTGATCGTAGCATGCATAGACTCGACTCATATGACTGGGATTACCATGAAAAAGATTGTGGGCACAAAATGGGTGATCACTGTACATTTCTCTTCTGTTTCCTATTTATATTTATATTTTACTTCCTGAATTTAACATTATGGACAGGGAAAGACCTAATCTAAGATCTGCAAAAAAATATTTTGCCTTCAAATTCATACCGTGATCGTAGCATGCATGGACTCGACTCATATGACTAGGATTTCCATGAAAAAGATTGTGGGCACAAAATGGGTGATCACTGTATATTTCTCTTCTGTTTCCCATTACTATTTCTATTTTACTTCCTCAATTTAGCATTATGGACAGGGAAAGACCTAATCTAAGATCAGCAAAAAAATATTTTGCCTTCAAATTCATACCGTGATCGTAGCATGCATGGACTCGACTCATATGACTGGGATTTCCATGAAAAAGATTGTGGGCAGAAAATGTGTGATCACTGTACATTTCTCTTCTGTTTCCTATTACTATTTCTATTTTACTTCCTCAATTTAGCATTATGGACAGGGAAAGACCTAATCTAAGATCTGCAAAAAAATATTTTGCCTTCAAATTCATACCGTGATCGTAGCATGCATGGACTCGTCTCATATGACTGGGATTTCCATGAAAAAGATTGTGGGCAGAAAATGTGTGATCACTGTAAATTTCTCTTCTGTTTCCCATTACTATTTCTATTTTACTTCCCCAATTTAGCATTATGGACTGGGAAAGACCTAATCTAAGATCTGCAAAAAAATATTTTGCCTTCAAATTCATACCGTGATCGTAGCATGCATGGACTCGTCTCATATGACTGGGATTTCCATGAAAAAGATTGTGGGCAGAAAATGTGTGATCACTGTAAATTTCTCTTCTCTTTCCCATTACTATTTCTATTTTACTTCCTCAATTTAGCATTATGGACAGGGAAAGACCTAATCTAAGATCTGCAAAAAAATATTTTGCATTCAAATTCATACCGTGATCGTAGCATGCATGGACTCGACTCATATGACTGGGATTTCCATGGAAAAGATTGTGGGCACAAAATGGGTGATCACTGTACATTTCTCTTCTGTTTCCCATTACTATTTCTATTTTACTTCCTCAATTTAGCATTATGGACAGGGAAAGACCTAATCTAAGATCAGCAAAAAAATATTTTGCCTTCAAATTCATACCGTGATCGTAGCATGCATGGACTCGACTCATATGACTGGGATTTCCATGAAAAAGATTGTGGGCAGAAAATGTGTGATCACTGTACATTTCTGTTCTGTTTCCCATTAGTATTTCTATTTTACTTCCTCAATTTAGCATTATGGGCAGGGAAAGACCTAATCTAAGATCTGTAAAAAAATATTTTGCCTTCAAATTCATATCGTGATCGTAGCATGTCTGGACTTGACTCATATGACTGGGATTTCCATGAAAAAGATTGTGGGCACAAAATGCGTGATCACTGTACATTTCTCTTCTGTTTCCCATTACTATTTCTATTTTACTTCCTCAATTTAGCATTATGGACAGGGAAAGACCTAATCTAAGATCTGCAAAAAAATATTTTGCCTTCAAATTCATACCGTGATCGTAGCATGCATGGACTCGTCTCATATGACTGGGATTTCCATGAAAAAGATTGTGGGCAGAAAATATGTGATCATTGTAAATTTCTCTTCTGTTTCCCATTACTATTTCTATTTTACTTCCTCAATTTAGCATTATGGACAGGGAAAGACCTAATCTAAGATCTGCAAAAAAATATTTTGCCTTCAAATTCATACCGTGATCGTAGCATGCATGGACTCGACTCATATGACTGGGATTTCCATGAAAAAGATTGTGGGCACAAAATGGGTGATCACTGTACATTTCTCTTCTGTTTCCCATTACTATTTCTATTTTACTTCCTCAATTTAGCATTATGGACAGGGAAAGACCTAATCTAAGATCAGCAAAAAAATATTTTGCCTTCAAATTCATACCGTAATCGTAGTATGCATGGACTCGACTCATATGACTGGGATTTCCATGAAAAAGATTGTGGGCAGAAAATGTGTGATCACTGTACATTTCTCTTCTGTTTCCTATTACTATTTCTATTTTACTTCCTCAATTTAGCATTATGGACAGGGAAAGACCTAATCTAAGATCTGCAAAAAAATATTTTGCCTTCAAATTCATACCGTGATCGTAGCATGCATGGACTCGTCTCATATGACTGGGATTTCCATGAAAAAGATTGTGGGCAGAAAATGTGTGATCACTGTAAATTTCTCTTCTGTTTCCCATTACTATTTCTATTTTACTTCCCCAATTTAGCATTATGGACTGGGAAAGACCTAATCTAAGATCTGCAAAAAAATATTTTGCCTTCAAATTCATACCGTGATCGTAGCATGCATGGACTCGTCTCATATGACTGGGATTTCCATGAAAAAGATTGTGGGCAGAAAATGTGTGATCACAGTAAATTTCTCTTCTCTTTCCCATTACTATTTCTATTTTACTTCCTCAATTTAGCATTATGGACAGGGAAAGACCTAATCTAAGATCTGCAAAAAAATATTTTGCCTTCAAATTCATACCGTGATCGTAGCATACATGGACTCGACTCATATGACTGGGATTTCCATGAAAAAGATTGTGGGCACAAAATGCGTGATCACTGTACATTTCTCTTCTGTTTCCCATTACTATTTCTATTTTACTTCCTCAATTTAGCATTATGGACAGGGAAAGACCTAATCTAAGATCTGCAAAAAAATATTTTGCCTTCAAATTCATACCGTGATCGTAGCATGCATGGACTCGTCTCATATGACTGGGATTTCCATGAAAAAGATTGTGGGCAGAAAATGTGTGATCATTGTAAATTTCTCTTCTGTTTCCCATTACTATTTCTATTTTACTTCCTCAATTTAGCATTATGGACAGGGAAAGACCTAATCTAAGATCTGCAAAAAAATATTTTGCCTTCAAATTCATACCGTGATCGTAGCATGCATGGACTCGACTCATATGACTGGGATTTCCATGAAAAAGATTGTGGGCACAAAATGGGTGATCACTGTACATTTCTCTTCTGTTTCCCATTACTATTTCACTTACTCAATTTAGCATTATGGACAGGGAAAGACCTAATCTAAGATCAGCAAAAAAATATTTTGCCTTCAAATTCATACCGTAATCGTAGCATGCATGGACTCGACTCATATGACTGGGATTTCCATGAAAAAGATTGTGGGCAGAAAATGTGTGATCTTTGTACATTTCTCTTCTGTTTCCTATTACTATTTCTATTTTACTTCCTCAATTTAGCATTATGGACAGGGAAAGACCTAATCTAAGATCTGCAAAAAAATATTTTGCCTTCAAATTCATACCGTGATCGTAGCATGCATGGACTCGTCTCATATGACTGGGATTTCCATGAAAAAGATTGTGGGCAGAAAATGTGTGATCACTGTAAATTTCTCTTCTGTTTCCCATTACTATTTCTATTTTACTTCCCCAATTTAGCATTATGGACTGGGAAAGACCTAATCTAAGATCTGCAAAAAAATATTTTGCCTTCAAATTCATACCGTGATCGTAGCATGCATGGACTCGTCTCATATGACTGGGATTTCCATGAAAAAGATTGTGGGCAGAAAATGTGTGATCACTGTAAATTTCTCTTCTCTTTCCCATTACTATTTCTATTTTACTTCCTCAATTTAGCATTATGGACAGGGAAAGACCTAATCTAAGATCTGCAAAAAAATATTTTGCCTTCAAATTCATACCGTGATCGTAGCATGCATGGACTCGACTCATATGACTGGGATTTCCATGAAAAAGATTGTGGGCACAAAATGGGTGATCACTGTACATTTCTCTTCTGTTTCCCATTACTATTTGTATTTTACTTCCTCAATTTAGCATTATGGACAGGGAAAGACCTAATCTAAGATCAGCAAAAAAATATTTTGCCTTCAAATTCATACCGTGATCGTAGCATGCATGGACTCGTCTCATATGACTGGGATTTCCATGAAAAAGATTGTGGGCAGAAAATGTGTGATCACTGTACATTTCTGTTCTGTTTCCCATTAGTATTTCTATTTTACTTCCTCAATTTAGCATTATGGGCAGGGAAAGACCTAATCTAAGATCTGTAAAAAAATATTTTGCCTTCAAATTCATATCGTGATCGTAGCATGTCTGGACTCGACTCATATGACTGGGATTTCCATGAAAAAGATTGTGGGCACAAAATGCGTGTTCACTGTACATTTCTCTTCTGTTTCCCATTACTATTTCTATTTTACTTCCTCAATTTAGCATTATGGACAGGGAAAGACCTAATCTAAGATCTGCAAAAAAATATTTTGCCTTCAAATTCATACCGTGATCGTAGCATGCATGGACTCGTCTCATATGACTGGGATTTCCATGAAAAAGATTGTGGGCAGAAAATGTGTGATCACTGTAAATTTCTCTTCTGTTTCCCATTACTATTTCTATTTTACTTCCCCAATTTAGCATTATGGACTGGGAAAGACCTAATCTAAGATCTGCAAAAAAATATTTTGCCTTCAAATTCATACCGTGATCGTAGCATGCATGGACTCGTCTCATATGACTGGGATTTCCATGAAAAAGATTGTGGGCAGAAAATGTGTGATCACTGTAAATTTCTCTTCTCTTTCCCATTACTATTTCTATTTTACTTCCTCAATTTAGCATTATGGACAGGGAAAGACCTAATCTAAGATCTGCAAAAAAATATTTTGCCTTCAAATTCATACCGTGATCGTAGCATGCATGGACTCGACTCATATGACTGGGATTTCCATGAAAAAGATTGTGGGCACAAAATGGGTGATCACTGTACATTTCTCTTCTGTTTCCCATTACTATTTCTATTTTACTTCCTTAATTTAGCATTATGGACAGGGAAAGACCTAATCTAAGATCAGCAAAAAAATATTTTGCCTTCAAATTCATACCGTGATCGTAGCATGCATGGACTCGTCTCATATGACTGGGATTTCCATGAAAAAGATTGTGGGCAGAAAATGTGTGATCACTGTACATTTCTGTTCTGTTTCCCATTAGTATTTCTATTTTACTTCCTCAATTTAGCATTATGGGCAGGGAAAGACCTAATCTAAGATCTGTAAAAAAATATTTTGCCTTCAAATTCATATCGTGATCGTAGCATGTCTGGACTCGACTCATATGACTGGGATTTCCATGAAAAAGATTGTGGGCACAAAATGCGTGATCACTGTACATTTCTCTTCTGTTTCCCATTACTATTTCTATTTTACTTCCTCAATTTAGCATTATGGACAGGGAAAGACCTAATCTAAGATCTGCAAAAAAATATTTTGCCTTCAAATTCATACCGTGATCGTAGCATGCATGGACTCGTCTCATATGACTGGGATTTCCATGAAAAAGATTGTGGGCAGAAAATGTGTGATCATTGTAAATTTCTCTTCTGTTTCCCATTACTATTTCTATTTTACTTCCTCAATTTAGCATTATGGACAGGGAAAGACCTAATCTAAGATCTGCAAAAAAATATTTTGCCTTCAAATTCATACCGTGATCGTAGCATGCATGGACTCGACTCATATGACTGGGATTTCCATGAAAAAGATTGTGGGCACAAAATGGGTGATCACTGTACATTTCTCTTCTGTTTCCCATTACTATTTCTATTTTACTTCCTCAATTTAGCATTATGGACTGGGAAAGACCTAATCTAAGATCTGCAAAAAAATATTTTGCCTTCAAATTCATACCGTGATCGTAGCATGCATGGACTCGTCTCATATGACTGAGATTTCCATGAAAAAGATTGTGGGCAGAAAATGTGTGATCACTGTAAATTTCTCTTCTCTTTCCCATTACTATTTCTATTTTACTTCCTCAATTTAGCATTATGGACAGGGAAAGACCTAATCTAAGATCTGCAAAAAAATATTTTGCCTTCAAATTCATACCGTGATCGTAGCATGCATGGACTCGACTCATATGACTGGGATTTCCATGAAAAAGATTGTGGGCACAAAATGGGTGATCACTGTACATTTCTCTTCTGTTTCCCATTACTATTTCTATTTTACTTCCTCAATTTAGCATTATGGACAGGGAAAGACCTAATCTAAGATCAGCAAAAAAATATTTTGCCTTCAAATTCATACCGTGATCGTAGCATGCATGGACTCGACTCATATGACTGGGATTTCCATGAAAAAGATTGTGGGCAGAAAATGTGTGATCACTGTACATTTCTGTTCTGTTTCCCATTAGTATTTCTATTTTACTTCCTCAATTTAGCATTATGGGCAGGGAAAGACCTAATCTAAGATCTGTAAAAAAATATTTTGCCTTCAAATTCATATCGTGATCGTAGCATGTCTGGACTCGACTCATATGACTGGGATTTCCATGAAAAAGATTGTGGGCACAAAATGCGTGATCACTGTACATTTCTCTTCTGTTTCCCATTACTATTTCTATTTTACTTCCTCAATTTAGCATTATGGACAGGGAAAGACCTAATCTAAGATCTGCAAAAAAATATTTTGCCTTCAAATTCATACCGTGATCGTAGCATGCATGGACTCGTCTCATATGACTGGGATTTCCATGAAAAAGATTGTGGGCAGAAAATGTGTGATCATTGTAAATTTCTCTTCTGTTTCCCATTACTATTTCTATTTTACTTCCTCAATTTAGCATTATGGACAGGGAAAGACCTAATCTAAGATCTGCAAAAAAATATTTTGCCTTCAAATTCATACCGTGATCGTAGCATGCATGGACTCGACTCATATGACTGGGATTTCCATGAAAAAGATTGTGGGCACAAAATGGGTGATCACTGTACATTTCTCTTCTGTTTCCCATTACTATTTCTATTTTACTTCCTCAATTTAGCATTATGGATAGGGAAAGACCTAATCTAAGATCAGCAAAAAAATATTTTGCCTTCAAATTCATACCGTAATCGTAGCATGCATGGACTCGACTCATATGACTGGGATTTCCATGAAAAAGATTGTGGGCAGAAAATGTGTGATCACTGTACATTTCTGTTCTGTTTCCCATTAGTATTTCTATTTTACTTCCTCAATTTAGCATTATGGGCAGGGAAAGACCTAATCTAAGATCTGTAAAAAAATATTTTGCCTTCAAATTCATATCGTGATCGTAGCATGTCTGGACTCGACTCATATGACTGGGATTTCCATGAAAAAGATTGTGGGCACAAAATGCGTGATCACTGTACATTTCTCTTCTGTTTCCCATTACTATTTCTATTTTACTTCCTCAATTTAGCATTATGGACAGGGAAAGACCTAATCTAAGATCTGCAAAAAAATATTTTGCCTTCAAATTCATACCGTGATCGTAGCATGCATGGACTCGTCTCATATGACTGGGATTTCCATGAAAAAGATTGTGGGCAGAAAATGTGTGATCACTGTACATTTCTCTTCTGTTTCCCATTACTATTTCTATTTTACTTCCTCAATTTAGCATTATGGACAGGGAAAGACCTAATCTAAGATCTGCAAAAAAATATTTTCCCTTCAAATTCATACCGTGATCGTAGCATGCATGGACTCGACTCATATGACTGGGATTTCCATGAAAAAGATTGTGGGCACAAAATGGGTGATCACTGTACATTTCTCTTCTGTTTCCCATTACTATTTCTATTTTACTTCCTCAATTTAGCATTATGGATAGGGAAAGACCTAATCTAAGATCAGCAAAAAAATATTTTGCCTTCAAATTCATACCGTAATCGTAGCATGCATGGACTCAACTCATATGACTGGGATTTCCATGAAAAAGATTGTGGGCAGAAAATGTGTGATCACTGTATATTTCTCTTCTGTTTCCTATTACTATTTCTATTTTACTTCCTCAATTTAGCATTATGGACAGGGAAAGACCTAATCTAAGATCTGCAAAAAAATATTTTGCCTTCAAATTCATACCGTGATCGTAGCATGCATGGACTCGACTCATATGACTGGGATTTCCATGAAAAAGATTGTGGGCAGAAAATGGGTGATCACTGTACATTTCTCTTCTGTTTCCCATTACTATTTCTATTTTACTTCCTCAATTTAGCATTATGGACAGGGGAAGACCTAATCTAATATCTGCAAAAAAATATTTTGCGCTCAAATTCATACCGTGATCGTAGCATGCCTGGACTCGACTCATATGACTGGGATTTCCATGAAAAAGATTGTGGGCACAAAATGCGTGATCACTGTACATTTCTCTTCTGTTTCCCATTACTATTTCTATTTTACTTCCTCAATTTAGCATTATGGACAGGGAAGGACCTAATCTATGATCAGCAAAAAAATATTTTGCCTTCAAATTCATACCGTGATCGTAGCATGCATGGACTCGACTCATATGACAGGGATTTCCATGAAAAAGATTGTGGGCACAAAATGGGTGATCACTGTACATTTCTCTTCTATTTTCCATTAGTATTTCTATTTTACTTCCTCAATTTAGCATTATGGACAGGGAAAGACCTAATCTAAGATCTGCAAAAAAATATTTTGCCATCAAATTCATACCGTGATCATAGCATGCATGGACTCGACTCATATGACTGGGATTTCCATGAAAAAGTTTGTGGGCACAAAATGGGTGATCACTGTACATTTCTCTTCTGTTTCCCATTACTATTTCTATTTTACTTCCTTAATTTAGCATTATCGACAGGGAAAGACCTAATCTAAGATCTGCAAAAAATATTTTGGCTTCAAATTCATACCGTGATCGTAGCATGCATGGACTCGACTCATATGACTGGGATTTCCATGAAAAAGATTGTGGGCACAAAATGGGTGATCACTGTACATTTCTCTTCTATTTTCCATTAGTATTTCTATTTTACTTCCTCAATTTAGCATTATGGACAGGGAAAGACCTAATCTAAGATCTGCAAAAAAATATTTTGCCATCAAATTCATACCGTGATCATAGCATGCATGGACTCGACTCATATGACTGGGATTTCCATGAAAAAGTTTGTGGGCACAAAATGGGTGATCACTGTACATTTCTCTTCTGTTTCCCATTACTATTTCTATTTTACTTCCTTAATTTAGCATTATCGACAGGGAAAGACCTAATCTAAGATCTGCAAAAAATATTTTGCCTTCAAATTCATACCGTGATCGTAGCATGCATGGACTCGACTCATATGACTGGGATTTCCATGAAAAAGATTGTGGGCACAAAATGGGTGATCACTGTACATTTCTCTTCTGTTTCCCATTACTATTTCTATTTTACTTCCTCAATTTAGCATTATGGACTGGGAAAGACCTAATCTAAGATCTGCAAAAAAATATTTTGCCTTCAAATTCATACCGTGATCGTAGCATGCCTGGACTCGACTCATATGACTGGGGTTTCCATGAAAAAGATTGTGGGCACAAAATGCGTGATCACTGTACATTTCTCTTCTGTTTCCCATTACTATTTCTATTTTACTTCCTCAATTTAGCATTATGGACAGGGAAAGACCTAATCTAAGATCTGCAAAAAAATATTTTGCCCTCAAATTCATACCGTGATCGTAGTATGCCTGGACTCGACTTATATGACTGGGATTTCCATGAAAAAGATTGTGGGCACAAAATGCGTGATCACTGTACATTTCTCTTCGGTTTCCCATTACTATTTCTATTTTACTTTTCTCAATTTAGCATTATGGACAGGGAAAGACCTAATCTAAGATCTGCAAAAAAATATTTTGCCTTCAAATTCATACCGTGATCGTAGCATGCATGGACTCGACTCATATGACTGGGATTTCCATGAAAAAGTTTGTGGGCACAAAATGGGTGATCACTGTACATTTCTCTTCTATTTGCCATTAGTATTTCTATTTTACTTCCTGAATTTAGCATTATGGACAGGGAAAGACCTAATCTAAGATCTGCAAAAAAATATTTTGCCTTCAAATTCATACCGTGATCGTAGCATGCCTGGACTCGACTCATATGACTGAGATTTCCATGAAAAAGATTGTGGGCCGAAAATGGGTGATCACTGTACATTTCTCTTCTCTTTCCCCTTACTATTTCTATTTTACTTCCTCAATTTAGCATTATGGACAGGGAAAGACCTAATCTAAGATCTGCAAAAAAATATTTTGCCTTCAAATTCATACCGTGATCGTAGCATGCATGGACTCGTCTCATATGACTGGGATTTCCATGAAAAAGATTGTGGGCAGAAAATGTGTGATCACTGTAAATTTCTCTTCTGTTTCCCATTACTATTTCTATTTTACTTCCTCAATTTAGCATTATGGACTGGGAAAGACCTAATCTAAGATCTGCAAAAAAATATTTTGCCTTCAAATTCATACCGTGATCGTAGCATGCCTGGACTCGACTCATATGACTGGGGTTTCCATGAAAAAGATTGTGGGCACAAAATGCGTGATCACTGTACATTTCTCTTCTGTTTCCCATTACTATTTCTATTTTACTTCCTCAATTTAGCATTATGGACAGGGAAAGACCTAATCTAAGATCTGCAAAAAAATATTTTGCCTTCAAATTCATACCGTGATCGTAGCATGCCTGGACTCGACTCATATGACTGGGATTTCCATGAAAAAGATTGTGGGCATAAAATGCGTGATCACTGTACGTTTCTCTTCTGTTTCCCATTACTATTTCTATTTTACTTCCTCAATTTAGCATTATGGACAGGGAAAGACCTAATCTAAGATCTGCAAAAAAATATTTTGCCTTCAAATTCATACCGTGATCGTAGCATGCCTGGACTCGACTCATATGACTGGGATTTCCATGAAAAAATTGTGGGCACAAAATGGGTGATCACTGTACATTTCTCTTCTGTTTCCCATTACTATTTCTATTTTACTTCCTCAATTTAGCATTATGGACAGGGAAAGACCTAATCTAAGATCTGCAAAAAAATATTTTGCCTTCAAATTCATACCGTGATCGTAGCATGCATGGACTCGTCTCATATGACTGGGATTTCCATGAAAAAGATTGTGGGCACAAAATGGGTGATCACTGTACATTTCTCCTCTGTTTCCCATTACTATTTCTATTTTACTTCCTCAATTTAGCATTATGGACAGGGAAAAACCTAATCTAAGATCTGCAAAAAAATATTTTGCCATCAAATTCATACCGTGATCATAGCATGCATGGACTCGACTCATATGACTGGGATTTCCATGAAAAAGTTTGTGGGCACAAAATGGGTGATCACTGTACATTTCTCTTCTGTTTCCCATTACTATTTCTATTTTACTTCCTTAATTTAGCATTATGGACAGGGAAAGACCTAATCTAAGATCTGCAAAAAATATTTTGCCTTCAAATTCATACCGTGATCGTAGCATGCATGGACTCGACTCATATGACTGGGATTTCCATGAAAAAGATTGTGGGCACAAAATGGGTGATCACTGTACATTTCTCTTCTGTTTCCCATTACTATTTCTATTTTACTTCCTGAATTTAGCATTATGGACAGGGAAAGACCTAATCTAAGATCTGCAAAAAAATATTTTGCCTTCAAATTCATACCGTGATCGTAGCATGCATGGACACGTCTCATATGACTGGGATTTCCATGAAAAAGATTGTGGGCACAAAATGCGTGATCACTGTACATTTCTCTTCGGTTTCCCATTACTATTTCTATTTTACTTCCTCAATTTAGCATTATGGACAGGGAAAGACCTAATCTAAGATCTGCAAAAAAATATTTTGCCTTCAAATTCATACCGTGATCGTAGCATGCCTGGACTCGACTCATATGACTGGGATTTCCATGAAAAAATTGTGGGCACAAAATGGGTGATCACTGTACATTTCTCCTCTGTTTCCCATTACTATTTCTATTTTACTTCCTCAATTTAGCATTATGGACAGGGAAAGACCTAATCTAAGATCTGCAAAAAAATATTTTGCCTTCAAATTCATACCGTGATCGTAGCATGCATGGACTCGACTCATATGACTGGGATTTCCATGAAAAAGATTGTGGGCCGAAAATGGGTGATCACTGTACATTTCTCTTCTGTTTCCCATTACTATTTCTATTTTACTTCCTCAATTTAGCATTATGGACAGGGAAAGACCTAATCTAAGATCTGCAAAAAAATATTTTGCCTTCAAATTCATACCGTGATCGTAGCATGCCTGGACTCGACTCATATGACTGGGATTTCCATGAAAAAATTGTGGGCACAAAATGGGTGATCACTGTACATTTCTCTTCTGTTTCCCATTACTATTTCTATTTTACTTCCTCAATTTAGCATTATGGACAGGGAAAGACCTAATCTTAGATCTGCAAAAAAATATTTTGCCTTCAAATTCATACCGTGATCGTAGCATGCCTGGACTCGACTCATATGACTGGGGTTTCCATGAAAAAGATTGTGGGCACAAAATGCGTGATCACTGTACATTTCTCTTCTGTTTCCCATTACTATTTCTATTTTACTTCCTCAATTTAGCATTATGGACAGGGAAAGACCTAATCTAAGATCTGCAAAAAATATTTTGCCCTCAAATTCATACCGTGATCGTAGCATGCCTGTACTCGACTTATATGACTGGGATTTCCATGAAAAAGATTGTGGGCACAAAATGCGTGATCACTGTACATTTCTCTTCGGTTTCCCATTACTATTTCTATTTTACTTTTCTCAATTTAGCATTATGGACAGGGAAAGACCTAATCTAAGATCAGCAAAAAAATATTTTGCCTTCAAATTCATACCGTGATCGTAGCATGCATGGACTCGACTCATATGACTGGGATTTCCATGAAAAAGATTGTGGGCACAAAATGGGTGATCACTGTACATTTCTCTTCTATTTCCCATTACTATTTCTATTTTACTTCCTCAATTTAGCATTATGGACAGGGAAAGACCTAATCTAAGATCTGCAAAAAAATATTTTGCCTTCAAATTCATACCGTGATCGTAGCATGCCTGGACTCGACTCATATGACTGGGATTTCCATGAAAAAGATTGTGGGCCGAAAATGGGTGATCACTGTACATTTCTCTTCTCTTTCCCCTTACTATTTCTATTTTACTTCCTCAATTTAGCATTATGGACAGGGAAAGACCTAATCTAAGATCTGCAAAAAAATATTTTGCCTTCAAATTCATACCGTGATCGTAGCATGCCTGGACTCGACTCATATGACTGGGATTTCCATGAAAAAGATTGTGGGCATAAAATGTGTGATCACTGTACGTTTCTCTTCTGTTTCCCATTACTATTTCTATTTTACTTCCTCAATTTAGCATTATGGACAGGGAAAGACCTAATCTAAGATCTGCAAAAAAATATTTTGCCTTCAAATTCATACCGTGATCGTAGCATGCCTGGACTCGACTCATATGACTGGGATTTCCATGAAAAAATTGTGGGCACAAAATGCGTGATCACTGTACATTTCTCTTCTATTTCCCATTACTATTTCTATTTTACTTCCTCAATTTAGCATTATGGACAGGGAAAGACCTAATCTAAGATCTGCAAAAAAATATTTTGCCTTCAAATTCATACCGTGATCGTAGCATGCCTGGACTCGACTCATATGACTGGGATTTCCATGAAAAAGATTGTGGGCCGAAAATGGGTGATCACTGTACATTTCTCTTCTCTTTCCCCTTACTATTTCTATTTTACTTCCTCAATTTAGCATTATGGACAGGGAAAGACCTAATCTAAAATCTGCAAAAAAATATTTTGCCTTCAAATTCATACCGTGATCGTAGCATGCCTGGACTCGACACATATGACTGGGATTTCCATGAAAAAGATTGTGGGCCGAAAATGGGTGATCACTGTACATTTCTCTTCTCTTTCCCCTTACTATTTCTATTTTACTTCCTCAATTTAGCATTATGGACAGGGAAAGACCTAATCTAAGATCTGCAAAAAAATATTTTGCCTTCAAATTCATACCGTGATCGTAGCATGCCTGGACTCGACTCATATGACTGGGATTTCCATGAAAAAGATTGTGGGCATAAAATGTGTGATCACTGTACGTTTCTCTTCTGTTTCCCATTACTATTTCTATTTTACTTCCTCAATTTAGCATTATGGACAGGGAAAGACCTAATCTAAGATCTGCAAAAAAATATTTTGCCTTCAAATTCATACCGTGATCGTAGCATGCCTGGACTCGACTCATATGACTGGGATTTCCATGAAAAAGATTGTGGGCACAAAATGCGTGATCACTGTACATTTCTCTTCTGTTTCCCATTACTATTTCTATTTTACTTCCTCAATTTAGCATTATGGACAGGGAAAGACCTAATCTAAGATCTGCAAAAAAATATTTTGCCTTCAAATTCATACCGTGATCGTAGCATGCATGGACTCGTCTCATATGACTGGGATTTCCATGAAAAAGATTGTGGGCACAAAATGGGTGATCACTGTACATTTCTCCTCTGTTTCCCATTACTATTTCTATTTTACTTCCTCAATTTAGCATTATGGACAGGGAAAGACCTAATCTAAGATCTGCAAAAAAATATTTTGCCATCAAATTCATACCGTGATCATAGCATGCATGGACTCGACTCATATGACTGGGATTTCCATGAAAAAGTTTGTGGGCACAAAATGGGTGATCACTGTACATTTCTCTTCTGTTTCCCATTACTATTTCTATTTTACTTACTTAATTTAGCATTATGGACAGGGAAAGACCTAATCTAAGATCTGCAAAAAATATTTTGCCTTCAAATTCATACCGTGATCGTAGCATGCATGGACTCGACTCATATGACTGGGATTTCCAAGAAAAAGATTGTGGGCACAAAATGGGTGATCACTGTACATTTCTCTTCTGTTTCCCATTAATATTTCTATTTTACTTCCTGAATTTAGCATTATGGACAGGGAAAGACCTAATCTAAGATCTGCAAAAAAATATTTTGCGCTCAAATTCATACCGTGATCGTAGCATGCCTGGACTCGACTCATATGACTGGCATTTCCATGAAAAAGATTGTGGGCACAAAATGCGTGATCACTGTACATTTCTCTTCTGTTTCCCATTACTATTTCTATTTTAGTTTTCTCAATTTAGCATTATGGACAGGGAAAGACCTAATCTAAGATCAGCAAAAAAATATTTTGCCTTCAAATTCATACCGTGATCGTAGCATGCATGGACTCGACTCATATGACTGGGATTTCCATGAAAAAGATTGTGGGCACAAAATGGGTGATCACTGTACATTTCTCTTCTATTTCCCATTAGTATTTCTATTTTACTTCCTCAATTTAGCATTATGGACAGGGAAAGACCTAATCTAAGATCTGCAAAAAAATATTTTGCCTTCAAATTCATACCGTGATCGTAGCATGTCTGGACTCGACTCATATGACTGGGATTTCCATGAAAAAGATTGTGGGCCGAAAATGGGTGATCACTGTACATTTCTCTTCTCTTTCCCATTACTATTTCTATTTTACTTCCTCAATTTAGCATTATGGACAGGGAAAGACCTAATCTAAGATCTGCAAAAAAATATTTTGCCTTCAAATTCATACCGTGATCGTAGCATGCATGGACTCGTCTCATATGACTGGGATTTCCATGAAAAAGATTGTGGGCAGAAAATGTGTGATCACTGTAAATTTCTCCTCTGTTTCCCATTACTATTTCTATTTTACTTCCTCAATTTAGCATTATGGACAGGGAAAGACCTAATCTAAGATCTGCAAAAAAATATTTTGCCTTCAAATTCATACCGTGATCGTAGCATGCATGGACTCGTCTCATATGACTGGGATTTCCATGAAAAAGATTGTGGGCAGAAAATGTGTGATCACTGTAAATTTCTCTTCTGTTTCCCATTAATATTTCTATTTTACTTCCTCAATTTAGCATTATGGACTGGGAAAGACCTAATCTAAGATCTGCAAAAAAAATTTTGCCTTCAAATTCATACCGTGATCCTAGCATGCCTGGACTCGACTCATATGACTGGGGTTAACATGAAAAAGATTGTGGGCACAAAATGCGTGATCACTGTACATTTCTCTTCTGTTTCCCATTACTATTTCTATTTTACTTCCTCAATTTAGCATTATGGACAGGGAAAGACCTAATCTAAGATCTGCAAAAAAATATTTTGCCCTCAAATTCATACCGTGATCGTAGCATACCTGGACTCGACTCATATGACTGGCATTTCCATGAAAAAGATTGTGGGCACAAAATGCGTGATCACTGTACATTTCTCTTCTGTTTCCCATTACTATTTCTATTTTACTTTTCTCAATTTAGCATTATGGACAGGGAAAGACATAATCTAAGATCAGCAAAAAAATATTTTGCCTTCAAATTCATACCGTGATCGTAGCATGCATGGACTCGACTCATATGACTGGGATTTCCATGAAAAAGATTGTGGGCACAAAATGGGTGATCACTGTACATTTCTCTTCTATTTCCCATTAGTATTTCTATTTTACTTCCTCAATTTAGCATTATGGACAGGGAAAGACCTAATCTAAGATCTGCAAAAAAATATTTTGCCTTCAAATTCATACCGTGATCGTAGCCTGCATGGACTCGTCTCATATGACTGGGATTTCCATGAAAAAGATTGTGGGCAGAAAATGTGTGATCACTGTAAATTTCTCTTCTGTTTCCCATTAATATTTCTATTTTACTTCCTCAATTTAGCATTATGGACTGGGAAAGACCTAATCTAAGATCTGCAAAAAATATTTTGCCTTCAAATTCATACCGTGATCGTAGCATGCATGGACTCGACTCATATGACTGGGATTTCCATGAAAAAGATTGTGGGCCGAAAATGGGTGATCACTGTACATTTCTCTTCTCTTTCCCATTACTATTTCTATTTTACTTCCTCAATTTAGCATTATGGACAGGGAAAGACCTAATCTAAGATCTGCAAAAAAATATTTTGCCTTCAAATTCATACCGTGATCGTAGCCTGCATGGACTCGTCTCATATGACTGGGATTTCCATGAAAAAGATTGTGGGCAGAAAATGTGTGATCACTGTAAATTTCTCTTCTGTTTCCCATTAATATTTCTATTTTACTTCCTCAATTTAGCATTATGGACTGGGAAAGACCTAATCTAAGATCTGCAAAAAAAATTTTGCCTTCAAATTCATACCGTGATCCTAGCATGCCTGGACTCGACTCATATGACTGGGGTTTCCATGAAAAAGATTGTGGGCACAAAATGCGTGATCACTATACATTTCTCTTCTGTTTCCCATTACTATTTCTATTTTACTTCCTCAATTTAGCATTATGGACAGGGAAAGACCTAATCTAAGATCTGCAAAAAAATATTTTGCCTTCAAATTCATACCGTGATCGTAGCATGCCTGGACTCGACTCATATGACTGGCATTTCCATGAAAAAGATTGTGGGCACAAAATGCGTGATCACTGTACATTTCTCTTCTGTTTCCCATTACTATTTCTATTTTACTTCCTCAATTTAGCATTATGGACTGGGAAAGACCTAATCTAAGATCTGCAAAAAAATATTTTGCCTTCAAATTCATACCGTGATCGTAGCATGCCTGGACTCGACTCATATGACTGGGATTTCCATGAAAAAGATTGTGGGCACAAAATGCGTGATCACTGTACATTTCTCTTCTGTTTCCCATTACTATTTCTATTTTACTTCCTCAATTTAGCATTATGGACAGGGAAAGACCTAATCTAAGATCTGCAAAAAAATATTTTGCCTTCAAATTCATACCGTGATCGTAGCATGCATGGACTCGTCTCATATGACTGGGATTTCCATGAAAAAGATTGTGGGCACAAAATGGGTGATCACTGTACATTTCTCCTCTGTTTCCCATTACTATTTCTATTTTACTTCCTCAATTTAGCATTATGGACAGGGAAAGACCTAATCTAAGATCTGCAAAAAAATATTTTGCCTTCAAATTCATACCGTGATCGTAGCCTGCATGGACTCGTCTCATATGACTGGGATTTCCATGAAAAAGATTGTGGGCAGAAAATGTGTGATCACTGTAAATTTCTCTTCTGTTTCCCATTAATATTTCTATTTTACTTCCTCAATTTAGCATTATGGACTGGGAAAGACCTAATCTAAGATCTGCAAAAAAAATTTTGCCTTCAAATTCATACCGTGATCCTAGCATGCCTGGACTCGACTCATATGACTGGGGTTTCCATGAAAAAGATTGTGGGCACAAAATGCGTGATCACTATACATTTCTCTTCTGTTTCCCATTACTATTTCTATTTTACTTCCTCAATTTAGCATTATGGACAGGGAAAGACCTAATCTAAGATCTGCAAAAAAATATTTTGCCTTCAAATTCATACCGTGATCGTAGCATGCCTGGACTCGACTCATATGACTGGCATTTCCATGAAAAAGATTGTGGGCACAAAATGCGTGATCACTGTACATTTCTCTTCTGTTTCCCATTACTATTTCTATTTTACTTCCTCAATTTAGCATTATGGACAGGGAAAGACCTAATCTAAGATCTGCAAAAAAATATTTTGCCTTCAAATTCATACCGTGATCGTAGCATGCCTGGACTCGACTCATATGACTGGGATTTCCATGAAAAAGATTGTGGGCCGAAAATGGGTGATCACTGTACATTTCTCTTCTCTTTCCCCTTACTATTTCTATTTTACTTCCTCAATTTAGCATTATGGACAGGGAAAGACCTAATCTAAGATCTGCAAAAAAATATTTTGCCTTCAAATTCATACCGTGATCGTAGCATGCCTGGACTCGACTCATATGACTGGGATTTCCATGAAAAAGATTGTGGGCATAAAATGCGTGATCACTGTACGTTTCTCTTCTGTTTCCCATTACTATTTCTATTTTACTTCCTCAATTTAGCATTATGGACAGGGAAAGACCTAATCTAAGATCTGCAAAAAAATATTTTGCCTTCAAATTCATACCGTGATCGTAGCATGCCTGGACTCGACTCATATGACTGGGATTTCCATGAAAAAATTGTGGGCACAAAATGCGTGATCACTGTACATTTCTCTTCTGTTTCCCATTACTATTTCTATTTTACTTCCTCAATTTAGCATTATGGACAGGGAAAGACCTAATCTAAGATCTGCAAAAAAATATTTTGCCTTCAAATTCATACCGTGATCGTAGCATGCATGGACTCGTCTCATATGACTGGGATTTCCATGAAAAAGATTGTGGGCACAAAATGGGTGATCACTGTACATTTCTCCTCTGTTTCCCATTACTATTTCTATTTTACTTCCTCAATTTAGCATTATGGACAGGGAAAGACCTAATCTAAGATCTGCAAAAAAATATTTTGCCATCAAATTCATACCGTGATCATAGCATGCATGGACTCGACTCATATGACTGGGATTTCCATGAAAAAGTTTGTGGGCACAAAATGGGTGATCACTGTACATTTCTCGTTCTGTTTCCCATTACTATTTCTATTTTACTTCCTTAATTTAGCATTATGGACAGGGAAAGACCTAATCTAAGATCTGCAAAAAATATTTTGCCTTCAAATTCATACCGTGATCGTAGCATGCATGGACTCGACTCATATGACTGGGATTTCCATGAAAAAGATTGTGGGCACAAAATGGATGATCACTGTACATTTCTCTTCTGTTTCCCATTACTATTTCTATTTTACTTCCTGAATTTAGCATTATGGACAGGGAAAGACCTAATCTAAGATCTGCAAAAAAATATTTTGCCTTCAAATTCATACCGTGATCGTAGCATGCATGGACTCGTCTCATATGACTGGGATTTCCATGAAAAAGATTGTGGGCAGAAAATGTGTGATCACTGTAAATTTCTCTTCTGTTTCCCATTACTATTTCTATTTTACTTCCTCAATTTAGCATTATGGACTGGGAAAGACCTAATCTAAGATCTGCAAAAAAATATTTTGCCGTCAAATTCATACCGTGATCCTAGCATGCCTGGACTCGACTCATATGACTGGGGTTTCCATGAAAAAGATTGTGGGCACAAAATGCGTGATCACTGTACATTTCTCTTCTGTTTCCCATTACTATTTCTATTTTACTTCCTCAATTTAGCATTATGGACAGGGAAAGACCTAATCTAAGATCTGCAAAAAAATATTTTGCCCTCAAATTCATACCGTGATCGTAGCATGCCTGGACTCGACTCATATGACTGGGATTTCCATGAAAAAGATTGTGGGCACAAAATGCGTGATCACTGTACATTTCTCTTCTGTTTCCCATTACTATTTCTATTTTACTTCCTCAATTTAGCATTATGGACAGGGAAAGACCTAATCTAAGATCTGCAAAAAAATATTTTGCATTCAAATTCATACCGTGATCGTAGCATGCCTGGACTCGACTCATATGACTGGGATTTCCATGAAAAAGATTGTGGGCACAAAATGCGTGATCACTGTACATTTCTCTTCTGTTTCCCATTACTATTTCTATTTTACTTCCTCAATTTAGCATTATGGACAGGGAAAGACCTAATCTAAGATCTGCAAAAAAATATTTTGCCTTCAAATTCATACCGTGATCGTAGCATGCATGGACTCGTCTCATATGACTGGGATTTCCATGAAAAAGATTGTGGGCACAAAATGGGTGATCACTGTACATTTCTCCTCTGTTTCCCATTACTATTTCTATTTTACTTCCTCAATTTAGCATTATGGACAGGGAAAGACCTAATCTAAGATCTGCAAAAAAATATTTTGCCTTCAAATTCATACCGTGATCGTAGCATGCCTGGACTCGACTCATATGACTGGGATTTCCATGAAAAAGATTGTGGGCCGAAAATGGGTGATCACTGTACATTTCTCTTCTCTTTCCCCTTACTATTTCTATTTTACTTCCTCAATTTAGCATTATGGACAGGGAAAGACCTAATCTAAGATCTGCAAAAAAATATTTTGCCTTCAAATTCATACCGTGATCGTAGCATGCCTGGACTCGACTCATATGACTGGGATTTCCATGAAAAAGATTGTGGGCATAAAATGCGTGATCACTGTACGTTTCTCTTCTGTTTCCCATTACTATTTCTATTTTACTTCCTCAATTTAGCATTATGGACAGGGAAAGACCTAATCTAAGATCTGCAAAAAAATATTTTGCCTTCAAATTCATACCGTGATCGTAGCATGCCTGGACTCGACTCATATGACTGGGATTTCCATGAAAAAATTGTGGGCACAAAATGCGTGATCACTGTACATTTCTCTTCTGTTTCCCATTACTATTTCTATTTTACTTCCTCAATTTAGCATTATGGACAGGGAAAGACCTAATCTAAGATCTGCAAAAAAATATTTTGCCTTCAAATTCATACCGTGATCGTAGCATGCATGGACTCGTCTCATATGACTGGGATTTCCATGAAAAAGATTGTGGGCACAAAATGGGTGATCACTGTACATTTCTCCTCTGTTTCCCATTACTATTTCTATTTTACTTCCTCAATTTAGCATTATGGACAGGGAAAGACCTAATCTAAGATCTGCAAAAAAATATTTTGCCTTCAAATTCATACCGTGATCGTAGCATGCATGGACTCGTCTCATATGACTGGGATTTCCATGAAAAAGATTGTGGGCACAAAATGGGTGATCACTGTACATTTCTCCTCTGTTTCCCATTACTATTTCTATTTTACTTCCTCAATTTAGCATTATGGACAGGGAAAGACCTAATCTAAGATCTGCAAAAAAATATTTTGCCTTCAAATTCATACCGTGATCGTAGCCTGCATGGACTCGTCTCATATGACTGGGATTTCCATGAAAAAGATTGTGGGCAGAAAATGTGTGATCACTGTAAATTTCTCTTCTGTTTCCCATTAATATTTCTATTTTACTTCCTCAATTTAGCATTATGGACTGGGAAAGACCTAATCTAAGATCTGCAAAAAAAATTTTGCCTTCAAATTCATACCGTGATCCTAGCATGCCTGGACTCGACTCATATGACTGGGGTTTCCATGAAAAAGATTGTGGGCACAAAATGCGTGATCACTATACATTTCTCTTCTGTTTCCCATTACTATTTCTATTTTACTTCCTCAATTTAGCATTATGGACAGGGAAAGACCTAATCTAAGATCTGCAAAAAAATATTTTGCCTTCAAATTCATACCGTGATCGTAGCATGCCTGGACTCGACTCATATGACTGGCATTTCCATGAAAAAGATTGTGGGCACAAAATGCGTGATCACTGTACATTTCTCTTCTGTTTCCCATTACTATTTCTATTTTACTTCCTCAATTTAGCATTATGGACAGGGAAAGACCTAATCTAAGATCTGCAAAAAAATATTTTGCCTTCAAATTCATACCGTGATCGTAGCATGCCTGGACTCGACTCATATGACTGGGATTTCCATGAAAAAGATTGTGGGCCGAAAATGGGTGATCACTGTACATTTCTCTTCTCTTTCCCCTTACTATTTCTATTTTACTTCCTCAATTTAGCATTATGGACAGGGAAAGACCTAATCTAAGATCTGCAAAAAAATATTTTGCCTTCAAATTCATACCGTGATCGTAGCATGCCTGGACTCGACTCATATGACTGGGATTTCCATGAAAAAGATTGTGGGCATAAAATGCGTGATCACTGTACGTTTCTCTTCTGTTTCCCATTACTATTTCTATTTTACTTCCTCAATTTAGCATTATGGACAGGGAAAGACCTAATCTAAGATCTGCAAAAAAATATTTTGCCTTCAAATTCATACCGTGATCGTAGCATGCCTGGACTCGACTCATATGACTGGGATTTCCATGAAAAAATTGTGGGCACAAAATGCGTGATCACTGTACATTTCTCTTCTGTTTCCCATTACTATTTCTATTTTACTTCCTCAATTTAGCATTATGGACAGGGAAAGACCTAATCTAAGATCTGCAAAAAAATATTTTGCCTTCAAATTCATACCGTGATCGTAGCATGCATGGACTCGTCTCATATGACTGGGATTTCCATGAAAAAGATTGTGGGCACAAAATGGGTGATCACTGTACATTTCTCCTCTGTTTCCCATTACTATTTCTATTTTACTTCCTCAATTTAGCATTATGGACAGGGAAAGACCTAATCTAAGATCTGCAAAAAAATATTTTGCCATCAAATTCATACCGTGATCATAGCATGCATGGACTCGACTCATATGACTGGGATTTCCATGAAAAAGTTTGTGGGCACAAAATGGGTGATCACTGTACATTTCTCGTTCTGTTTCCCATTACTATTTCTATTTTACTTCCTTAATTTAGCATTATGGACAGGGAAAGACCTAATCTAAGATCTGCAAAAAATATTTTGCCTTCAAATTCATACCGTGATCGTAGCATGCATGGACTCGACTCATATGACTGGGATTTCCATGAAAAAGATTGTGGGCACAAAATGGATGATCACTGTACATTTCTCTTCTGTTTCCCATTACTATTTCTATTTTACTTCCTGAATTTAGCATTATGGACAGGGAAAGACCTAATCTAAGATCTGCAAAAAAATATTTTGCCTTCAAATTCATACCGTGATCGTAGCATGCATGGACTCGTCTCATATGACTGGGATTTCCATGAAAAAGATTGTGGGCAGAAAATGTGTGATCACTGTAAATTTCTCTTCTGTTTCCCATTACTATTTCTATTTTACTTCCTCAATTTAGCATTATGGACTGGGAAAGACCTAATCTAAGATCTGCAAAAAAATATTTTGCCGTCAAATTCATACCGTGATCCTAGCATGCCTGGACTCGACTCATATGACTGGGGTTTCCATGAAAAAGATTGTGGGCACAAAATGCGTGATCACTGTACATTTCTCTTCTGTTTCCCATTACTATTTCTATTTTACTTCCTCAATTTAGCATTATGGACAGGGAAAGACCTAATCTAAGATCTGCAAAAAAATATTTTGCCCTCAAATTCATACCGTGATCGTAGCATGCCTGGACTCGACTCATATGACTGGGATTTCCATGAAAAAGATTGTGGGCACAAAATGCGTGATCACTGTACATTTCTCTTCTGTTTCCCATTACTATTTCTATTTTACTTCCTCAATTTAGCATTATGGACAGGGAAAGACCTAATCTAAGATCTGCAAAAAAATATTTTGCATTCAAATTCATACCGTGATCGTAGCATGCCTGGACTCGACTCATATGACTGGGATTTCCATGAAAAAGATTGTGGGCACAAAATGCGTGATCACTGTACATTTCTCTTCTGTTTCCCATTACTATTTCTATTTTACTTCCTCAATTTAGCATTATGGACAGGGAAAGACCTAATCTAAGATCTGCAAAAAAATATTTTGCCTTCAAATTCATACCGTGATCGTAGCATGCATGGACTCGTCTCATATGACTGGGATTTCCATGAAAAAGATTGTGGGCACAAAATGGGTGATCACTGTACATTTCTCCTCTGTTTCCCATTACTATTTCTATTTTACTTCCTCAATTTAGCATTATGGACAGGGAAAGACCTAATCTAAGATCTGCAAAAAAATATTTTGCCTTCAAATTCATACCGTGATCGTAGCATGCCTGGACTCGACTCATATGACTGGGATTTCCATGAAAAAGATTGTGGGCCGAAAATGGGTGATCACTGTACATTTCTCTTCTCTTTCCCCTTACTATTTCTATTTTACTTCCTCAATTTAGCATTATGGACAGGGAAAGACCTAATCTAAGATCTGCAAAAAAATATTTTGCCTTCAAATTCATACCGTGATCGTAGCATGCCTGGACTCGACTCATATGACTGGGATTTCCATGAAAAAGATTGTGGGCATAAAATGCGTGATCACTGTACGTTTCTCTTCTGTTTCCCATTACTATTTCTATTTTACTTCCTCAATTTAGCATTATGGACAGGGAAAGACCTAATCTAAGATCTGCAAAAAAATATTTTGCCTTCAAATTCATACCGTGATCGTAGCATGCCTGGACTCGACTCATATGACTGGGATTTCCATGAAAAAATTGTGGGCACAAAATGCGTGATCACTGTACATTTCTCTTCTGTTTCCCATTACTATTTCTATTTTACTTCCTCAATTTAGCATTATGGACAGGGAAAGACCTAATCTAAGATCTGCAAAAAAATATTTTGCCTTCAAATTCATACCGTGATCGTAGCATGCATGGACTCGTCTCATATGACTGGGATTTCCATGAAAAAGATTGTGGGCACAAAATGGGTGATCACTGTACATTTCTCCTCTGTTTCCCATTACTATTTCTATTTTACTTCCTCAATTTAGCATTATGGACAGGGAAAGACCTAATCTAAGATCTGCAAAAAAATATTTTGCCATCAAATTCATACCGTGATCATAGCATGCATGGACTCGACTCATATGACTGGGATTTCCATGAAAAAGTTTGTGGGCACAAAATGGGTGATCACTGTACATTTCTCGTTCTGTTTCCCATTACTATTTCTATTTTACTTCCTTAATTTAGCATTATGGACAGGGAAAGACCTAATCTAAGATCTGCAAAAAATATTTTGCCTTCAAATTCATACCGTGATCGTAGCATGCATGGACTCGACTCATATGACTGGGATTTCCATGAAAAAGATTGTGGGCACAAAATGGATGATCACTGTACATTTCTCTTCTGTTTCCCATTACTATTTCTATTTTACTTCCTGAATTTAGCATTATGGACAGGGAAAGACCTAATCTAAGATCTGCAAAAAAATATTTTGCCTTCAAATTCATACCGTGATCGTAGCATGCATGGACTCGTCTCATATGACTGGGATTTCCATGAAAAAGATTGTGGGCAGAAAATGTGTGATCACTGTAAATTTCTCTTCTGTTTCCCATTACTATTTCTATTTTACTTCCTCAATTTAGCATTATGGACTGGGAAAGACCTAATCTAAGATCTGCAAAAAAATATTTTGCCGTCAAATTCATACCGTGATCCTAGCATGCCTGGACTCGACTCATATGACTGGGGTTTCCATGAAAAAGATTGTGGGCACAAAATGCGTGATCACTGTACATTTCTCTTCTGTTACCCATTACTATTTCTATTTTACTTCCTCAATTTAGCATTATGGACAGGGAAAGACCTAATCTAAGATCTGCAAAAAAATATTTTGCCCTCAAATTCATACCGTGATCGTAGCATGCCTGGATTCGACTCATATGACTGGGATTTCCATGAAAAAGATTGTGGGCACAAAATGCGTGATCACTGTACATTTCTCTTCTGTTTCCCATTACTATTTCTATTTTACTTTTCTCAATTTAGCATTATGGACAGGGAAAGACCTAATCTAAGATCAGCAAAAAAATATTTTGCCTTCAAATTCATACCGTGATCGTAGCATGCATGGACTCGACTCATATGACTGGGATTTCCATGAAAAAGATTGTGGGCACAAAATGGGTGATCACTGTACATTTCTCTTCTATTTCCCATTAGTATTTCTATTTTACTTCCTCAATTTAGCATTATGGACAGGGAAAGACCTAATCTAAGATCTGCAAAAAAATATTTTGCCTTCAAATTCATACCGTGATCGTAGCATGCCTGGACTCGACTCATATGACTGGGATTTCCATGAAAAAGATTGTGGGCCGAAAATGGGTGATCACTGTACATTTCTCTTCTCTTTCCCATTACTATTTCTATTTTACTTCCTCAATTTAGCATTATGGACAGGGAAAGACCTAATCTAAGATCTGCAAAAAAATATTTTGCCTTCAAATTCATACCGTGATCGTAGCATGCATGGACTCGACTCATATGACTGGGATTTCCATGAAAAAGATTGTGGGCACAAAATGGGTGATCACTGTACATTTCTCCTCTGTTTCCCATTACTATTTCTATTTTACTTCCTCAATTTAGCATTATGGACAGGGAAAGACCTAATCTAAGATCTGCAAAAAAATATTTTGCCATCAAATTCATACCGTGATCATAGCATGCATGGACTCGACTCATATGACTGGGATTTCCATGAAAAAGTTTGTGGGCACAAAATGGGTGATCACTGTACATTTCTCTTCTGTTTCCCATTACTATTTCTATTTTACTTCCTCAATTTAGCATTATGGACAGGGAAAGACCTAATCTAAGATCTGCAAAAAATATTTTGCCTTCAAATTCATACCGTGATCGTAGCATGCATGGACTCGTCTCATATGACTGGGATTTCCATGAAAAAGATTGTGGGCAGAAAATGTGTGATCACTGTAAATTTCTCTTCTGTTTCCCATTACTATTTCTATTTTACTTCCTCAATTTAGCATTATGGACAGGGAAAGACCTAATCTAAGATCTGCAAAAAAATATTTTGCCTTCAAATTCATACCGTGATCGTAGCATGCATGGACTCGACTCATATGACTGGGATTTCCATGAAAAAGATTGTGGGCACAAAATGGGTGATCACTGTACATTTCTCTTCTGTTTCCCATTACTATTTCTATTTTACTTCCTCAATTTAGCATTATGGACAGGGAAAGACCTAATCTAAGATCAGCAAAAAAATATTTTGCCTTCAAATTCATACCGTGATCGTAGCATGCATGGACTCGACTCATATGACTGGGATTTCCATGAAAAATATTGTGGGCACAAAATGGGTGATCACTGTACATTTCTCTTCTGTTTCCCATTACTATTTCTATTTTACTTCCTCAATTTAGCATTAGGGACAGGGAAAGACCTAATCTAAGATCTGCAAAAAAATATTTTGCCTTCAAATTCATACCGTGATCGTAGCATGCATGGACTCGTCTCATATGACTGGGATTTCCATGAAAAAGATTGTGGGCACAAAATGGGTGATCACTGTACATTTCTCCTCTGTTTCCCATTACTATTTCTATTTTACTTCCTCAATTTAGCATTATGGACAGGGAAAGACCTAATCTAAGATCTGCAAAAAAATATTTTGCCTTCAAATTCATACCGTGATCGTAGCATGCATGGACTCGTCTCATATGACTGGGATTTCCATGAAAAAGATTGTGGGCCGAAAATGGGTGATCACTGTACATTTCTCTTCTCTTTCCCATTACTATTTCTATTTTACTTCCTCAATTTAGCTTTATGGACAGGGAAAGACCCAATCTAAGATCTGCAAAAAAATATTTTGCCTTCAAATTCATACCGTGATCGTAGCATGCCTGGACTCGACTCATATGACTGGGATTTCCATGAAAAAGATTGTGGGCACAAAATGCGTGATCACTGTACATTTCTCTTCTGTTTCCCATTACTATTTCTATTTTACTTCCTCAATTTAACATTATGGACAGGGCAAGACCTAATCTAAGATCTGCAAAAAAATATTTTGCCTTCAAATTCATACCGTGATCGTAGCATGCCTGGACTCGACTCATATGACTGGGATTTCCATGAAAAAGATTGTGGGCACAAAATGCGTGATCACTGTACATTTCTCTTCTGTTTCCCATTACTATTTCTATTTTACTTCCTCAATTTAGCATTATGGACAGGGAAAGACCTAATCTAAGATCTGCAAAAAAATATTTTGCCTTCAAATTCATACCGTGATCGTAGCATGCCTGGACTCGACTCATATGACTGGGGTTTCCATGAAAAAGATTGTGGGCACAAAATGCGTGATCACTGTACATTTCTCTTCTGTTTCCCATTACTATTTCTATTTTACTTCCTCAATTTAGCATTATGGACAGGTAAAGACCTAATCTAAGATCTGCAAAAAAATATTTTGCCTTCAAATTCATACCGTGATCGTAGCATGCCTGGACTCGACTCATATGACTGGGATTTCCATGAAAAAGATTGTGGGCACAAAATGGGTGATCACTGTACATTTCTCTTCTATTTCCCATTAGTATTTCTATTTTACTTCCTCAATTTAGCATTATGGACAGGGAAAGACCTAATCTAAGATCTGCAAAAAAATATTTTGCCATCAAATTCATACCGTGATCGTAGCATGCCTGGACTCGACTCATATGACTGGGATTTCCATGAAAAAGATTGTGGGCCGAAAATGGGTGATCACTGTACATTTCTCTTCTCTTTCCCATTACTATTTCTATTTAACTTCCTCAATTTAGCATTATGGACAGGGAAAGACCTAATCTAAGATCTGCAAAAAAATATTTTGCCTTCAAATTCATACCGTGATCGTAGCATGCCTGGACTCGACTCATATGACTGGGATTTCCATGAAAAAGATTGTGGGCACAAAATGCATGATCACTGTACATTTCTCTTCTGTTTCCCATTACTATTTCTATTTTACTTCCTCAATTTAGCATTATGGACAGGGAAAGACCTAATCTAAGATCTGCAAAAAAATATTTTGCCTTCAAATTCATACCGTGATCGTAGCATGCCTGGACTCGACTCATATGACTGGGGTTTCCATGAAAAAGATTGTGGGCACAAAATTCGTGATCACTGTACATTTCTCTTCTGTTTCCCATTACTATTTCTATTTTACTTCCTCAATTTAGCATTATGGACAGGGAAAGACCTAATCTAAGATCTGCAAAAAAATATTTTGCCCTCTAATTCATACCGTGATCGTAGCATGCCTGGACTCGACTCATATGACTGGCATTTCCATGAAAAAGATTGTGGGCACAAAATGCGTGATCACTGTACATTTCTCTTCTGTTTCCCATTACTATTTCTATTTTACTTTTCTCAATTTCGCATTATGGACAGGGAAAGACCTAATCTAAGATCAGCAAAAAAATATTTTGCCTTCAAATTCATACCGTGATCGTAGCATGCATGGACTCGACTCATATGACTGGGATTTCCATGAAAAAGATTGTGGGCACAAAATGGGTGATCACTGTACATTTCTCTTCTGTTTCCCATTACTATTTCTATTTTACTTCCTTAATTTAGCATTATGGACAGGGAAAGACCTAATCTAAGATCTGCAAAAAATATTTTGCCCTCAAATTCATACCGTGATCGTAGCATGCCTGTACTCGACTTATATGACTGGGATTTCCATGAAAAAGATTGTGGGCACAAAATGCGTGATCACTGTACATTTCTCTTCGGTTTCCCATTACTATTTCTATTTTACTTTTCTCAATTTAGCATTATGGACAGGGAAAGACCTAATCTAAGATCAGCAAAAAAATATTTTGCCTTCAAATTCATACCGTGATCGTAGCATGCCTGGACTCGACTCATATGACTGGGATTTCCATGAAAAAGATTGTGGGCACAAAATGGGTGATCACTGTACATTTCTCTTCTATTTCCCATTAGTATTTCTATTTTACTTCCTCAATTTAGCATTATGGACAGGGAAAGACCTAATCTAAGATCTGCAAAAAAATATTTTGCCTTCAAATTCATACCGTGATCGTAGCATGCATGGACTCGACTCATATGACTGGGATTTCCATGAAAAAGATTGTGGGCCGAAAATGGGTGATCACTGTACATTTCTCTTCTGTTTCCCATTACTATTTCTATTTTACTTCCTCAATTTAGCATTATGGACAGGGAAAGACCTAATCTAAGATCTGCAAAAAAATATTTTGCCTTCAAATTCATACCGTGATCGTAGCATGCCTGGACTCGACTCATATGACTGGGATTTCCATGAAAAAATTGTGGGCACAAAATGGGTGATCACTGTACATTTCTCTTCTGTTTCCCATTACTATTTCTATTTTACTTCCTCAATTTAGCATTATGGACAGGGAAAGACCTAATCTTAGATCTGCAAAAAAATATTTTGCCTTCAAATTCATACCGTGATCGTAGCATGCCTGGACTCGACTCATATGACTGGGGTTTCCATGAAAAAGATTGTGGGCACAAAATGCGTGATCACTGTACATTTCTCTTCTGTTTCCCATTACTATTTCTATTTTACTTCCTCAATTTAGCATTATGGACAGGGAAAGACCTCATCTAAGATCTGCAAAAAATATTTTGCCCTCAAATTCATACCGTGATCGTAGCATGCCTGTACTCGACTTATATGACTGGGATTTCCATGAAAAAGATTGTGGGCACAAAATGCGTGATCACTGTACATTTCTCTTCGGTTTCCCATTACTATTTCTATTTTACTTTTCTCAATTTAGCATTATGGACAGGGAAAGACCTAATCTAAGATCAGCAAAAAAATATTTTGCCTTCAAATTCATACCGTGATCGTAGCATGCATGGACTCGACTCATATGACTGGGATTTCCATGAAAAAGATTGTGGGCACAAAATGGGTGATCACTGTACATTTCTCTTCTATTTCCCATTACTATTTCTATTTTACTTCCTCAATTTAGCATTATGGACAGGGAAAGACCTAATCTAAGATCTGCAAAAAAATATTTTGCCTTCAAATTCATACCGTGATCGTAGCATGCCTGGACTCGACTCATATGACTGGGATTTCCATGAAAAAGATTGTGGGCCGAAAATGGGTGATCACTGTACATTTCTCTTCTCTTTCCCCTTACTATTTCTATTTTACTTCCTCAATTTAGCATTATGGACAGGGAAAGACCTAATCTAAGATCTGCAAAAAAATATTTTGCCTTCAAATTCATACCGTGATCGTAGCATGCCTGGACTCGACTCATATGACTGGGATTTCCATGAAAAAGATTGTGGGCATAAAATGTGTGATCACTGTACGTTTCTCTTCTGTTTCCCATTACTATTTCTATTTTACTTCCTCAATTTAGCATTATGGACAGGGAAAGACCTAATCTAAGATCTGCAAAAAAATATTTTGCCTTCAAATTCATACCGTGATCGTAGCATGCCTGGACTCGACTCATATGACTGGGATTTCCATGAAAAAATTGTGGGCACAAAATGCGTGATCACTGTACATTTCTCTTCTATTTCCCATTACTATTTCTATTTTACTTCCTCAATTTAGCATTATGGACAGGGAAAGACCTAATCTAAGATCTGCAAAAAAATATTTTGCCTTCAAATTCATACCGTGATCGTAGCATGCCTGGACTCGACTCATATGACTGGGATTTCCATGAAAAAGATTGTGGGCCGAAAATGGGTGATCACTGTACATTTCTCTTCTCTTTCCCCTTACTATTTCTATTTTACTTCCTCAATTTAGCATTATGGACAGGGAAAGACCTAATCTAAGATCTGCAAAAAAATATTTTGCCTTCAAATTCATACCGTGATCGTAGCATGCCTGGACTCGACACATATGACTGGGATTTCCATGAAAAAGATTGTGGGCCGAAAATGGGTGATCACTGTACATTTCTCTTCTCTTTCCCCTTACTATTTCTATTTTACTTCCTCAATTTAGCATTATGGACAGGGAAAGACCTAATCTAAGATCTGCAAAAAAATATTTTGCCTTCAAATTCATACCGTGATCGTAGCATGCCTGGACTCGATTCATATGACTGGGATTTCCATGAAAAAGATTGTGGGCATAAAATGTGTGATCACTGTACGTTTCTCTTCTGTTTCCCATTACTATTTCTATTTTACTTCCTCAATTTAGCATTATGGACAGGGAAAGACCTAATCTAAGATCTGCAAAAAAATATTTTGCCTTCAAATTCATACCGTGATCGTAGCATGCCTGGACTCGACTCATATGACTGGGATTTCCATGAAAAAGATTGTGGGCACAAAATGCGTGATCACTGTACATTTCTCTTCTGTTTCCCATTACTATTTCTATTTTACTTCCTCAATTTAGCATTATGGACAGGGAAAGACCTAATCTAAGATCTGCAAAAAAATATTTTGCCTTCAAATTCATACCGTGATCGTAGCATGCATGGACTCCTCTCATATGACTGGGATTTCCATGAAAAAGATTGTGGGCACAAAATGGGTGATCACTGTACATTTCTCCTCTGTTTCCCATTACTATTTCTATTTTACTTCCTCAATTTAGCATTATGGACAGGGAAAGACCTAATCTAAGATCTGCAAAAAAATATTTTGCCATCAAATTCATACCGTGATCATAGCATGCATGGACTCGACTCATATGACTGGGATTTCCATGAAAAAGTTTGTGGGCACAAAATGGGTGATCACTGTACATTTCTCTTCTGTTTCCCATTACTATTTCTATTTTACTTACTTAATTTAGCATTATGGACAGGGAAAGACCTAATCTAAGATCTGCAAAAAATATTTTGCCTTCAAATTCATACCGTGATCGTAGCATGCATGGACTCGACTCATATGACTGGGATTTCCAAGAAAAAGATTGTGGGCACAAAATGGGTGATCACTGTACATTTCTCTTCTGTTTCCCATTAATATTTCTATTTTACTTCCTGAATTTAGCATTATGGACAGGGAAAGACCTAATCTAAGATCTGCAAAAAAATATTTTGCGCTCAAATTCATACCGTGATCGTAGCATGCCTGGACTCGACTCATATGACTGGCATTTCCATGAAAAAGATTGTGGGCACAAAATGCGTGATCACTGTACATTTCTCTTCTGTTTCCCATTACTATTTCTATTTTAGTTTTCTCAATTTAGCATTATGGACAGGGAAAGACCTAATCTAAGATCTGCAAAAAAATATTTTGCCTTCAAATTCATACCGTGATCGTAGCATGCATGGACTCGTCTCATATGACTGGGATTTCCATGAAAAAGATTGTGGGCAGAAAATGTGTGATCACTGTAAATTTCTCCTCTGTTTCCCATTACTATTTCTATTTTACTTCCTCAATTTAGCATTATGGACAGGGAAAGACCTAATCTAAGATCTGCAAAAAAATATTTTGCCTTCAAATTCATACCGTGATCGTAGCATGCATGGACTCGTCTCATATGACTGGGATTTCCATGAAAAAGATTGTGGGCAGAAAATGTGTGATCACTGTAAATTTGTCTTCTGTTTCCCATTAATATTTCTATTTTACTTCCTCAATTTAGCATTATGGACTGGGAAAGACCTAATCTAAGATCTGCAAAAAAAATTTTGCCTTCAAATTCATACCGTGATCCTAGCATGCCTGGACTCGACTCATATGACTGGGGTTAACATGAAAAAGATTGTGGGCACAAAATGCGTGATCACTGTACATTTCTCTTCTGTTTCCCATTACTATTTCTATTTTACTTCCTCAATTTAGCATTATGGACAGGGAAAGACCTAATCTAAGATCTGCAAAAAAATATTTTGCCCTCAAATTCATACCGTGATCGTAGCATACCTGGACTCGACTCATATGACTGGCATTTCCATGAAAAAGATTGTGGGCACAAAATGCGTGATCACTGTACATTTCTCTTCTGTTTCCCATTACTATTTCTATTTTACTTTTCTCAATTTAGCATTATGGACAGGGAAAGACATAATCTAAGATCAGCAAAAAAATATTTTGCCTTCAAATTCATACCGTGATCGTAGCATGCATGGACTCGACTCATATGACTGGGATTTCCATGAAAAAGATTGTGGGCACAAAATGGGTGATCACTGTACATTTCTCTTCTATTTCCCATTAGTATTTCTATTTTACTTCCTCAATTTAGCATTATGGACAGGGAAAGACCTAATCTAAGATCTGCAAAAAAATATTTTGCCTTCAAATTCATACCGTGATCGTAGCCTGCATGGACTCGTCTCATATGACTGGGATTTCCATGAAAAAGATTGTGGGCAGAAAATGTGTGATCACTGTAAATTTCTCTTCTGTTTCCCATTAATATTTCTATTTTACTTCCTCAATTTAGCATTATGGACTGGGAAAGACCTAATCTAAGATCTGCAAAAAATATTTTGCCTTCAAATTCATACCGTGATCGTAGCATGCATGGACTCGACTCATATGACTGGGATTTCCATGAAAAAGATTGTGGGCCGAAAATGGGTGATCACTGTACATTTCTCTTCTCTTTCCCATTACTATTTCTATTTTACTTCCTCAATTTAGCATTATGGACAGGGAAAGACCTAATCTAAGATCTGCAAAAAAATATTTTGCCTTCAAATTCATACCGTGATCGTAGCCTGCATGGACTCGTCTCATATGACTGGGATTTCCATGAAAAAGATTGTGGGCAGAAAATGTGTGATCACTGTAAATTTCTCTTCTGTTTCCCATTAATATTTCTATTTTACTTCCTCAATTTAGCATTATGGACTGGGAAAGACCTAATCTAAGATCTGCAAAAAAAATTTTGCCTTCAAATTCATACCGTGATCCTAGCATGCCTGGACTCGACTCATATGACTGGGATTTCCATGAAAAAGATTGTGGGCACAAAATGCGTGATCACTGTACATTTCTCTTCTGTTTCCCATTACTATTTCTATTTTACTTCCTCAATTTAGCATTATGGACAGGGAAAGACCTAATCTAAGATCTGCAAAAAAATATTTTGCCTTCAAATTCATACCGTGATCGTAGCATGCATGGACTCGTCTCATATGACTGGGATTTCCATGAAAAAGATTGTGGGCACAAAATGGGTGATCACTGTACATTTCTCCTCTGTTTCCCATTACTATTTCTATTTTACTTCCTCAATTTAGCATTATGGACAGGGAAAGACCTAATCTAAGATCTGCAAAAAAATATTTTGCCTTCAAATTCATACCGTGATCGTAGCATGCCTGGACTCGACTCATATGACTGGGATTTCCATGAAAAAGATTGTGGGCCGAAAATGGGTGATCACTGTACATTTCTCTTCTCTTTCCCCTTACTATTTCTATTTTACTTCCTCAATTTAGCATTATGGACAGGGAAAGACCTAATCTAAGATCTGCAAAAAAATATTTTGCCTTCAAATTCATACCGTGATCGTAGCATGCCTGGACTCGACTCATATGACTGGGATTTCCATGAAAAAGATTGTGGGCATAAAATGCGTGATCACTGTACGTTTCTCTTCTGTTTCCCATTACTATTTCTATTTTACTTCCTCAATTTAGCATTATGGACAGGGAAAGACCTAATCTAAGATCTGCAAAAAAATATTTTGCCTTCAAATTCATACCGTGATCGTAGCATGCCTGGACTCGACTCATATGACTGGGATTTCCATGAAAAAATTGTGGGCACAAAATGCGTGATCACTGTACATTTCTCTTCTGTTTCCCATTACTATTTCTATTTTACTTCCTCAATTTAGCATTATGGACAGGGAAAGACCTAATCTAAGATCTGCAAAAAAATATTTTGCCTTCAAATTCATACCGTGATCATAGCATGCATGGACTCGACTCATATGACTGGGATTTCCATGAAAAAGTTTGTGGGCACAAAATGGGTGATCACTGTACATTTCTCGTTCTGTTTCCCATTACTATTTCTATTTTACTTCCTTAATTTAGCATTATGGACAGGGAAAGACCTAATCTAAGATCTGCAAAAAATATTTTGCCTTCAAATTCATACCGTGATCGTAGCATGCATGGACTCGACTCATATGACTGGGATTTCCATGAAAAAGATTGTGGGCACAAAATGGATGATCACTGTACATTTCTCTTCTGTTTCCCATTACTATTTCTATTTTACTTCCTGAATTTAGCATTATGGACAGGGAAAGACCTAATCTAAGATCTGCAAAAAAATATTTTGCCTTCAAATTCATACCGTGATCGTAGCATGCATGGACTCGTCTCATATGACTGGGATTTCCATGAAAAAGATTGTGGGCAGAAAATGTGTGATCACTGTAAATTTCTCTTCTGTTTCCCATTACTATTTCTATTTTACTTCCTCAATTTAGCATTATGGACTGGGAAAGACCTAATCTAAGATCTGCAAAAAAATATTTTGCCGTCAAATTCATACCGTGATCCTAGCATGCCTGGACTCGACTCATATGACTGGGGTTTCCATGAAAAAGATTGTGGGCACAAAATGCGTGATCACTGTACATTTCTCTTCTGTTTCCCATTACTATTTCTATTTTACTTCCTCAATTTAGCATTATGGACAGGGAAAGACCTAATCTAAGATCTGCAAAAAAATATTTTGCCTTCAAATTCATACCGTGAACGTAGCATGCATGGACTCGACTCATATGACTGGGATTTCCATGAAAAAGATTGTGGGCACAAAATGCGTGATCACTGTACTTTTCTCTTCTGTTTCCCATTACTATTTCTATTTTACTTCCTCAATTTAGCATTATGGACAGGGAAAGACCTAATCTAAGACCTGCAAAAAATATTTTGCCTTCAAATTCATACCGTGATCGTAGCATGCATGGACTCGACTGATATGACTGGGATTTCCATGAAAAAGATTGTGGGCACAAAATGCGTGATCACTGTACATTTCTCTTCTGTTTTTCCATTACTATTTCTATTTTACTTCCTCAATTTAGCATTATGGACAGGGAAAGAGCTAATCTAAGATCTGCAAAAAAATATTTTGCCTTCAAATATATACCGGGATCGTAGCATGCATGGACTCGACTCATATGACTGGGATTTCCATGAAAAAGATTGTGGGCACAAAATGCGTGATCACTGTACATTTCTCTTCTGTTTCCCATTACTATTTCTATTTTACTTCCTCAATTTAGCATTATGGACAGGGAAAGACCTAATCTAAGACCTGCAAAAAAATATTTTGCCTTCAAATTCATACCGTGATCGTAGCATGCATGGACTTGACTCATATGACTGGGATTTCCATGAACAAGATTGTGGGCACAAAATGCGTGATCACTGTACATTTCTCTTCTGTTTCCCATTACTATTTCTATTTTACTTCCTCAATTTAGCATTATGGACAGGGAAAGACCTTATCTAAGATCTGCAAAAAAATATTTTGCCTTCAAATTCATACCGTGAACGTAGCATGACTGGACTCGACTCATATGACTGGGATTTCCATGAAAATGATTGTGGGCACAAAATGCGTGATCATTGTACATTTCTCTTCTGTTTCCCATTACTATTTCTATTTTACTTCCCCAATTTAGCATTATGGACAGGGAAAGACCTAATCTAATATCTGCAAAAAAATATTTTGCCTTCAAATTCATACCGTGAACGTAGAATGCCTGGACTCGACTCATATGACTGGGATTTCCATGAAAAAGATTGTGGGCACAAAATGCGTGATCACTGTACATTTCTCTTCTGTTTCCCATTACTATTTCTATATTACTTCCTGAATTTAGCATAATGGACAGGGAAAGACCTAATCTAAGACCTGCAAAAAATATTTTGCCTTCAAATTCATACCGTGATCGTAGCATTCATGGACTCGACTCATATGACTGGGATTTCCATGAAAAAGATTGTGGGCACAAAATGCGTGATCACTGTATATTTCTCTTCTGTTTTCCCATTACTATTTCTATTTTACTTCCTCAATTTAGCATTATGGACAGGGAAAGACCTAATCTACGATCTGAAAAAAAATATTTTGCCTTCAAATTCATACCGTGATCGTAGCATGCCTGGACTCGACTCATATGACTGGGATTTCCATGAAAAAGATTGTGGGCACAAAATGGGTGATCACTGTACATTTCTCTTCTGTTTCCCATTACTATTTCTATTTTACTTCCTCAATTTAGCATTATGGACAGGGAAAGACCTAATCTAAGATCTGCAAAAAAATATTTTACCTTCAAATTCATACCGTGATCGTAGCATGCATGGACTCGTCTCTTATAACTGGGATTTCCATGAAAAAGATTGTGGGCAGAAAATGTGTGATCACTGTACATTTCTCTTCTGTTTCCCATTACTATTTCTATTTTACTTCCTCAATTTAGCATTATGGACAGGGAAAGACCTAATCTAAGAACTGCAAAAAAATATTTTGCCTTCAAATTCATACCGTGATCGTAGCATGCATGGACTCGTCTCATATGACTGGGATTTCAATGAAAAAGATTGTGGGCAGAAAATGTGTGATCACTGTACATTTCTCTTCTGTTTCCCATTACTATTTCTATATTACATCCTCAATTTAGCATTATGGGCAGGGAAAGACCTAATATAAGATCTGCAAAAAAATATTTTGCCTTCAAATTCATACCATGAACGTAGCATGCCTGGACTCGACTCATATGACTGGGATTTCTATGAAAAAGATTGTGGGCACAAAATGCGTGATCACTGTACATTTCTCTTCTGTTTCCCATTACTATTTCTATTTTACTTCCTCAATTTAGCATTATGGACAGGGAAAGACCTAATCTAAGATCTGCAAAAAAATATTTTGCCTTCAAATTCATACCATGAACGTAGCATGCCTGGACTCGACTCATATGACTGGGATTTCCATGAAAAAGATTGTGGGCACAAAATGCGTGATCACTGTACATTTCTCTTCTGTTTCCCATTACTATTTCTATTTTACTTACTCAATTTAGCATTATGGACAGGGAAAGACCTAATCTAAGAACTGAAAAAAAATATTTTGCCTTCAAATTCATACCGTGATCGTAGCATGCCTGGACTCGACTCATATCACTGGGATTTCCATGAAAAAGATTCTGGGCACAAAATGGGTGATCACTGTACATTTCTCTTCTGTTTCCCATTACTATTTCTATTTTACTTCCTCAATTTAGAATTATGGACAGGGAAAGACCTAATCTAAGATCTGCAAAAAAATATTTTGCCTTCAAATTCATACCGTGATCGTAGCATGCATGGACTCGTCTCTTATAACTGGGATTTCCATGAAAAAGATTGTGGGCAGAAAATGTGTGATCACTGTACATTTCTCTTCTGTTTCCCATTACTATTTCTATTTTACTTCCTCAATTTAGCATTATGGACAGGGAAAGACCTAATCTAAGATCTGCAAAAAAATATTTTGCCTTCAAATTCATACCGTGATCGTAGCATGCATGGACTCGTCTCTTATAACTGGGATTTCCATGAAAAAAATTGTGGGCAGAAAATGTGTGATCACTGTACATTTCTCTTCTGTTTCCCATTACTATTTCTATTTTACTTCCTCAATTTAGCATTATGGACAGGGAAAGACCTAATCTAAGATCTGCAAAAAAATATTTTGCCTTCAAATTCATACCGTGATCGTAGCATGCATGGACTCGTCTCATATGACTGGGATTTCAATGAAAAAGATTGTGGGCAGAAAATGTGTGATCACTGTACATTTCTCTTTTGTTTCCCATTACTATTTCTATATTACATCCTCAATTTAGCATTATGGACAGGGAAAGACCTAATATAAGATCTGCAAAAAAATATTTTGCCTTCAAATTCATACCGTGATCGTAGCATGCATGGACTCGTCTCATATGACTGGGATTTCCATGAAAAAGATTGTGGGCAGAAAATGTGTGATCACTGTATATTTCTCTTCTGTTTCCCATTACTATTTCTATTTTACTTCCTCAATTTAGCATTATGGACAGGGAAAGACCTAATCTAAGATCTGCAAAAAAATATTTTGCCTTCAAATTCATACCGTGATCGTAGCATGCCTGGACTCGACTCATATGACTGGGATTTCCATGAAAAAGATTGTGGGCACAAAATGCGTGATCACTGTACATTTCTCTTCTGTTTCCCATTACTATTTCTATTTTACTTCCTCAATTTAGCATTATGGACAGGGAAAGACATAATGTAAGATCTGCAAAAAAATATTTTGCCTTCAAATTCATACCATGAACGTAGCATGCCTGGACTCGACTCATATGACTGGGATTTCCATGAAAAAGATTGTGGGCACAAAATGCGTGATCACTGTACATTTCTCTTCTGCTTCCCATTACTATTTCTATTTTACTTCCTCAATTTAGCATTATGGACAGGGAAAGACCTAATCTAAGAACTGAAAAAAAATATTTTGCCTTCAAATTCATACCGTGATCGTAGCACCTGGACTCGACTCATATGACTGGGATTTCCATGAAAAAGATTGTGGGCACAAAATGGGTGATCACTGTACATTTCTCTTCTGTTTCCCATTACTATTTCTATTTTACTTCCTCAATTTAGAATTATGGACAGGGAAAGACCTAATTTAAGATCTGCAAAAAATATTTTGCCTTCAAATTCATACCGTGATCGTAGCATGCATGGACTCGTCTCTTATAACTGGGATTTCCATGAAAAAGATTGTGGGCAGAAAATGTGTGATCACTGTACATTTCTCTTCTGTTTCCCATTACTATTTCTATTTTACTTCCTCAATTTAGCATTATGGACAGGGAAAGACCTAATCTAAGATCTGCAACAAAATATTTTGCCTTCAAATTCATACCGTGATCGTAGCATGCATGGACTCGTCTCTTATAACTGGGATTTCCATGAAAAAGATTGTGGGCACAAAATGCGTGATCACTGTACATTTCTCTTCTGTTTCCCATTACTATTTCTATTTTACTTCCTCAATTTAGCATTATGGACAGGGAAAGACATAATCTAAGATCTGCAAAAAAATATTTTGCCTTCAAATTCATACCATGAACGTAGCATGCCTGGACTCGACTCATATGACTGGGATTTCCATGAAAAAGATTGTGGGCACAAAATGCGTGATCACTGTACATTTCTCTTCTGTTTCCTATTACTATTTCTATTTTACTTCCTCAATTTAGCATTATGGACAGGGAAAGACCTAATCTACGATCTGAAAAAAAATATTTTGCCTTCAAATTCATACCGTGATCGTAGCATGCCTGGACTCGACTCATATGACTGGGATTTCCATGAAAAAGATTGTGGGCACAAAATGGGTGATCACTGTACATTTCTCTTCTGTTTCCCATTACTATTTCTATTTTACTTCCTCAATTTAGCATTATGGACAGGGAAAGACCTAATCTAAGATCTGCAAAAAAATATTTTGCCTTCAAATTCATACCGTGATCGTAGCATGCCTGGACTCGACTCATATGACTGGGATTTCCATGAAAAAGATTGTGGGCACAAAATGCGTGATCACTGTACATTTCTCTTCTGTTTCCCATTACTATTTCTATTTTACTTCCTCAGTTTAGCATTATGGACAGGGAAAGACCTAATCTAAGAACTGAAAAAAAATATTTTGCCTTCAAATTCATACCGTGATCGTAGCATGCCTGGACTCGACTCATATTACTGGGATTTCCATGAAAAAGATTGTGGGCACAAAATGGGTGATCACTGTACATTTCTCTTCTGTTTCCCATTACTATTTCTATTTTACTTCCTCAATTTAGCATTATGGTCAGGGAAAGACCTAATCTAAGATCTGCAAAAAAATATTTTGCCTTCAAATTCATACCATGAACGTAGCATGCCTGGACTCGACTCATATGACTGGGATTTCCATGAAAAAGATTGTGGGCACAAAATGCGTGATCACTGTACATTTCTCTTCTGTTTCCTATTACTATTTCTATTTTACTTCCTCAATTTAGCATTATGGACAGGGAAAGACCTAATCTACGATCTGAAAAAAAATATTTTGCCTTCAAATTCATACCGTGATCGTAGCATGCCTGGACTCGACTCATATGACTGGGATTTCCATGAAAAAGATTGTGGGCACAAAATGGGTGATCACTGTACATTTCTCTTCTGTTTCCCATTACTATTTCTATTTTACTTCCTCAATTTAGCATTATGGACAGGGAAAGACCTAATCTAAGATCTGCAAAAAAATATTTTGCCTTCAAATTCATACCGTGATCGTAGCATGCCTGGACTCGACTCATATGACTGGGATTTCCATGAAAAAGATTGTGGGCACAAAATGCGTGATCACTGTACATTTCTCTTCTGTTTCCCATTACTATTTCTATTTTACTTCCTCAGTTTAGCATTATGGACAGGGAAAGACCTAATCTAAGAACTGAAAAAAAATATTTTGCCTTCAAATTCATACCGTGATCGTAGCATGCCTGGACTCGACTCATATTACTGGGATTTCCATGAAAAAGATTGTGGGCACAAAATGGGTGATCACTGTACATTTCTCTTCTGTTTCCCATTACTATTTCTATATTACTTCCTCAATTTAGCATTATGGACAGGGAAAGACCTAATCTAAGATCTGCAAAAAAATATTTTGCCTTCAAATTCATACCATGAACGTAGCATGACTGGACTCGACTCATATGACTGGGATTTCCATGAAAAAGATTGTGGGCACAAAATGCGTGATCACTGTACATTTCTCTTCTGTTTCCTATTACTATTTCTATTTTACTTCCTCAATTTAGCATTATGGACAGGGAAAGACCTAATCTACGATCTGAAAAAAAATATTTTGCCTTCAAATTCATACCGTGATCGTAGCATGCCTGGACTCGACTCATATGACTGGGATTTCCATGAAAAAGATTGTGGGCACAAAATGGGTGATCACTGTACATTTCTCTTCTGTTTCCCATTACTATTTCTATTTTACTTCCTCAATTTAGCATTATGGACAGGGAAAGACCTAATCTAAGATCTGCAAAAAAATATTTTGCCTTCAAATTCATACCGTGATCGTAGCATGCCTGGACTCGACTCATATGACTGGGATTTCCATGAAAAAGATTGTGGGCACAAAATGCGTGATCACTGTACATTTCTCTTCTGTTTCCCATTACTATTTCTATTTTACTTCCTCAGTTTAGCATTATGGACAGGGAAAGACCTAATCTAAGAACTGAAAAAAATATTTTGCCTTCAAATTCATACCGTGATCGTAGCATGCCTGGACTCGACTCATATTACTGGGATTTCCATGAAAAAGATTGTGGGCACAAAATGGGTGATCACTGTACATTTCTCTTCTGTTTCCCATTACTATTTCTATTTTACTTCCTCAATTTAGCATTATGGACAGGGAAAGACCTAATCTAAGATCTGCAAAAAAATATTTTGCCTTCAAATTCATACCATGAACGTAGCATGCCTGGACTCGACTTATATGACTGGGATTTCCATGAAAAAGATTGTGGGCACAAAATGCGTGATCACTGTACATTTCTCTTCTGTTTCCTATTACTATTTCTATTTTACTTCCTCAATTTAGCATTATGGACAGGGAAAGACCTAATCTACGATCTGAAAAAAAATATTTTGCCTTCAAATTCATACCGTGATCGTAGCATGCCTGGACTCGACTCATATGACTGGGATTTCCATGAAAAAGATTGTGGGCACAAAATGGGTGATCACTGTACATTTCTCTTCTGTTTCCCATTACTATTTCTATTTTACTTCCTCAATTTAGCATTATGGACAGGGAAAGACCTAATCTAAGATCTGCAAAAAAATATTTTGCCTTCAAATTCATACCGTGATCGTAGCATGCCTGGACTCGACTCATATGACTGGGATTTCCATGAAAAAGATTGTGGGCACAAAATGCGTGATCACTGTACATTTCTCTTCTGTTTCCCATTACTATTTCTATTTTACTTCCTCAGTTTAGCATTATGGACAGGGAAAGACCTAATCTAAGAACTGAAAAAAATATTTTGCCTTCAAATTCATACCGTGATCGTAGCATGCCTGGACTCGACTCATATTACTGGGATTTCCATGAAAAAATTGTGGGCACAAAATGGGTGATCACTGTACATTTCTCTTCTGTTTCCCATTACTATTTCTATTTTACTTCCTCAATTTAGCATTATGGACAGGGAAAGACCTAATCTAAGATCTGCAAAAAAATATTTTGCCTTCAAATTCATACCATGAACGTAGCATGCCTGGACTCGACTCATATGACTGGGATTTCCATGAAAAAGATTGTGGGCACAAAATGCGTGATCACTGTACATTTCTCTTCTGTTTCCTATTACTATTTCTATTTTACTTCCTCAATTTAGCATTATGGACAGGGAAAGACCTAATCTACGATCTGAAAAAAAATATTTTGCCTTCAAATTCATACCGTGATCGTAGCATGCCTGGACTCGACTCATATGACTGGGATTTCCATGAAAAAGATTGTGGGCACAAAATGGGTGATCACTGTACATTTCTCTTCTGTTTCCCATTACTATTTCTATTTTACTTCCTCAATTTAGCATTATGGACAGGGAAAGACCTAATCTAAGATCTGCAAAAAAATATTTTGCCTTCAAATTCATACCGTGATCGTAGCATGCCTGGACTCGACTCATATGACTGGGATTTCCATGAAAAAGATTGTGGGCACAAAATGCGTGATCACTGTACATTTCTCTTCTGTTTCCCATTACTATTTCTATTTTACTTCCTCAGTTTAGCATTATGGACAGGGAAAGACCTAATCTAAGAACTGAAAAAAAATATTTTGCCTTCAAATTCATACCGTGATCGTAGCATACCTGGACTCGACTCATATGACTGGGATTTCCATGAAAAAGATTGTGGGCACAAAATGGGTGATCACTGTACATTTCTCTTCTGTTTCCCATTACTATTTCTATTTTACTTCCTCAATTTAGAATTATGGACAGGGAAAGACCTAATCTAAGATCTGCAAAAAAATATTTTGCCTTCAAATTCATACCGTGATCGTAGCATGCATGGACTCGTCTCTTATAACTGGGATTTCCATGAAAAAGATTGTGGGCAGAAAATGTGTGATCACTGTACATTTCTCTTCTGTTTCGCATTACTATTTCTATTTTACTTCCTCAATTTAGCATTATGGACAGGGAAAGACCTAATCTAAGATCTGCAAAAAAATATTTTGCCTTCAAATTCATACCGTGATCGTAGCATGCATGGACTCGTCTCTTATAACTGGGATTTCCATGAAAAAGATTGTGGGCAGAAAATGTGTGATCACTGTACATTTCTCTTCTGTTTCCCATTACTATTTCTATATTACATCCTCAATTTAGCATTATGGACAGGGAAAGACCTAATATAAGATCTGCAAAAATATATTTTGCCTTCAAATTCATACCGTGAACGTAGCATGCATGGACTTGACTCATATGACTGGGATTTCCATGAAAAAGATTGTGGGCACAAAATGCGTGATCACTGTACATTTCTCTTCTGTTTCCCATTACTATTTCTATTTTACTTCCCCAATTTAGCATTATGGACAGGGAAAGACCTAATCTAATATCTGAAAAAAAATATTTTGCCTTCAAATTCATACCGTGAACGTAGCATGCCTGGACTCGACTCATATGACTGGGATTTCCATGAAAAAGATTGTGGGCCCAAAATGCGTGATCACTGTACATTTCTCTTCTGTTTCCCATTACTATTTCTATATTACTTCCTGAATTTAGCATTATGGACAGGGAAAGACCTAATCTAAGACCTGCAAAAAATATTTTGCCTTCAATTTCATACCGTGATCGTAGCATTCATGGAGTCGACTCATATGACTGGGATTTCCATGAAAAAGATTGTGGGTACAAAATGCGTGATCACTGTATATTTCTCTTCTGTTTTCCATTACTATTTCTATTTTACTCCCTGAATTTAGCATTATGGACAGGGAAAGACCTAATCTAAGGTCAGCAAAAAAATATTTTGCCTTCAAATACATTCCGTGATCGTAGCATGCATGGACTCGACTCATATGACTGGGATTTCCATGAAAAAGATTGTGGGCACAAAATGCGTGATCACTGTACATTTCTCTTCTGTTTCCCATTACTATTTCTATTTTACTTCCTCAATTTAGCATTATGGACAGGGAAAGACCTAATCTAAGACCTGCAAAAAAATATTTTGCCTTCAAATTCATACCGTGATCGTAGCATGCATGGACTCGTCTCATATGACTGGGATTTCAATGAAAAAGATTGTGGACAGAAAATGTGTGATCACTGTACATTTCTCTTCTGTTTCCCATTACTATTTCTATATTACATCCTCAATTTAGCATTATGGACAGGGAAAGACCTAATCTAAGGTCAGCAAAAAAATATTTTGCCTTCAAATACATAGCGTGATCGTAGCATGCATGGACTCGACTCATATGACTGGGATTTCCATGAAAAAGATTGTGGGCACAAAATGCGTGATCACTGTACATTTCTCTTCTGTTTCCTATTACTATTTCTATTTTACTTCCTCAATTTAGCATTATGGACAGGGAAAGACCTAATCTACGATCTGAAAAAAAATATTTTGCCTTCAAATTCATACCGTGATCGTAGCATGCCTGGACTCGACTCATATGACTGGGATTTCCATGAAAAAGATTGTGGGCACAAAATGGGTGATCACTGTACATTTCTCTTCTGTTTCCCATTACTATTTCTATTTTACTTCCTCAATTTAGCATTATGGACAGGGAAAGACCTAATCTAAGATCTGCAAAAAAATATTTTGCCTTCAAATTCATACCGTGATCGTAGCATGCCTGGACTCGACTCATATGACTGGGATTTCCATGAAAAAGATTGTGGGCACAAAATGCGTGATCACTGTACATTTCTCTTCTGTTTCCCATTACTATTTCTATTTTACTTCCTCAGTTTAGCATTATGGACAGGGAAAGACCTAATCTAAGAACTGAAAAAAAATATTTTGCCTTCAAATTCATACCGTGATCGTAGCATGCCTGGACTCGACTCATATGACTGGGATTTCCATGAAAAAGATTGTGGGCACAAAATGGGTGATCACTGTACATTTCTCTTCTGTTTCCCATTACTATTTCTATTTTACTTCCTCAATTTAGAATTATGGACAGGGAAAGACCTAATCTAAGATCTGCAAAAAAATATTTTGCCTTCAAATTCATACCGTGATCGTAGCATGCATGGACTCGTCTCTTATAACTGGGATTTCCATGAAAAAGATTGTGGGCAGAAAATGTGTGATCACTGTACATTTCTCTTCTGTTTCGCATTACTATTTCTATTTTACTTCCTCAATTTAGCATTATGGACAGGGAAAGACCTAATCTAAGATCTGCAAAAAAATATTTTGCCTTCAAATTCATACCGTGATCGTAGCATGCATGGACTCGTCTCTTATAACTGGGATTTCCATGAAAAAGATTGTGGGCAGAAAATGTGTGATCACTGTACATTTCTCTTCTGTTTCCCATTACTATTTCTATTTTACTTCCTCAATTTAGCATTATGGACAGGGAAAGACCTAATCTAAGATCTGCAAAAAAATATTTTGCCTTCAAATTCATACCGTGATCGTAGCATGCATGGACTCGTCTCATATGACTGGGATTTCAATGAAAAAGATTGTGGGCAGAAAATGTGTGATCACTGTACATTTCTCTTCTGTTTCCCATTACTATTTCTATATTACATCCTCAATTTAGCATTATGGACAGGGAAAGACCTAATATAAGATCTGCAAAAATATATTTTGCCTTCAAATTCATACTGTGATCGTAGCATGCATGGACTTGACTCATATGACTGGGATTTCCATGAAAAAGATTGTGGGCACAAAATGCGTGATCACTGTACATTTCTCTTCTGTTTCCCATTACTATTTCTATTTTACTTCCTCAATTTAGCATTATGGATAGGGAAAGACCTAATCTAAGATCTGCAAAAAAATATTTTGCCTTCAAATTCATACCGTGAACGTAGCATGACTGGACTCGACTCATATGACTGGGATTTCCATGAAAATGATTGTGGGCACAAAATGCGTGATCACTGTACATTTCTCTTCTGTTTCCCATTACTATTTCTATTTTACTTCCCCAATTTAGCATTATGGACAGGGAAAGACCTAATCTAATATCTGAAAAAAAATATTTTGCCTTCAAATTCATACCGTGAACGTAGCATGCCTGGACTCGACTCATATGACTGGGATTTCCATGAAAAAGATTGTGGGCCCAAAATGCGTGATCACTGTACATTTCTCTTCTGTTTCCCATTACTATTTCTATATTACTTCCTGAATTTAGCATTATGGACAGGGAAAGACCTAATCTAAGACCTGCAAAAAATATTTTGCCTTCAATTTCATACCGTGATCGTAGCATTCATGGAGTCGACTCATATGACTGGGATTTCCATGAAAAAGATTGTGGGTACAAAATGCGTGATCACTGTATATTTCTCTTCTGTTTTCCATTACTATTTCTATTTTACTCCCTGAATTTAGCATTATGGACAGGGAAAGACCTAATCTAAGGTCAGCAAAAAAATATTTTGCCTTCAAATACATACCGTGATCGTAGCATGCATGGACTCGACTCATATGACTGGGATTTCCATGAAAAAGATTGTGGGCACAAAATGCGTGATCACTGTACATTTCTCTTCTGTTTCCCATTACTATTTCTATTTTACTTCCTCAATTTAGCATTATGGACAGGGAAAGACCTAATCTAAGACCTGCAAAAAAATATTTTGCCTTCAAATTCATACCGTGATCGTAGCATGCATGGACTCGTCTCATATGACTGGGATTTCAATGAAAAAGATTGTGGACAGAAAATGTGTGATCACTGTACATTTCTCATCTGTTTCCCATTACTATTTCTATATTACATCCTCAATTTAGCATTATGGACAGGGAAAGACCTAATCTAAGGTCAGCAGAAAAATATTTTGCCTTCAAATACATAGCGTGATCGTAGCATGCATGGACTCGACTCATATGACTGGGATTTCCATGAAAAAGATTGTGGGCACAAAATGCGTGATCACTGTACATTTCTCTTCTGTTTGCCATTACTATTTCTATTTTACTTCCTCAATTTAGCATTATGGACAGGGAAAGACCTAATCTAAGACCTGCAAAAAAATATTTTGCCTTCAAATTCATACCGTGATCGTAGCATGCATGGACTTGACTCATATGACTGGGATTTCCATGAAAAAGATTGTGGGCACAAAATGCGTGATCACTGTACATTTCTCTTCTGTTTCCCATTACTATTTCTATTTTACTTCCTCAATTTAGCATTATGGATAGGGAAAGACCTAATCTAAGATCTGCAAAAAAATATTTTGCCTTCAAATTCATACCGTGAACGTAGCATGACTGGACTCGACTCATATGACTGGGATTTCCATGAAAATGATTGTGGGCACAAAATGCGTGATCACTGTACATTTCTCTTCTGTTTCCCATTACTATTTCTATTTTACTTCCCCAATTTAGCATTATGGACAGGGAAAGACCTAATCTAATATCTGAAAAAAAATATTTTGCCTTCAAATTCATACCGTGAACGTAGCATGCCTGGACTCGACTCATATGACTGGGATTTCCATGAAAAAGATTGTGGGCACAAAATGCGTGATCACTGTACATTTCTCTTCTGTTTCCCATTACTATTTCTATATTACTTCCTGAATTTAGCATTATGGACAGGGAAAGACCTAATCTAAGACCTGCAAAAAATATTTTGCCTTCAATTTCATACCGTGATCGTAGCATTCATGGAGTCGACTCATATGACTGGGATTTCCATGAAAAAGATTGTGGGTACAAAATGCGTGATCACTGTATATTTCTCTTCTGTTTTCCATTACTATTTCTATTTTACTCCCTGAATTTAGCATTATGGACAGGGAAAGACCTAATCTAAGGTCAGCAAAAAAATATTTTGCCTTCAAATACATACCGTGATCGTAGGATGCATGGACTCGACTCATATGACTGGGATTTCCATGAAAAAGATTGTGGGCACAAAATGCGTGATCACTGTACATTTCTCTTCTGTTTCCCATTACTATTTCTATTTTACTTCCTCAATTTAGCATTATGGACAGGGAAAGACCTAATCTAAGACCTGCAAAAAAATATTTTGCCTTCAAATTCATACCGTGATCGTAGCATGCATGGACTCGACTCATATGACTGGGATTTCCATGAAAAAGATTGTGGGCACAAAATGCGTGATCACTGTACATTTCTCTTCTGTTTCCCATTACTATTTCTATTTTACTTCCTCAATTTAGCATTATGGACAGGGAAAGACCTAATCTAAGATCTGCAAAAAAATATTTTGCCTTCAAATTCATACCATGAACGTAGCATGCCTGGACTCGACTCATATGACTGGGATTTCCATGAAAAAGATTGTGGGCACAAAATGCGTGATCACTGTACATTTCTCTTCTGTTTCCCATTACTATTTCTATTTTACTTCCTCAATTTAGCATTATGGACAGGGAAAGACCTAATCTAAGATCTGAAAAAAAATATTTTGCCTTCAAATTCATACTGTGATCGTAGCATGCCTGGACTCGACTCATATGACTGGGATTTCCATGAAAAAGATTGTGGGCACAAAATGGGTGATCACTGTACATTTCTCTTCTGTTTCCCATTACTATTTCTATTTTACTTCCTGAATTTAGAATTATGGACAGGGAAAGACCTAATCTAAGATCTGCAAAAAAATATTTTGCCTTCAAATTCATACCGTGATCGTAGCATGCATGGACTCGTCTCATATGACTGGGATTTCAATGAAAAAGATTGTGGGCAGAAAATTTGTGATCACTGTACATTTCTCTTCTGTTTCCCATTACTATTTCTATATTACATCCTCAATTTAGCATTATGGACAGGGAAAGACCTAATCTAAGATCTGCAAAAAAATATTTTGCCTTCAAATTCATACCGTGATCGTAGCATGCATGGACTCGTCTCATATGACTGGGATTTCCATGAAAAAGATTGTGGGCAGAAAATGTGTGATCACTGTACATTTCTCTTCTGTTTCCCATTACTCTTTCTATTTTACTTCCTCAATTTAGCATTATGGACAGGGAAAGACCTAATCTAAGATCTGCAAAAAAATATTTTGCCTTCAAATTCATACCGTGATCGTAGCATGCCTGGACTCGACTCATATGACTGGGATTTCCATGAAAAAGATTGTGGGCAGAAAATGTGTGATCACTGTACATTTCTCTTCTGTTTCCCATTAATATTTCTATTTTACTTCCTCAATTTAGCATTATGGTCAGGGAAAGACCTAATCTAAGATCTGCAAAAAAATATTTTGCCTTCAAATTCATACCGTGATCGTAGCATGCATGGACTCGTCTCATATGACTGGGATTTCAATGAAAAAGATTGTGGGCAGAAAATGTGTGATCACTGTACATTTCTCTTCTGTTTCCCATTACTATTTCTATTTTACTTCCTCAATTTAGCATTATGGACAGGGAAAGACCTAATCTAAGATCTGCAAAAAAATATTTTGCCTTCAAATTCATACCGTGATCGTAGCATGCCTGGACTCGACTCATATGACTGGGATTTCCATGAAAAAGATTGTGGGCAGAAAATGTGTGATCACTGTACATTTCTCTTCTGTTTCCCATTAATATTTCTATCTTACTTCCTCAATTTAGCATTATGGACAGGGAAAGACCTAATCTAAGATCTGCAAAAAAATATTTTGCCTTCAAATTCATACCGTGAACGTAGCATGACTGGACTCGACTCATATGACTGGGATTTCCATGAAAATGATTGTGGGCACAAAATGCGTGATCACTGTACATTTCTCTTCTGTTTCCCATTACTATTTCTATTTTACTTCCCCAATTTAGCATTATGGACAGGGAAAGACCTAATCTAATATCTGAAAAAAAATATTTTGCCTTCAAATTCATACCGTGAACGTAGCATGCCTGGACTCGACTCATATGACTGGGATTTCCATGAAAAAGATTGTGGGCCCAAAATGCGTGATCACTGTACATTTCTCTTCTGTTTCCCATTACTATTTCTATATTACTTCCTGAATTTAGCATTATGGACAGGGAAAGACCTAATCTAAGACCTGCAAAAAATATTTTGCCTTCAATTTCATACCGTGATCGTAGCATTCATGGAGTCGACTCATATGACTGGGATTTCCATGAAAAAGATTGTGGGTACAAAATGCGTGATCACTGTATATTTCTCTTCTGTTTTCCATTACTATTTCTATTTTACTCCCTGAATTTAGCATTATGGACAGGGAAAGACCTAATCTAAGGTCAGCAAAAAAATATTTTGCCTTCAAATACATACCGTGATCGTAGCATGCATGGACTCGACTCATATGACTGGGATTTCCATGAAAAAGATTGTGGGCACAAAATGCGTGATCACTGTACATTTCTCTTCTGTTTCCCATTACTATTTCTATTTTACTTCCTCAATTTAGCATTATGGACAGGGAAAGACCTAATCTAAGACCTGCAAAAAAATATTTTGCCTTCAAATTCATACCGTGATCGTAGCATGCATGGACTCGTCTCATATGACTGGGATTTCAATGAAAAAGATTGTGGACAGAAAATGTGTGATCACTGTACATTTCTCATCTGTTTCCCATTACTATTTCTATATTACATCCTCAATTTAGCATTATGGACAGGGAAAGACCTAATCTAAGGTCAGCAGAAAAATATTTTGCCTTCAAATACATAGCGTGATCGTAGCATGCATGGACTCGACTCATATGACTGGGATTTCCATGAAAAAGATTGTGGGCACAAAATGCGTGATCACTGTACATTTCTCTTCTGTTTGCCATTACTATTTCTATTTTACTTCCTCAATTTAGCATTATGGACAGGGAAAGACCTAATCTAAGACCTGCAAAAAAATATTTTGCCTTCAAATTCATACCGTGATCGTAGCATGCATGGACTTGACTCATATGACTGGGATTTCCATGAAAAAGATTGTGGGCACAAAATGCGTGATCACTGTACATTTCTCTTCTGTTTCCCATTACTATTTCTATTTTACTTCCTCAATTTAGCATTATGGATAGGGAAAGACCTAATCTAAGATCTGCAAAAAAATATTTTGCCTTCAAATTCATACCGTGAACGTAGCATGACTGGACTCGACTCATATGACTGGGATTTCCATGAAAATGATTGTGGGCACAAAATGCGTGATCACTGTACATTTCTCTTCTGTTTCCCATTACTATTTCTATTTTACTTCCCCAATTTAGCATTATGGACAGGGAAAGACCTAATCTAATATCTGAAAAAAAATATTTTGCCTTCAAATTCATACCGTGAACGTAGCATGCCTGGACTCGACTCATATGACTGGGATTTCCATGAAAAAGATTGTGGGCACAAAATGCGTGATCACTGTACATTTCTCTTCTGTTTCCCATTACTATTTCTATATTACTTCCTGAATTTAGCATTATGGACAGGGAAAGACCTAATCTAAGACCTGCAAAAAATATTTTGCCTTCAATTTCATACCGTGATCGTAGCATTCATGGAGTCGACTCATATGACTGGGATTTCCATGAAAAAGATTGTGGGTACAAAATGCGTGATCACTGTATATTTCTCTTCTGTTTTCCATTACTATTTCTATTTTACTCCCTGAATTTAGCATTATGGACAGGGAAAGACCTAATCTAAGGTCAGCAAAAAAATATTTTGCCTTCAAATACATACCGTGATCGTAGGATGCATGGACTCGACTCATATGACTGGGATTTCCATGAAAAAGATTGTGGGCACAAAATGCGTGATCACTGTACATTTCTCTTCTGTTTCCCATTACTATTTCTATTTTACTTCCTCAATTTAGCATTATGGACAGGGAAAGACCTAATCTAAGACCTGCAAAAAAATATTTTGCCTTCAAATTCATACCGTGATCGTAGCATGCATGGACTCGACTCATATGACTGGGATTTCCATGAAAAAGATTGTGGGCACAAAATGCGTGATCACTGTACATTTCTCTTCTGTTTCCCATTACTATTTCTATTTTACTTCCTCAATTTAGCATTATGGACAGGGAAAGACCTAATCTAAGATCTGCAAAAAAATATTTTGCCTTCAAATTCATACCATGAACGTAGCATGCCTGGACTCGACTCATATGACTGGGATTTCCATGAAAAAGATTGTGGGCACAAAATGCGTGATCACTGTACATTTCTCTTCTGTTTCCCATTACTATTTCTATTTTACTTCCTCAATTTAGCATTATGGACAGGGAAAGACCTAATCTAAGATCTGAAAAAAAATATTTTGCCTTCAAATTCATACTGTGATCGTAGCATGCCTGGACTCGACTCATATGACTGGGATTTCCATGAAAAAGATTGTGGGCACAAAATGGGTGATCACTGTACATTTCTCTTCTGTTTCCCATTACTATTTCTATTTTACTTCCTGAATTTAGAATTATGGACAGGGAAAGACCTAATCTAAGATCTGCAAAAAAATATTTTGCCTTCAAATTCATACCGTGATCGTAGCATGCATGGACTCGTCTCATATGACTGGGATTTCAATGAAAAAGATTGTGGGCAGAAAATTTGTGATCACTGTACATTTCTCTTCTGTTTCCCATTACTATTTCTATATTACATCCTCAATTTAGCATTATGGACAGGGAAAGACCTAATCTAAGATCTGCAAAAAAATATTTTGCCTTCAAATTCATACCGTGATCGTAGCATGCATGGACTCGTCTCATATGACTGGGATTTCCATGAAAAAGATTGTGGGCAGAAAATGTGTGATCACTGTACATTTCTCTTCTGTTTCCCATTACTCTTTCTATTTTACTTCCTCAATTTAGCATTATGGACAGGGAAAGACCTAATCTAAGATCTGCAAAAAAATATTTTGCCTTCAAATTCATACCGTGATCGTAGCATGCCTGGACTCGACTCATATGACTGGGATTTCCATGAAAAAGATTGTGGGCAGAAAATGTGTGATCACTGTACATTTCTCTTCTGTTTCCCATTAATATTTCTATTTTACTTCCTCAATTTAGCATTATGGTCAGGGAAAGACCTAATCTAAGATCTGCAAAAAAATATTTTGCCTTCAAATTCATACCGTGATCGTAGCATGCATGGACTCGTCTCATATGACTGGGATTTCAATGAAAAAGATTGTGGGCAGAAAATGTGTGATCACTGTACATTTCTCTTCTGTTTCCCATTACTATTTCTATTTTACTTCCTCAATTTAGCATTATGGACAGGGAAAGACCTAATCTAAGATCTGCAAAAAAATATTTTGCCTTCAAATTCATACCGTGATCGTAGCATGCCTGGACTCGACTCATATGACTGGGATTTCCATGAAAAAGATTGTGGGCAGAAAATGTGTGATCACTGTACATTTCTCTTCTGTTTCCCATTAATATTTCTATCTTACTTCCTCAATTTAGCATTATGGACAGGGAAAGACCTAATCTAAGATCTGCAAAAAAATATTTTGCCTTCAAATTCATACCGTGATCGTAGCATGCATGGACTCGTCTCATATGACTGGTATTTCAATGAAAAAGATTGTGGGCAGAAAATGTGTGATCACTGTACATTTCTCTTCTGTTTCCCATTACTATTTCTATATTACTTCCTCAATTTAGCATTATGGACAGGGAAAGACCTATTCTAAGATCTGCAAAAAAATATTTTGCCTTCAAATTCATACCGTGATCGTAGTATGCCTGGACTCGACTCATATGACTGGGATTTCCATGAAAAAGATTGTGGGCACAAAATGCGTGATCACTGTACATTTCTCTTCTGTTTCCCATTACTATTTCTATTTTACTTCCTCAATTTAGCATTATGGACAGGGAAAGACCTAATCTTAGACCTGCAAAAAAATATTTTGCCTTCAAATTCATACCGTGATCGTAGCATGCATGGACTCGACTCATATGACTGGGATTTCCATGAAAAAGATAGTGGGCACAAAATGGGTGATCACTGAACATTTCTCTTCTGTTTCTTATTTATATTTCTATTTTACTTCCTCAATTTAGCATTATGGACAGGGAAAGACCTAATCTAAGATCTGCAAAAAAATATTTTGCCTTCAAATTCATACCGTGATCGTAGCATGCATGGATAGAATCATATGACTGGGATTTCCATGAAAAAGATGGTGGCCTGAAAATGGGTGATCACTGTACATTTCTCTTCGGTTTCCTATTTATATTTATATTTTACTTCCTCAATTTAGCATTATGGACAGGGAAAGACGTAATCTAAGCTCTGCAAAAAAATATCTTGCCTTCAATTTCATACCGTGATCGTAGCATGCATGGACTCGACTCATATGACTGGGATTTCCATGAAAAAGATTGTGGGCACAAAATGGGTGATCACTGTACATTTCTCTTCTATTTCCCATTAGTATTTCTATTTTACTTCCTCAATTTAGCATTATGGACAGGGAAAGACCTAATCTAAGATCTGCAAAAAAATATTTTGCCTTCAAATTCATACCGTGATCGTAGCATGCCTGGACTCGACTCATATGACTGGGATTTCCATGAAAAAGATTGTGGGCCGAAAATGGGTGATCACTGTACATTTCTCTTCTCTTTCCCATTACTATTTCTATTTTACTTCCTCAATTTAGCATTATGGACAGGGAAAGACCTAATCTAAGATCTGCAAAAAAATATTTTGCCTTCAAATTCATACCGTGATCGTAGCATGCATGGACTCGTCTCATATGACTGGGATTTCCATGAAAAAGATTGTGGGCAGAAAATGTGTGATCACTGTAAATTTCTCCTCTGTTTCCCATTACTATTTCTATTTTACTTCCTCAATTTAGCATTATGGACAGGGAAAGACCTAATCTAAGATCTGCAAAAAAATATTTTGCCTTCAAATTCATACCGTGATCGTAGCATGCATGGACTCGTCTCATATGACTGGGATTTCCATGAAAAAGATTGTGGGCAGAAAATGTGTGATTACTGTAAATTTCTCTTCTGTTTCCCATTAATATTTCTATTTTACTTCCTCAATTTAGCATTATGGACTGGGAAAGACCTAATCTAAGATCTGCAAAAAAAATTTTGCCTTCAAATTCATACCGTGATCCTAGCATGCCTGGACTCGACTCATATGACTGGGGTTAACATGAAAAAGATTGTGGGCACAAAATGCGTGATCACTGTACATTTCTCTTCTGTTTCCCATTACTATTTCTATTTTACTTCCTCAATTTAGCATTATGGACAGGGAAAGACCTAATCTAAGATCTGCAAAAAAATATTTTGCCCTCAAATTCATACCGTGATCGTAGCATACCTGGACTCGACTCATATGACTGGCATTTCCATGAAAAAGATTGTGGGCACAAAATGCGTGATCACTGTACATTTCTCTTCTGTTTCCCATTACTATTTCTATTTTACTTTTCTCAATTTAGCATTATGGACAGGGAAAGACATAATCTAAGATCAGCAAAAAAATATTTTGCCTTCAAATTCATACCGTGATCGTAGCATGCATGGACTCGACTCATATGACTGGGATTTCCATGAAAAAGATTGTGGGCACAAAATGGGTGATCACTGTACATTTCTCTTCTATTTCCCATTAGTATTTCTATTTTACTTCCTCAATTTAGCATTATGGACAGGGAAAGACCTAATCTAAGATCTGCAAAAAAATATTTTGCCTTCAAATTCATACCGTGATCGTAGCCTGCATGGACTCGTCTCATATGACTGGGATTTCCATGAAAAAGATTGTGGGCAGAAAATGTGTGATCACTGTAAATTTCTCTTCTGTTTCCCATTAATATTTCTATTTTACTTCCTCAATTTAGCATTATGGACTGGGAAAGACCTAATCTAAGATCTGCAAAAAATATTTTGCCTTCAAATTCATACCGTGATCGTAGCATGCATGGACTCGACTCATATGACTGGGATTTCCATGAAAAAGATTGTGGGCCGAAAATGGGTGATCACTGTACATTTCTCTTCTCTTTCCCATTACTATTTCTATTTTACTTCCTCAATTTAGCATTATGGACAGGGAAAGACCTAATCTAAGATCTGCAAAAAAATATTTTGCCTTCAAATTCATACCGTGATCGTAGCCTGCATGGACTCGTCTCATATGACTGGGATTTCCATGAAAAAGATTGTGGGCAGAAAATGTGTGATCACTGTAAATTTCTCTTCTGTTTCCCATTAATATTTCTATTTTACTTCCTCAATTTAGCATTATGGACTGGGAAAGACCTAATCTAAGATCTGCAAAAAAAATTTTGCCTTCAAATTCATACCGTGATCCTAGCATGCCTGGACTCGACTCATATGACTGGGGTTTCCATGAAAAAGATTGTGGGCACAAAATGCGTGATCACTATACATTTCTCTTCTGTTTCCCATTACTATTTCTATTTTACTTCCTCAATTTAGCATTATGGACAGGGAAAGACCTAATCTAAGATCTGCAAAAAAATATTTTGCCTTCAAATTCATACCGTGATCGTAGCATGCCTGGACTCGACTCATATGACTGGCATTTCCATGAAAAAGATTGTGGGCACAAAATGCGTGATCACTGTACATTTCTCTTCTGTTTCCCATTACTATTTCTATTTTACTTCCTCAATTTAGCATTATGGACAGGGAAAGACCTAATCTAAGATCTGCAAAAAAATATTTTGTCTTCAAATTCATACCGTGATCGTAGCATGCCTGGACTCGACTCATATGACTGGGATTTCCATGAAAAAGATTGTGGGCACAAAATGCGTGATCACTGTACATTTCTCTTCTGTTTCCCATTACTATTTCTATTTTACTTCCTCAATTTAGCATTATGGACAGGGAAAGACCTAATCTAAGATCTGCAAAAAAATATTTTGCCTTCAAATTCATACCGTGATCGTAGCATGCATGGACTCGTCTCATATGACTGGGATTTCCATGAAAAAGATTGTGGGCACAAAATGGGTGATCACTGTACATTTCTCCTCTGTTTCCCATTACTATTTGTATTTTACTTCCTCAATTTAGCATTATGGACAGGGAAAGACCTAATCTAAGATCTGCAAAAAAATATTTTGCCTTCAAATTCATACCGTGATCGTAGCATGCCTGGACTCGACTCATATGACTGGGATTTCCATGAAAAAGATTGTGGGCCGAAAATGGGTGATCACTGTACATTTCTCTTCTCTTTCCCCTTACTATTTCTATTTTACTTCCTCAATTTAGCATTATGGACAGGGAAAGACCTAATCTAAGATCTGCAAAAAAATATTTTGCCTTCAAATTCATACCGTGATCGTAGCATGCCTGGACTCGACTCATATGACTGGGATTTCCATGAAAAAATTGTGGGCACAAAATGCGTGATCACTGTACATTTCTCTTCTGTTTCCCATTACTATTTCTATTTTACTTCCTCAATTTAGCATTATGGACAGGGAAAGACCTAATCTAAGATCTGCAAAAAAATATTTTGCCTTCAAATTCATACCGTGATCGTAGCATGCATGGACTCGTCTCATATGACTGGGATTTCCATGAAAAAGATTGTGGGCACAAAATGGGTGATCACTGTACATTTCTCCTCTGTTTCCCATTACTATTTCTATTTTACTTCCTCAATTTAGCATTATGGACAGGGAAAGACCTAATCTAAGATCTGCAAAAAAATATTTTGCCATCAAATTCATACCGTGATCATAGCATGCATGGACTCGACTCATATGACTGGGATTTCCATGAAAAAGTTTGTGGGCACAAAATGGGTGATCACTGTACATTTCTCGTTCTGTTTCCCATTACTATTTCTATTTTACTTCCTTAATTTAGCATTATGGACAGGGAAAGACCTAATCTAAGATCTGCAAAAAATATTTTGCCTTCAAATTCATACCGTGATCGTAGCATGCATGGACTCGACTCATATGACTGGGATTTCCATGAAAAAGATTGTGGGCACAAAATGGATGATCACTGTACATTTCTCTTCTGTTTCCCATTACTATTTCTATTTTACTTCCTGAATTTAGCATTATGGACAGGGAAAGACCTAATCTAAGATCTGCAAAAAAATATTTTGCCTTCAAATTCATACCGTGATCGTAGCATGCATGGACTCGTCTCATATGACTGGGATTTCCATGAAAAAGATTGTGGGCAGAAAATGTGTGATCACTGTAAATTTCTCTTCTGTTTCCCATTACTATTTCTATTTTACTTCCTCAATTTAGCATTATGGACTGGGAAAGACCTAATCTAAGATCTGCAAAAAAATATTTTGCCGTCAAATTCATACCGTGATCCTAGCATGCCTGGACTCGACTCATATGACTGGGGTTTCCATGAAAAAGATTGTGGGCACAAAATGCGTGATCACTGTACATTTCTCTTCTGTTTCCCATTACTATTTCTATTTTACTTCCTCAATTTAGCATTATGGACAGGGAAAGACCTAATCTAAGATCTGCAAAAAAATATTTTGCCTTCAAATTCATACCGTGATCGTAGCATGCCTGGACTCGACTCATATGACTGGGATTTCCATGAAAAAGATTGTGGGCATAAAATGCGTGATCACTGTACGTTTCTCTTCTGTTTCCCATTACTATTTCTATTTTACTTCCTCAATTTAGCATTATGGACAGGGAAAGACCTAATCTAAGATCTGCAAAAAAATATTTTGCCTTCAAATTCATACCGTGATCGTAGCATGCCTGGACTCGACTCATATGACTGGGATTTCCATGAAAAAATTGTGGGCACAAAATGCGTGATCACTGTACATTTCTCTTCTGTTTCCCATTACTATTTCTATTTTACTTCCTCAATTTAGCATTATGGACAGGGAAAGACCTAATCTAAGATCTGCAAAAAAATATTTTGCCTTCAAATTCATACCGTGATCGTAGCATGCATGGACTCGTCTCATATGACTGGGATTTCCATGAAAAAGATTGTGGGCACAAAATGGGTGATCACTGTACATTTCTCCTCTGTTTCCCATTACTATTTCTATTTTACTTCCTCAATTTAGCATTATGGACAGGGAAAGACCTAATCTAAGATCTGCAAAAAAATATTTTGCCATCAAATTCATACCGTGATCATAGCATGCATGGACTCGACTCATATGACTGGGATTTCCATGAAAAAGTTTGTGGGCACAAAATGGGTGATCACTGTACATTTCTCGTTCTGTTTCCCATTACTATTTCTATTTTACTTCCTTAATTTAGCATTATGGACAGGGAAAGACCTAATCTAAGATCTGCAAAAAATATTTTGCCTTCAAATTCATACCGTGATCGTAGCATGCATGGACTCGACTCATATGACTGGGATTTCCATGAAAAAGATTGTGGGCACAAAATGGATGATCACTGTACATTTCTCTTCTGTTTCCCATTACTATTTCTATTTTACTTCCTGAATTTAGCATTATGGACAGGGAAAGACCTAATCTAAGATCTGCAAAAAAATATTTTGCCTTCAAATTCATACCGTGATCGTAGCATGCATGGACTCGTCTCATATGACTGGGATTTCCATGAAAAAGATTGTGGGCAGAAAATGTGTGATCACTGTAAATTTCTCTTCTGTTTCCCATTACTATTTCTATTTTACTTCCTCAATTTAGCATTATGGACTGGGAAAGACCTAATCTAAGATCTGCAAAAAAATATTTTGCCGTCAAATTCATACCGTGATCCTAGCATGCCTGGACTCGACTCATATGACTGGGGTTTCCATGAAAAAGATTGTGGGCACAAAATGCGTGATCACTGTACATTTCTCTTCTGTTTCCCATTACTATTTCTATTTTACTTCCTCAATTTAGCATTATGGACAGGGAAAGACCTAATCTAAGATCTGCAAAAAAATATTTTGCCCTCAAATTCATACCGTGATCGTAGCATGCCTGGATTCGACTCATATGACTGGGATTTCCATGAAAAAGATTGTGGGCACAAAATGCGTGATCACTGTACATTTCTCTTCTGTTTCCCATTACTATTTCTATTTTACTTTTCTCAATTTAGCATTATGGACAGGGAAAGACCTAATCTAAGATCAGCAAAAAAATATTTTGCCTTCAAATTCATACCGTGATCGTAGCATGCATGGACTCGACTCATATGACTGGGATTTCCATGAAAAAGATTGTGGGCACAAAATGGGTGATCACTGTACATTTCTCTTCTATTTCCCATTAGTATTTCTATTTTACTTCCTCAATTTAGCATTATGGACAGGGAAAGACCTAATCTAAGATCTGCAAAAAAATATTTTGCCTTCAAATTCATACCGTGATCGTAGCATGCCTGGACTCGACTCATATGACTGGGATTTCCATGAAAAAGATTGTGGGCCGAAAATGGGTGATCACTGTACATTTCTCTTCTCTTTCCCATTACTATTTCTATTTTACTTCCTCAATTTAGCATTATGGACAGGGAAAGACCTAATCTAAGATCTGCAAAAAAATATTTTGCCTTCAAATTCATACCGTGATCGTAGCATGCCAGGACTCGACTCATATGACTGGGATTTCCATGAAAAAGATTGTGGGCACAAAATGCGTGATCACTGTACATTTCTCTTCTGTTTCACATTACTATTTCTATTTTACTTCCTCAATTTAGCATTATGGACAGGGAAAGACCTAATCTAAGATCTGCAAAAAAATATTTTGCCTTCAAATTCATACCGTGATCGTAGCATGCATGGACTCGACTCATATGACTGGGATTTCCATGAAAAAGATTGTGGGCACAAAATGGGTGATCACTGTACATTTCTCCTCTGTTTCCCATTACTATTTCTATTTTACTTCCTCAATTTAGCATTATGGACAGGGAAAGACCTAATCTAAGATCTGCAAAAAAATATTTTGCCATCAAATTCATACCGTGATCATAGCATGCATGGACTCGACTCATATGACTGGGATTTCCATGAAAAAGTTTGTGGGCACAAAATGGGTGATCACTGTACATTTCTCTTCTGTTTCCCATTACTATTTCTATTTTACTTCCTCAATTTAGCATTATGGACAGGGAAAGACCTAATCTAAGATCTGCAAAAAATATTTTGCCTTCAAATTCATACCGTGATCGTAGCATGCATGGACTCGTCTCATATGACTGGGATTTCCATGAAAAAGATTGTGGGCAGAAAATGTGTGATCACTGTAAATTTCTCTTCTGTTTCCCATTACTATTTCTATTTTACTTCCTCAATTTAGCATTATGGACAGGGAAAGACCTAATCTAAGATCAGCAAAAAAATATTTTGCCTTCAAATTCATACCGTGATCGTAGCATGCATGGACTCGACTCATATGACTGGGATTTCCATGAAAAATATTGTGGGCACAAAATGGGTGATCACTGTACATTTCTCTTCTGTTTCCCATTACTATTTCTATTTTACTTCCTCAATTTAGCATTATGGACAGGGAAAGACCTAATCTAAGATCTGCAAAAAAATATTTTGCCTTCAAATTCATACCGTGATCGTAGCATGCATGGACTCGTCTCATATGACTGGGATTTCCATGAAAAAGATTGTGGGCACAAAATGGGTGATCACTGTACATTTCTCCTCTGTTTCCCATTACTATTTCTATTTTACTTCCTCAATTTAGCATTATGGACAGGGAAAGACCTAATCTAAGATCTGCAAAAAAATATTTTGCCATCAAATTCATACCGTGATCATAGCATGCATGGACTCGACTCATATGACTGGGATTTCCATGAAAAAGTTTGTGGGCACAAAATGGGTGATCACTGTACATTTCTCGTTCTGTTTCCCATTACTATTTCTATTTTACTTCCTTAATTTAGCATTATGGACAGGGAAAGACCTAATCTAAGATCTGCAAAAAATATTTTGCCTTCAAATTCATACCGTGATCGTAGCATGCATGGACTCGACTCATATGACTGGGATTTCCATGAAAAAGATTGTGGGCACAAAATGGATGATCACTGTACATTTCTCTTCTGTTTCCCATTACTATTTCTATTTTACTTCCTGAATTTAGCATTATGGACAGGGAAAGACCTAATCTAAGATCTGCAAAAAAATATTTTGCCTTCAAATTCATACCGTGATCGTAGCATGCATGGACTCGTCTCATATGACTGGGATTTCCATGAAAAAGATTGTGGGCAGAAAATGTGTGATCACTGTAAATTTCTCTTCTGTTTCCCATTACTATTTCTATTTTACTTCCTCAATTTAGCATTATGGACTGGGAAAGACCTAATCTAAGATCTGCAAAAAAATATTTTGCCGTCAAATTCATACCGTGATCCTAGCATGCCTGGACTCGACTCATATGACTGGGGTTTCCATGAAAAAGATTGTGGGCACAAAATGCGTGATCACTGTACATTTCTCTTCTGTTTCCCATTACTATTTCTATTTTACTTCCTCAATTTAGCATTATGGACAGGGAAAGACCTAATCTAAGATCTGCAAAAAAATATTTTGCCCTCAAATTCATACCGTGATCGTAGCATGCCTGGATTCGACTCATATGACTGGGATTTCCATGAAAAAGATTGTGGGCACAAAATGCGTGATCACTGTACATTTCTCTTCTGTTTCCCATTACTATTTCTATTTTACTTTTCTCAATTTAGCATTATGGACAGGGAAAGACCTAATCTAAGATCAGCAAAAAAATATTTTGCCTTCAAATTCATACCGTGATCGTAGCATGCATGGACTCGACTCATATGACTGGGATTTCCATGAAAAAGATTGTGGGCACAAAATGGGTGATCACTGTACATTTCTCTTCTATTTCCCATTAGTATTTCTATTTTACTTCCTCAATTTAGCATTATGGACAGGGAAAGACCTAATCTAAGATCTGCAAAAAAATATTTTGCCTTCAAATTCATACCGTGATCGTAGCATGCCTGGACTCGACTCATATGACTGGGATTTCCATGAAAAAGATTGTGGGCCGAAAATGGGTGATCACTGTACATTTCTCTTCTCTTTCCCATTACTATTTCTATTTTACTTCCTCAATTTAGCATTATGGACAGGGAAAGACCTAATCTAAGATCTGCAAAAAAATATTTTGCCTTCAAATTCATACCGTGATCGTAGCATGCCTGGACTCGACTCATATGACTGGGATTTCCATGAAAAAGATTGTGGGCACAAAATGCGTGATCACTGTACATTTCTCTTCTGTTTCACATTACTATTTCTATTTTACTTCCTCAATTTAGCATTATGGACAGGGAAAGACCTAATCTAAGATCTGCAAAAAAATATTTTGCCTTCAAATTCATACCGTGATCGTAGCATGCATGGACTCGACTCATATGACTGGGATTTCCATGAAAAAGATTGTGGGCACAAAATGGGTGATCACTGTACATTTCTCCTCTGTTTCCCATTACTATTTCTATTTTACTTCCTCAATTTAGCATTATGGACAGGGAAAGACCTAATCTAAGATCTGCAAAAAAATATTTTGCCATCAAATTCATACCGTGATCATAGCATGCATGGACTCGACTCATATGACTGGGATTTCCATGAAAAAGTTTGTGGGCACAAAATGGGTGATCACTGTACATTTCTCTTCTGTTTCCCATTACTATTTCTATTTTACTTCCTCAATTTAGCATTATGGACAGGGAAAGACCTAATCTAAGATCTGCAAAAAATATTTTGCCTTCAAATTCATACCGTGATCGTAGCATGCATGGACTCGTCTCATATGACTGGGATTTCCATGAAAAAGATTGTGGGCAGAAAATGTGTGATCACTGTAAATTTCTCTTCTGTTTCCCATTACTATTTCTATTTTACTTCCTCAATTTAGCATTATGGACAGGGAAAGACCTAATCTAAGATCTGCAAAAAAATATTTTGCCTTCAAATTCATACCGTGATCGTAGCATGCATGGACTCGACTCATATGACTGGGATTTCCATGAAAAAGATTGTGGGCACAAAATGGGTGATCACTGTACATTTCTCTTCTGTTTCCCATTACTATTTCTATTTTACTTCCTCAATTTAGCATTATGGACAGGGAAAGACCTAATCTAAGATCAGCAAAAAAATATTTTGCCTTCAAATTCATACCGTGATCGTAGCATGCATGGACTCGACTCATATGACTGGGATTTCCATGAAAAATATTGTGGGCACAAAATGGGTGATCACTGTACATTTCTCTTCTGTTTCCCATTACTATTTCTATTTTACTTCCTCAATTTAGCATTAGGGACAGGGAAAGACCTAATCTAAGATCTGCAAAAAAATATTTTGCCTTCAAATTCATACCGTGATCGTAGCATGCATGGACTCGTCTCATATGACTGGGATTTCCATGAAAAAGATTGTGGGCACAAAATGGGTGATCACTGTACATTTCTCCTCTGTTTCCCATTACTATTTCTATTTTACTTCCTCAATTTAGCATTATGGACAGGGAAAGACCTAATCTAAGATCTGCAAAAAAATATTTTGCCTTCAAATTCATACCGTGATCGTAGCATGCATGGACTCGTCTCATATGACTGGGATTTCCATGAAAAAGATTGTGGGCCGAAAATGGGTGATCACTGTACATTTCTCTTCTCTTTCCCATTACTATTTCTATTTTACTTCCTCAATTTAGCTTTATGGACAGGGAAAGACCCAATCTAAGATCTGCAAAAAAATATTTTGCCTTCAAATTCATACCGTGATCGTAGCATGCCTGGACTCGACTCATATGACTGGGATTTCCATGAAAAAGATTGTGGGCACAAAATGCGTGATCACTGTACATTTCTCTTCTGTTTCCCATTACTATTTCTATTTTACTTCCTCAATTTAACATTATGGACAGGGCAAGACCTAATCTAAGATCTGCAAAAAAATATTTTGCCTTCAAATTCATACCGTGATCGTAGCATGCCTGGACTCGACTCATATGACTGGGATTTCCATGAAAAAGATTGTGGGCACAAAATGCGTGATCACTGTACATTTCTCTTCTGTTTCCCATTACTATTTCTATTTTACTTCCTCAATTTAGCATTATGGACAGGGAAAGACCTAATCTAAGATCTGCAAAAAAATATTTTGCCTTCAAATTCATACCGTGATCGTAGCATGCCTGGACTCGACTCATATGACTGGGGTTTCCATGAAAAAGATTGTGGGCACAAAATGCGTGATCACTGTACATTTCTCTTCTGTTTCCCATTACTATTTCTATTTTACTTCCTCAATTTAGCATTATGGACAGGTAAAGACCTAATCTAAGATCTGCAAAAAAATATTTTGCCTTCAAATTCATACCGTGATCGTAGCATGCCTGGACTCGACTCATATGACTGGGATTTCCATGAAAAAGATTGTGGGCACAAAATGGGTGATCACTGTACATTTCTCTTCTATTTCCCATTAGTATTTCTATTTTACTTCCTCAATTTAGCATTATGGACAGGGAAAGACCTAATCTAAGATCTGCAAAAAAATATTTTGCCATCAAATTCATACCGTGATCGTAGCATGCCTGGACTCGACTCATATGACTGGGATTTCCATGAAAAAGATTGTGGGCCGAAAATGGGTGATCACTGTACATTTCTCTTCTCTTTCCCATTACTATTTCTATTTAACTTCCTCAATTTAGCATTATGGACAGGGAAAGACCTAATCTAAGATCTGCAAAAAAATATTTTGCCTTCAAATTCATACCGTGATCGTAGCATGCCTGGACTCGACTCATATGACTGGGATTTCCATGAAAAAGATTGTGGGCACAAAATGCATGATCACTGTACATTTCTCTTCTGTTTCCCATTACTATTTCTATTTTACTTCCTCAATTTAGCATTATGGACAGGGAAAGACCTAATCTAAGATCTGCAAAAAAATATTTTGCCTTCAAATTCATACCGTGATCGTAGCATGCCTGGACTCGACTCATATGACTGGGGTTTCCATGAAAAAGATTGTGGGCACAAAATTCGTGATCACTGTACATTTCTCTTCTGTTTCCCATTACTATTTCTATTTTACTTCCTCAATTTAGCATTATGGACAGGTAAAGACCTAATCTAAGATCTGCAAAAAAATATTTTGCCCTCAAATTCATACCGTGATCGTAGCATGCCTGGACTCGACTCATATGACTGGGATTTCCATGAAAAAGATTGTGGGCACAAAATGGGTGATCACTGTACATTTCTCTTCTATTTCCCATTAGTATTTCTATTTTACTTCCTCAATTTAGCATTATGGACAGGGAAAGACCTAATCTAAGATCTGCAAAAAAATATTTTGCCTTCAAATTCATACCGTGATCGTAGCATGCCTGGACTCGACTCATATGACTGGGATTTCCATGAAAAAGATTGTGGGCACAAAATGCGTGATCACTGTACATTTCTCTTCTGTTTCCCATTACTATTTCAATTTTACTTCCTCAATTTAGCATTAGGGACAGGGAAAGACCTAATCTAAGATCTGCAAAAAAATATTTTGCCTTCAAATTCATACCGTGATCGTAGCATGCATGGACTCGTCTCATATGACTGGGATTTCCATGAAAAAGATTGTGGGCACAAAATGGGTGATCACTGTACATTTCTCCTCTGTTTCCCATTACTATTTCTATTTTACTTCCTCAATTTAGCATTATGGACAGGGAAAGACCTAATCTAAGATCTGCAAAAAAATATTTTGCCTTCAAATTCATACCGTGATCGTAGCATGCATGGACTCGTATCATATGACTGGGATTTCCATGAAAAAGATTGTGGGCCGAAAATGGGTGATCACTGTATATTTCTCTTCTCTTTCCCATTACTATTTCTATTTTACTTCCTCAATTTAGCATTATGGACAGGGAAAGACCTAATCTAAGATCTGCAAAAAAATATTTTGCCTTCAAATTCATACCGTGATCGTAGCATGCCTGGACTCGACTCATATGACTGGGATTTCCATGAAAAAGATTGTGGGCACAAAATGCATGATCACTGTACATTTCTCTTCTGTTTCCCATTACTATTTCTATTTTACTTCCTCAATTTAGCATTATGGACAGGGAAAGACCTAATCTAAGATCTGCAAAAAAATATTTTGCCTTCAAATTCATACCGTGATCGTAGCATGCCTGGACTCGACTCATATGACTGGGGTTTCCATGAAAAAGATTGTGGGCACAAAATTCGTGATCACTGTACATTTCTCTTCTGTTTCCCATTACTATTTCTATTTTACTTCCTCAATTTAGCATTATGGACAGGTAAAGACCTAATCTAAGATCTGCAAAAAAATATTTTGCCCTCAAATTCATACCGTGATCGTAGCATGCCTGGACTCGACTCATATGACTGGGATTTCCATGAAAAAGATTGTGGGCACAAAATGGGTGATCACTGTACATTTCTCTTCTATTTCCCATTAGTATTTCTATTTTACTTCCTCAATTTAGCATTATGGACAGGGAAAGACCTAATCTAAGATCTGCAAAAAAATATTTTGCCTTCAAATTCATACCGTGATCGTAGCATGCCTGGACTCGACTCATATGACTGGGATTTCCATGAAAAAGATTGTGGGCACAAAATGCGTGATCACTGTACATTTCTCTTCTGTTTCCCATTACTATTTCAATTTTACTTCCTCAATTTAGCATTAGGGACAGGGAAAGACCTAATCTAAGATCTGCAAAAAAATATTTTGCCTTCAAATTCATACCGTGATCGTAGCATGCATGGACTCGTCTCATATGACTGGGATTTCCATGAAAAAGATTGTGGGCACAAAATGGGTGATCACTGTACATTTCTCCTCTGTTTCCCATTACTATTTCTATTTTACTTCCTCAATTTAGCATTATGGACAGGGAAAGACCTAATCTAAGATCTGCAAAAAAATATTTTGCCTTCAAATTCATACCGTGATCGTAGCATGCATGGACTCGTATCATATGACTGGGATTTCCATGAAAAAGATTGTGGGCCGAAAATGGGTGATCACTGTATATTTCTCTTCTCTTTCCCATTACAATTTCTATTTTACTTCCTCAATTTAGCATTATGGACAGGGAAAGACCTAATCTAAGATCTGCAAAAAAATATTTTGCCTTCAAATTCATACCGTGATCGTAGCATGCCTGGACTCGACTCATATGACTGGGATTTCCATGAAAAAGATTGTGGGCACAAAATGCGTGATCACTGTACATTTCTCTTCTGTTTCCCATTACTATTTCTATTTTACTTCCTCAATTTAACATTATGGACAGGGAAAGACCTAATCTAAGATCTGCAAAAAAATATTTTGCCTTCAAATTCATACCGTGATCGTAGCATGCATGGACTCGACTCATATGACTGGGATTTCCATGAAAAAGATTGTGGGCACAAAATGCGTGATCACTGTACATTTCTCTTCTGTTTCCCATTACTATTTCTATTTTACTTCCTCAATTTAGCATTATGGACAGGGAAAGACCTAATCTAAGATCTGCAAAAAAATATTTTGCCTTCAAATTCATACCGTGATCGTAGCATGCCTGGACTCGACTCATATGACTGGGGTTTCCATGAAAAAGATTGTGGGCACAAAATGCGTGATCACTGTACATTTCTCTTCTGTTTCCCATTACTATTTCAATTTTACTTCCTCAATTTAGCATTAGGGACAGGGAAAGACCTAATCTAAGATCTGCAAAAAAATATTTTGCCTTCAAATTCATACGGTGATCGTAGCATGCATGGACTCGTCTCATATGACTGGGATTTCCATGAAAAAGATTGTGGGCACAAAATGGGTGATCACTGTACATTTCTCCTCTGTTTCCCATTACTATTTCTATTTTACTTCCTCAATTTAGCATTATGGACAGGGAAAGACCTAATCTAAGATCTGCAAAAAAATATTTTGCCTTCAAATTCATACCGTGATCGTAGCATGCATGGACTCGTATCATATGACTGGGATTTCCATGAAAAAGATTGTGGGCCGAAAATGGGTGATCACTGTATATTTCTCTTCTCTTTCCCATTACTATTTCTATTTTACTTCCTCAATTTAGCATTATGGACAGGGAAAGACCTAATCTAAGATCTGCAAAAAAATATTTTGCCTTCAAATTCATACCGTGATCGTAGCATGCCTGGACTCGACTCATATGACTGGGATTTCCATGAAAAAGATTGTGGGCACAAAATGCGTGATCACTGTACATTTCTCTTCTGTTTCCCATTACTATTTCTATTTTACTTCCTCAATTTAACATTATGGACAGGGAAAGACCTAATCTAAGATCTGCAAAAAAATATTTTGCCTTCAAATTCATACCGTGATCGTAGCATGCATGGACTCGACTCATATGACTGGGATTTCCATGAAAAAGATTGTGGGCACAAAATGCGTGATCACTGTACATTTCTCTTCTGTTTCCCATTACTATTTCTATTTTACTTTCTCAATTTAGCATTATGGACAGGGAAAGACCTAATCTAAGATCTGCAAAAAAATATTTTGCCTTCAAATTCATACCGTGATCGTAGCATGCCTGGACTCGACTCATATGACTGGGGTTTCCATGAAAAAGATTGTGGGCACAAAATGCGTGATCACTGTACATTTCTCTTCTGTTTCCCATTACTATTTCTATTTTACTTCCTCAATTTAGCATTATGGACAGGTAAAGACCTAATCTAAGATCTGCAAAAAAATATTTTGCCCTCAAATTCATACCGTGATCGTAGCATGCCTGGACTCGACTCATATGACTGGGATTTCCATGAAAAAGTTTGTGGGCACAAAATGGGTGATCACTGTACATTTCTCTTCTGTTTCCCATTACTATTTCTATTTTACTTCCTCAATTTAGCATTATGGACAGGGAAAGACCTAATCTAAGATCTGCAAAAAATATTTTGCCTTCAAATTCATACCGTGATCGTAGCATGCATGGACTCGTCTCATATGACTGGGATTTCCATGAAAAAGATTGTGGGCAGAAAATGTGTGATCACTGTAAATTTCTCTTCTGTTTCCCATTACTATTTCTATTTTACTTCCTCAATTTAGCATTATGGACAGGGAAAGACCTAATCTAAGATCTGCAAAAAAATATTTTGCCTTCAAATTCATACCGTGATCGTATCATGCATGGACTCGACTCATATGACTGGGATTTCCATGAAAAAGATTGTGGGCACAAAATGGGTGATCACTGTACATTTCTCTTCTGTTTCCCATTACTATTTCTATTTTACTTCCTCAATTTAGCATTATGGACAGGGAAAGACCTAATCTAAGATCAGCAAAAAAATATTTTGCCTTTAAATTCATACCGTGATCGTAGCATGCATGGACTCGACTCATATGACTGGGATTTACATGAAAAATATTGTGGGCACAAAATGGGTGATCACTGTACATTTCTCTTCTGTTTCCCATTACTATTTCTATTTTACTTCCTCAATTTAGCATTATGGACAGGGAAAGACCTAATCTAAGATCTGCAAAAAAATATTTTGCCTTCAAATTCATACCGTGATCGTAGCATGCCTGGACTCGACTCATATGACTGGGATTTCCATGAAAAAGATTGTGGGCACAAAATGCGTGATCACTGTACATTTCTCTTCTGTTTCCCATTACTATTTCTATTTTACTTACTCAATTTAGCATTAGGGACAGGGAAAGACCTAATCTAAGATCTGCAAAAAAATATTTTGCCTTCAAATTCATACCGTGATCGTAGCATGCCTGGACTCGACTCATATGACTGGGGTTTCCATGAAAAAGATTGTGGGCACAAAATGCGTGATCACTGTACATTTCTCTTCTGTTTCCCATTACTATTTCTATTTTACTTCCTCAATTTAGCATTATGGACAGGTAAAGACCTAATCTAAGATCTGCAAAAAAATATTTTGCCCTCAAATTCATACCGTGATCGTAGCATGCCTGGACTCGACTCATATGACTGGGATTTCCATGAAAAAGATTGTGGGCACAAAATGCGTGATCACTGTACATTTCTTTTCTGTTTCCCATTACTATTTCTATTTTACTTTTCTCAATTTAGCATTATGGACAGGGAAAGACCTAATCTAAGATCAGCAAAAAAATATTTTGCCTTCAAATTCATACCGTGATCGTAGCATGCATGGACTCGACTCATATGACTGGGATTTCCATGAAAAAGATTGTGGGCACAAAATGGGTGATCACTGTACATTTCTCTTCTATTTCCCATTAGTATTTCTAATTTACTTCCTCAATTTAGCATTATGGACAGGGAAAGACCTAATCTAAGATCTGCAAAAAAATATTTTGCCTTCAAATTCATACCGTGATCGTAGCATGCCTGGACTCGACTCATATGACTGGGATTTCCATGAAAAAGATTGTGGGCCGAAAATGGGTGATCACTGTACATTTCTCTTCTCTTTCCCATTACTATTTCTATTTTACTTCCTCAATTTAGCATTATGGACAGGGAAAGACCTAATCTAAGATCTGCAAAAAAATATTTTGCCTTCAAATTCATACCGTGATCGTAGCATGCCTGGACTCGACTCATATGACTGGGATTTCCATGAAAAAGATTGTGGGCACAAAATGGGTGATCACTGTACATTTCTCTTCTGTTTCCCATTACTATTTCTATTTTACTTCCTCAATTTAGCATTATGGACAGGGAAAGACCTTATCTAACATCTGCAAAAAATATTTCTCCTTCAAATTCATACCGTGATCGTAGCATGCATGGACTCGACTCATATGACTGGGATTTCCATGAAAAAGATTGTGGGCAGAAAATGTGTGATCACTGTACATTTCTTTTCTGTTTCCCATTAGTATTTCCATTTTACTTCCTCAATTTAGCATTATGGACAGGGAAAGACCTAATCTAAGATCTGCAAAAAAATATTTTGCCTTCAAATTCATACCGTGATCGTAGCATGCATGGACTCGACTCATATGACTGGGATTTCCATGAAAAAGATTGTGGGCAGAAAATGTGTGATCACTGTACATTTCTTTTCTGTTTCCCATTAGTATTTCCATTTTACTTCCTCAATTTAGCATTATGGACAGGGAAAGACCTAATCTAAGATCTGCAAAAAAATATTTTGCCTTCAAATTCATACCGTGATCGTAGCATGCCTGGACTCGACTCATATGACTGGGATTTCCATGAAAAAGATTGTGGGCACAAAATGCGTGATCACTGTACATTTCTCTTCTGTTTCCCATTACTATTTCTATTTTACTTCCTCAATTTAGCATTATGGACAGGGAAAGACCTAATCTAAGATCAGCAAAAAAATATTTTGCCTTCAAATTCATACCGTGATCGTAGCATGCATGGACTCGACTCATATGACTGGGATTTCCATGAAAAAGATTGTGGGCACATAATGGGTGATCACTGTACATTTCTCTTCTGTTTCCCATTACTATTTCTATTTTACTTCCTCAATTTAGCATTATGGACAGGGAAAGACCTAATCTAAGATCTGCAAAAAAATATTTTTCCTTCAAATTCATACCGTGATCGTAGCATGCATGGACTCGTCTGATATGACTGGGATTTCCATGAAAAAGATTGTGGGCACAAAATGGGTGATCACTGTACATTTCTCTTCTATTTCCCATTACTATTTCTATTTTACTTCCTCAATTTAGCATTATGGACAGGGAAAGACCTAATCTAAGATCTGCAAAAAAATATTTTGCCTTCAAATTCATACCGTGATCGTATCATGCATGGACTCGACTCATATGACTGGGATTTCCATGAAAAAGATTGTGGGCACAAAATGGGTGATCACTGTACATTTCTCTTCTGTTTCCCATTACTATTTCTATTTTACTTCCTCAATTTAGCATTATGGACAGGGAAAGACCTAATCTAAGATCAGCAAAAAAATATTTTGCCTTTAAATTCATACCGTGATCGTAGCATGCATGGACTCGACTCATATGACTGGGATTTACATGAAAAATATTGTGGGCACAAAATGGGTGATCACTGTACATTTCTCTTCTGTTTCCCATTACTATTTCTATTTTACTTCCTCAATTTAGCATTATGGACAGGGAAAGACCTAATCTAAGATCTGCAAAAAAATATTTTGCCTTCAAATTCATACCGTGATCGTAGCATGCCTGGACTCGACTCATATGACTGGGATTTCCATGAAAAAGATTGTGGGCACAAAATGCGTGATCACTGTACATTTCTCTTCTGTTTCCCATTACTATTTCTATTTTACTTACTCAATTTAGCATTAGGGATAGGGAAAGACCTAATCTAAGATCTGCAAAAAAATATTTTGCCTTCAAATTCATACCGTGATCGTAGCATGCCTGGACTCGACTCATATGACTGGGGTTTCCATGAAAAAGATTGTGGGCACAAAATGCGTGATCACTGTACATTTCTCTTCTGTTTCCCATTACTATTTCTATTTTACTTCCTCAATTTAGCATTATGGACAGGTAAAGACCTAATCTAAGATCTGCAAAAAAATATTTTGCCCTCAAATTCATACCGTGATCGTAGCATGCCTGGACTCGACTCATATGACTGGGATTTCCATGAAAAAGATTGTGGGCACAAAATGCGTGATCACTGTACATTTCTTTTCTGTTTCCCATTACTATTTCTATTTTACTTTTCTCAATTTAGCATTATGGACAGGGAAAGACCTAATCTAAGATCAGCAAAAAAATATTTTGCCTTCAAATTCATACCGTGATCGTAGCATGCCTGGACTCGACTCATATGACTGGGATTTCCATGAAAAAGATTGTGGGCACAAAATGCGTGATCACTGTATATTTCTCTTCTGTTTCCCATTACTATTTCTATTTTACTTCCTCAATTTAGCATTATGGACAGGGAAAGACCTAATCTAAGATCAGCAAAAAAATATTTTGCCTTCAAATTCATACCGTGATCGTAGCATGCATGGACTCGACTCATATGACTGGGATTTCCATGAAAAAGATTGTGGGCACATAATGGGTGATCACTGTACATTTCTCTTCTGTTTCCCATTACTATTTCTATTTTACTTCCTCAATTTAGCATTATGGACAGGGAAAGACCTAATCTAAGATCTGCAAAAAAATATTTTTCCTTCAAATTCATACCGTGATCGTAGCATGCATGGACTCGTCTGATATGACTGGGATTTCCATGAAAAAGATTGTGGGCACAAAATGGGTGATCACTGTACATTTCTCTTCTATTTCCCATTACTATTTCTATTTTACTTCCTCAATTTAGCATTATGGACAGGGAAAGACCTAATCTAAGATCTGCAAAAAAATATTTTGCCTTCAAATTCATACCGTGATCGTATCATGCATGGACTCGACTCATATGACTGGGATTTCCATGAAAAAGATTGTGGGCACAAAATGGGTGATCACTGTACATTTCTCTTCTGTTTCCCATTACTATTTCTATTTTACTTCCTCAATTTAGCATTATGGACAGGGAAAGACCTAATCTAAGATCAGCAAAAAAATATTTTGCCTTTAAATTCATACCGTGATCGTAGCATGCATGGACTCGACTCATATGACTGGGATTTACATGAAAAATATTGTGGGCACAAAATGGGTGATCACTGTACATTTCTCTTCTGTTTCCCATTACTATTTCTATTTTACTTCCTCAATTTAGCATTATGGACAGGGAAAGACCTAATCTAAGATCTGCAAAAAAATATTTTGCCTTCAAATTCATACCGTGATCGTAGCATGCCTGGACTCGACTCATATGACTGGGATTTCCATGAAAAAGATTGTGGGCACAAAATGCGTGATCACTGTACATTTCTCTTCTGTTTCCCATTACTATTTCTATTTTACTTACTCAATTTAGCATTAGGGATAGGGAAAGACCTAATCTAAGATCTGCAAAAAAATATTTTGCCTTCAAATTCATACCGTGATCGTAGCATGCCTGGACTCGACTCATATGACTGGGGTTTCCATGAAAAAGATTGTGGGCACAAAATGCGTGATCACTGTACATTTCTCTTCTGTTTCCCATTACTATTTCTATTTTACTTCCTCAATTTAGCATTATGGACAGGTAAAGACCTAATCTAAGATCTGCAAAAAAATATTTTGCCCTCAAATTCATACCGTGATCGTAGCATGCCTGGACTCGACTCATATGACTGGGATTTCCATGAAAAAGATTGTGGGCACAAAATGCGTGATCACTGTACATTTCTTTTCTGTTTCCCATTACTATTTCTATTTTACTTTTCTCAATTTAGCATTATGGACAGGGAAAGACCTAATCTAAGATCAGCAAAAAAATATTTTGCCTTCAAATTCATACCGTGATCGTAGCATGCATGGACTCGACTCATATGACTGGGATTTCCATGAAAAAGATTGTGGGCACAAAATGGGTGATCACTGTACATTTCTCTTCTATTTCCCATTAGTATTTCTAATTTACTTCCTCAATTTAGCATTATGGACAGGGAAAGACCTAATCTAAGATCTGCAAAAAAATATTTTGCCTTCAAATTCATACCGTGATCGTAGCATGCCTGGACTCGACTCATATGACTGGGATTTCCATGAAAAAGATTGTGGGCCGAAAATGGGTGATCACTGTACATTTCTCTTCTCTTTCCCATTACTATTTCTATTTTACTTCCTCAATTTAGCATTATGGACAGGGAAAGACCTAATCTAAGATCTGCAAAAAAATATTTTGCCTTCAAATTCATACCGTGATCGTAGCATGCCTGGACTCGACTCATATGACTGGGATTTCCATGAAAAAGATTGTGGGCACAAAATGCGTGATCACTGTACATTTCTCTTCTGTTTCCCATTACTATTTCTATTTTACTTCCTCAATTTAGCATTATGGACAGGGAAAGACCTAATATAAGATCTGCAAAAAAATATTTTGCCTTCAAATTCATACCGTGATCGTAGCATGCATGGACTTGTCTCATATGACTGGGATTTCCATGAAAAAGATTGTGGGCACAAAATGGGTGATCACTGTACATTTCTCCTCTGTTTCCCATTACTATTTCTATTTTACTTCCTCAATTTAGCATTATGGACAGGGAAAGACCTAATCTAAGATCTGCAAAAAAATATTTTGCCATCAAATTCATACCGTGATCATAGCATGCATGGACTCGACTCATATGACTGGGATTTCCCTGAAAAAGTTTGTGGGCACAAAATGGGTGATCACTGTACATTTCTCTTCTGTTTCCCATTACTATTTCTATTTTACTTCCTCAATTTAGCATTATGGACAGGGAAAGACCTTATCTAACATCTGCAAAAAATATTTCTCCTTCAAATTCATACCGTGATCGTAGCATGCATGGACTCGACTCATATGACTGGGATTTCCATGAAAAAGATTGTGGGCAGAAAATGTGTGATCACTGTACATTTCTTTTCTGTTTCCCATTAGTATTTCCATTTTACTTCCTCAATTTAGCATTATGGACAGGGAAAGACCTAATCTAAGATCTGCAAAAAAATATTTTGGCTTCAAATTCATACCGTGATCGTAGCATGCCTGGACTCGACTCATATGACTGGGATTTCCATGAAAAAGATTGTGGGCACAAAATGCGTGATCACTGTACATTTCTCTTCTGTTTCCCATTACTATTTCTATTTTACTTCCTCAATTTAGCATTATGGACAGGGAAAGACCTAATCTAAGATCAGCAAAAAAATATTTTGCCTTCAAATTCATACCGTGATCGTAGCATGCATGGACTCGACTCATATGACTGGGATTTCCATGAAAAAGATTGTGGGCAGAAAATGTGTGATCACTGTACATTTCTTTTCTGTTTCCCATTAGTATTTCCATTTTACTTCCTCAATTTAGCATTATGGACAGGGAAAGACCTAATCTAAGATCTGCAAAAAAATATTTTGCCTTCAAATTCATACCGTGATCGTAGCATGCCTGGACTCGACTCATATGACTGGGATTTCCATGAAAAAGATTGTGGGCACAAAATGCGTGATCACTGTACATTTCTCTTCTGTTTCCCATTACTATTTCTATTTTACTTCCTCAATTTAGCATTATGGACAGGGAAAGACCTAATCTAAGATCTGCAAAAAAATATTTTTCCTTCAAATTCATACCGTGATCGTAGCATGCATGGACTCGTCTGATATGACTGGGATTTCCATGAAAAAGATTGTGGGCACAAAATGGGTGATCACTGTACATTTCTCTTCTATTTCCCATTACTATTTCTATTTTACTTCCTCAATTTAGCATTATGGACTGGGAAAGACCTAATCTAATATCTGCAAAAAACTATTTTGCCTTCAAATTCATACCGTGATTGTAGCATGCCTGGACTCGACTCATATGACTGGGATTTCCATGAAAAAGATTGTGGGCACAAAATGCGTGATCACTGTACATTTCTCTTCTGTTTCCCATTACTATTTCTATTTTACTTCCTCAATTTAGCATTATGGACAGGGAAAGACCTAATCTAAGATCTGCAAAAAAATATTTTGCCTTCAAATTCATACCGTGATCGTAGCATGCATGGACTCGTCTCATATGACTGGGATTTCCATGAAAAAGATTGTGGGCAGAAAATGTGTGATCACTGTAAATTTCTCATCTGTTTCCCATTACTATTTCTATTTTACTTCCTCAATTTAGCATTATGGACATGGAAAGACCTAATCTAAGATCTGCAAAAAAATATTTTGCCTTCAAATTCATACCGTGATCGTAGCATGCATGGACTCGACTCATATGACTGGGATTTCCATGAAAAAGATTGTGGGCACAAAATGCGTGATCACTGTACATTTCTCTTCTGTTTCCCATTACTATTTCTATTTTACTTCCTCAATTTAGCATTATGGACAGGGAAAGACCTAATCTAAGATCAGCAAAAAAATATTTTGCCTTCAAATTCATACCGTGATCGTAGCATGCATGGACTCGACTCATATGACTGGGATTTCCATGAAAAAGATTGTGGGCACATAATGGGTGATCACTGTACATTTCTCTTCTGTTTCCCATTACTATTTCTATTTTACTTCCTCAATTTAGCATTATGGACAGGGAAAGACCTAATCTAAGATCTGCAAAAAAATATTTTTCCTTCAAATTCATACCGTGATCGTAGCATGCCTGGACTCGACTCATATGACTGGGATTTCCATGAAAAAGATTGTGGTCACAAAATGCGTGATCCCTGTACATTTCTCTTCTGTTTCCCATTACTATTTCTATTTTACTTCCTCAATTTAGCATTATGGACAGGGAAAGACCTAATCTAAGATCAGCAAAAAAATATTTTGCCTTCAAATTCATACCGTGATCGTAGCATGCATGGACTCGACTCATATGACTGGGATTTCCATGAAAAATATTGTGGGCACAAAATGGGTGATCACTGTACATTTCTCTTCTGTTTCCCATTACTATTTCTATTTTACTTCCTCAATTCAGCATTATGGACAGGGAAAGACCTAATCTAAGATCTGCAAAAAAATATTTTGCCTTCAAATTCATACCGTGATCGTAGCATGCCTGGACTCGACTCATATGACTGGGATTTCCATGAAAAAGATTGTGGGCACAAAATGCGTGATCACTGTACATTTCTCTTCTGTTTCCCATTACTATTTCTATTTTACTTCCTCAATTTAGCATTATGGACAGGGAAAGACTAATCTAAGATCAGCAAAAAAATATTTTGGCTTCAAATTCATACCGTGATCGTAGCATGCCTGGACTCGACTCATATGACTGGGATTTCCATGAAAAAGATTGTGGGCACAAAATGCGTGATCACTGTACATTTCTCTTCTGTTTCCCATTACTATTTCTATTTTACTTCCTCAATTTAGCATTAGGGACAGGGTAAGACCTAATCTAAGATCTGCAAAAAAATATTTTGCCTTCAAATTCATATCGTGATCGTAGCATGCATGGACTCGTCTCATATGACTGGGATTTCCATGAAAAAGATTGTGGGCACAAAATGGGTGATCACTGTACATTTCTCCTCTGTTTCCCATTACTATTTCTATTTTACTTCCTCAATTTAGCATTATGGACAGGGAAAGACCTAATCTAAGATCTGCAAAAAAATATTTTGCCTTCAAATTCATACCGTGATCGTAGCATGCATGGACTCGTCTCATATGACTGGGATTTCCATGAAAAAGATTGTGGGCCGAAAATGGGTGATCACTGTACATTTCTCTTCTCTTTCCCATTACTATTTCTATTTTACTTCCTCAATTTAGCATTATGGACAGGGAAAGACCTAATCTAAGATCTGCAAAAAAATATTTTGCCTTCAAATTCATACCGTGATCGTAGCATGCCTGGACTCGACTCATATGACTGGGATTTCCATGAAAAAGATTGTGGGCACAAAATGCGTGATCACTGTACATTTCTCTTCTGTTTCCCATTACTATTTCTATTTTACTTCCTCAATTTAGCATTATGGACAGGGAAAGACCTAATCTAAGATCTGCAAAAAAATATTTTGCCTTCAAATTCATACCGTGATCGTAGCATGCCTGGACTCGACTCATATGACTGGGGTTTCCATGAAAAAGATTGTGGGCACAAAATGCGTGATCACTGTACATTTCTCTTCTGTTTCCCATTACTATTTCTATTTTACTTCCTCAATTTAGCATTATGGACAGGTAAAGACCTAATCTAAGATCTGCAAAAAAATATTTTGCCCTCAAATTCATACCGTGATCTTAGCATGCCTGGACTCGACTCATATGACTGGGATTTCCATGAAAAAGATTGTGGGCACAAAATGCGTGATCACTGTACATTTCTCTTCTGTTTCCCATTACTATTTCTATTTTACTTCCTCAATTTAGCATTATGGACAGGGAAAGACCTAATCTAAGATCAGCAAAAAAATATTTTGCCTTCAAATTCATACCGTGATCGTAGCATGCATGGACTCGACTCATATGACTGGGATTTCCATGAAAAAGATTGTGGGCAGAAAATGTGTGATCACTGTACATTTCTTTTCTGTTTCCCATTAGTATTTCCATTTTACTTCCTCAATTTAGCATTATGGACAGGGAAAGACCTAATCTAAGATCTGCAAAAAAATATTTTGCCTTCAAATTCATACCGTGATCGTAGCATGCCTGGACTCGACTCATATGACTGGGATTTCCATGAAAAAGATTGTGGGCACAAAATGCGTGATCACTGTACATTTCTCTTCTGTTTCCCATTACTATTTCTATTTTACTTCCTCAATTTAGCATTATGGACAGGGAAAGACCTAATCTAAGATCAGCAAAAAAATATTTTGCCTTCAAATTCATACCGTGATCGTAGCATGCATGGACTCGACTCATATGACTGGGATTTCCATGAAAAAGATTGTGGGCACATAATGGGTGATCACTGTACATTTCTCTTCTGTTTCCCATTACTATTTCTATTTTACTTCCTCAATTTAGCATTATGGACAGGGAAAGACCTAATCTAAGATCTGCAAAAAAATATTTTTCCTTCAAATTCATACCGTGATCGTAGCATGCATGGACTCGTCTGATATGACTGGGATTTCCATGAAAAAGATTGTGGGCACAAAATGGGTGATCACTGTACATTTCTCTTCTATTTCCCATTACTATTTCTATTTTACTTCCTCAATTTAGCATTATGGACTGGGAAAGACCTAATCTAATATCTGCAAAAAACTATTTTGCCTTCAAATTCATACCGTGATCGTAGCATGCATGGACTCGTCTCATATGACTGGGATTTACATGAAAAAGATTGTGGGCAGAAAATGTGTGATCACTGTAAATTTCTCATCTGTTTCCCATTACTATTTCTATTTTACTTCCTCAATTTAGCATTATGGACATGGAAAGACCTAATCTAAGATCTGCAAAAAAATATTTTGCCTTCAAATTCATACCGTGATCGTAGCATGCATGGACTCGACTCATATGACTGGGATTTCCATGAAAAAGATTGTGGGCACAAAATGCGTGATCACTGTACATTTCTCTTCTGTTTCCCATTACTATTTCTATTTTACTTCCTCAATTTAGCATTATGGACAGGGAAAGACCTAATCTAAGATCAGCAAAAAAATATTTTGCCTTCAAATTCATACCGTGATCGTAGCATGCATGGACTCGACTCATATGACTGGGATTTCCATGAAAAAGATTGTGGGCACATAATGGGTGATCACTGTACATTTCTCTTCTGTTTCCCATTACTATTTCTATTTTACTTCCTCAATTTAGCATTATGGACAGGGAAAGACCTAATCTAAGATCTGCAAAAAAATATTTTTCCTTCAAATTCATACCGTGATCGTAGCATGCCTGGACTCGACTCATATGACTGGGATTTCCATGAAAAAGATTGTGGTCACAAAATGCGTGATCCCTGTACATTTCTCTTCTGTTTCCCATTACTATTTCTATTTTACTTCCTCAATTTAGCATTATGGACAGGGAAAGACCTAATCTAAGATCAGCAAAAAAATATTTTGCCTTCAAATTCATACCGTGATCGTAGCATGCATGGACTCGACTCATATGACTGGGATTTCCATGAAAAATATTGTGGGCACAAAATGGGTGATCACTGTACATTTCTCTTCTGTTTCCCATTACTATTTCTATTTTACTTCCTCAATTTAGCATTATGGACAGGGAAAGACCTAATCTAAGATCTGCAAAAAAATATTTTGCCTTCAAATTCATACCGTGATCGTAGCATGCCTGGACTCGACTCATATGACTGGGATTTCCATGAAAAAGATTGTGGGCACAAAATGCGTGATCACTGCACATTTCTCTTCTGTTTCCCATTACTATTTCTATTTTACTTCCTCAATTTAGCATTATGGACAGGGAAAGACTAATCTAAGATCAGCAAAAAAATATTTTGGCTTCAAATTCATACCGTGATCGTAGCATGCCTGGACTCGACTCATATGACTGGGATTTCCATGAAAAAGATTGTGGGCACAAAATGCGTGATCACTGTACATTTCTCTTCTGTTTCCCATTACTATTTCTATTTTACTTCCTCAATTTAGCATTAGGGACAGGGTAAGACCTAATCTAAGATCTGCAAAAAAATATTTTGCCTTCAAATTCATATCGTGATCGTAGCATGCATGGACTCGTCTCATATGACTGGGATTTCCATGAAAAAGATTGTGGGCACAAAATGGGTGATCACTGTACATTTCTCCTCTGTTTCCCATTACTATTTCTATTTTACTTCCTCAATTTAGCATTATGGACAGGGAAAGACCTAATCTAAGATCTGCAAAAAAATATTTTGCCTTCAAATTCATACCGTGATCGTAGCATGCATGGACTCGTCTCATATGACTGGGATTTCCATGAAAAAGATTGTGGGCCGAAAATGGGTGATCACTGTACATTTCTCTTCTCTTTCCCATTACTATTTCTATTTTACTTCCTCAATTTAGCATTATGGACAGGGAAAGACCTAATCTAAGATCTGCAAAAAAATATTTTGCCTTCAAATTCATACCGTGATCGTAGCATGCCTGGACTCGACTCATATGACTGGGATTTCCATGAAAAAGATTGTGGGCACAAAATGCGTGATCACTGTACATTTCTCTTCTGTTTCCCATTACTATTTCTATTTTACTTCCTCAATTTAACATTATGGACAGGGAAAGACCTAATCTAAGATCTGCAAAAAAATATTTTGCCCTCAAATTCATACCGTGATCGTAGCATGCCTGGACTCGACTCATATGACTGGGATTTCCATGAAAAAGATTGTGGGCACAAAATGCGTGATCACTGTACATTTCTCTTCTGTTTCCCATTACTATTTCTATTTTACTTCCTCAATTTAGCATTATGGACAGGGAAAGACCTAATCTAAGATCTGCAAAAAAATATTTTGCCTTCAAATTCATACCGTGATCGTAGCATGCCTGGACTCGACTCATATGACTGGGGTTTCCATGAAAAAGATTGTGGGCACAAAATGCGTGATCACTGTACATTTCTCTTCTGTTTCCCATTACTATTTCTATTTTACTTCCTCAATTTAGCATTATGGACAGGTAAAGACCTAATCTAAGATCTGCAAAAAAATATTTTGCCCTCAAATTCATACCGTGATCTTAGCATGCCTGGACTCGACTCATATGACTGGGATTTCCATGAAAAAGATTGTGGGCACAAAATGCGTCATCACTGTACATTTCTCTTCTGTTTCCCATTACTATTTCTATTTTACTTTTCTCAATTTAGCATTATGGACAGGGAAAGACCTAATCTAAGATCAGCAAAAAAATATTTTGCCTTCAAATTCATACCGTGATCGTAGCATGCATGGACTCGACTCATATGACTGGGATTTCCATGAAAAAGATTGTGGGCACAAAATGGGTGATCACTGTACATTTCTCTTCTATTTCCCATTAGTATTTCTATTTTACTTCCTCAATTTAGCATTATGCACAGGGAAAGACCTAATCTAAGATCTGCAAAAAAATATTTTGCCTTCAAATTCATACCGTGATCGTAGCATGCATGGACTTGTCTCATATGACTGGGATTTCCATGAAAAAGATTGTGGGAACAAAATGGGTGATCACTGTACATTTCTCCTCTGTTTCCCATTACTATTTCTATTTTACTTCCTCAATTTAGCATTATGGACAGGGAAAGACCTAATCTAAGATCTGCAAAAAAATATTTTGCCATCAAATTCATACCGTGATCATAGCATGCATGGACTCGACTCATATGACTGGGATTTCCCTGAAAAAGTTTGTGGGCACAAAATGGGTGATCACTGTACATTTCTCTTCTGTTTCCCATTACTATTTCTATTTTACTTCCTCAATTTAGCATTATGGACAGGGAAAGACCTAATCTAAGATCTGCAAAAAAATATTTTGCCTTCAAATTCATACCGTGATCGTAGCATGCCTGGACTCGACTCATATGACTGGGATTTCCATGAAAAAGATTGTGGGCACAAAATGCGTGATCACTGTACATTTCTCTTCTGTTTCCCATTACTATTTCTATTTTACTTACTCAATTTAGCATTAGGGACAGGGAAAGACCTAATCTAAGATCTGCAAAAAAATATTTTGCCTTCAAATTCATACCGTGATCGTAGCATGCCTGGACTCGACTCATATGACTGGGGTTTCCATGAAAAAGATTGTGGGCACAAAATGCGTGATCACTGTACATTTCTCTTCTGTTTCCCATTACTATTTCTATTTTACTTCCTCAATTTAGCATTATGGACAGGTAAAGACCTAATCTAAGATCTGCAAAAAAATATTTCGCCCTCAAATTCATACCGTGATCGTAGCATGCCTGGACTCGACTCATATGACTGGGATTTCCATGAAAAAGATTGTGGGCACAAAATGCGTGATCACTGTACATTACTTTTCTGTTTCCCATTACTATTTCTATTTTACTTTTCTCAATTTAGCATTATGGACAGGGAAAGACCTAATCTAAGATCAGCAAAAAAATATTTTGCCTTCAAATTCATACCGTGATCGTAGCATGCATGGACTCGACTCATATGACTGGGATTTCCATGAAAAAGATTGTGGGCACAAAATGGGTGATCACTGTACATTTCTCTTCTATTTCCCATTAGTATTTCTAATTTACTTCCTCAATTTAGCATTATGGACAGGGAAAGACCTAATCTAAGATCTGCAAAAAAATATTTTGCCTTCAAATTCATACCGTGATCGTAGCATGCCTGGACTCGACTCATATGACTGGGATTTCCATGAAAAAGATTGTGGGCCGAAAATGGGTGATCACTGTACATTTCTCTTCTCTTTCCCATTACTATTTCTATTTTACTTCCTCAATTTAGCATTATGGACAGGGAAAGACCTAATCTAAGATCTGCAAAAAAATATTTTGCCTTCAAATTCATACCGTGATCGTAGCATGCCTGGACTCGACTCATATGACTGGGATTTCCATGAAAAAGATTGTGGGCACAAAATGCGTGATCACTGTACATTTCTCTTCTGTTTCCCATTACTATTTCTATTTTACTTCCTCAATTTAGCATTATGGACAGGGAAAGACCTAATCTAAGATCTGCAAAAAAATATTTTGCCTTCAAATTCATACCGTGATCGTAGCATGCATGGACTTGTCTCATATGACTGGGATTTCCATGAAAAAGATTGTGGGCACAAAATGGGTGATCACTGTACATTTCTCCTCTGTTTCCCATTACTATTTCTATTTTACTTCCTCAATTTAGCATTATGGACAGGGAAAGACCTAATCTAAGATCTGCAAAAAAATATTTTGCCATCAAATTCATACCGTGATCATAGCATGCATGGACTCGACTTATATGACTGGGATTTCCCTGAAAAAGTTTGTGGGCACAAAATGGGTGATCACTGTACATTTCTCTTCTGTTTCCCATTACTATTTCTATTTTACTTCCTCAATTTAGCATTATGGACAGGGAAAGACCTTATCTAACATCTGCAAAAAATATTTCTTCTTCAAA
>OZ010598.1:93988770-94103770 GCA_963932145.1 Acanthosepion lycidas | reverse complement strand
CACTACAGATAAAAGGTTTTGGAACACCTTGATTGCGTAAAAACACCTTAAAATGAGATATGTTCGTTTATATTTTGAAGTAATATATAAAATTTCAGCAACTAAAATGTATTTACCTTTATATTATCCAAAAAATAAACATTTAACTATAAAATTCATCATACAAAGACGTCATATTTTCTTTTCATCAATAAAACCATCATCTCTGCTATCACTACTGCTTTACAAACCCATGCCATTTTTTGTAAAAAAGTAAATGCCGGACCTTCCCCAGTATTATTCAAGCACTGAAAAACTCGCTCTCACTCACTCTTTAAAATTTCTAATCCAATTCCTCCCATACTACTTCAACGAAACAGAGGTCTGAAGATTGAGGCGTCAAAGTTATCATTACATTTTTTGATTCGAGGTAATTTTGACATAATTTAGAAGAGTGATTTGTGTCAATTTTTCCCCACTTCTGCCTAAACCAGATGGCATACCAAATCTTTGCAAAATGGAATGATATTGTTCTTTTTTTCATGATTTCCTTGACCCAAGTCAATTTACCGTCACTCTCTCCCCAAAACCATAACAGACTTATCACCACGTTTAACTGTTGGAACCGTACATTCATCATTCAGTCTTTCTCCTGACTTACTTCTCACATTCACTCTTCTTTTACGACAAAAACTTTTAAATTTGAACTCGTCGGTCCACAATGCATTTTGCCACTCAGTTCCTCTGCATTTTGACCCATAACAGTCTTTACTGCTTATTTGCCTTCCATAACAGGAGGTTCTAGATGGCTATGGACCCACTGAGCCCCGCTGATTTAAGTCGATTTTTCATAAATGGCAGTTGTTGCCAAGTTCAGCTGTCAACTCTGAAGCAGTTTTCCTCTTGTTTCTTTTGTTCTCAATAATCAAGTCTTTATATTCAGCGGTAATTGTCACTTTAGGTGTTCCATCTCTTTTCCCGTCAAAATTTGCATCAGTTTCTAACTGTCTTTGTAACGAATAATCCACCCCATATCACGAAATCTTCAATTTCTTGCCAATTTGTCTTTGAGACTAATTTTCTTTTTATAAAATTTCAGTTTGTACCCTCACATCAATGTTTAACTGCTTTGTTTTTGCCATTTTATGCAAATTACTTCAAAATTTAAAAAAAATGTAAATACTGTCGTAATGTCACAATCTTTCTTTCTTCAAACAGAAACAGCTGCATATGTTTTGTTTACAATATTAGTGCTGAGTTAACATTTGGGACCTGTATTAACTTTTAACTTAGTTGAAAATTTTGTTAATCACAAACAGTTTACTGAGGGGATAATCGTGAAAACAAACTATAATGTTTCTCATACAAAATATTCATAATTTAGCCAAATGTGTTGTGGACAGACAAATCCAAATTTGTACTTTTTGGTCGTAAGAGGAGCCTGGAAAAAGACTGAAAAATAAACGTAAATACACTAATGGTTATTCAAATTTTATCTTTTACTTAAAAAAATGCAGAAATATCTCATTTTAACGTGTTTATTCTTAAGAAATACCGAGTGGCTTCAAACGTTTTGATATTCTCTTTAATTTCCTGTCCTTGAATTTTGTATTTTTGTTATCTCTTCTAAATCATGTTCTTCCTTTCAAGCCCATTCCTCTGTCTCTCTTGCCTTCATTGTGCCCTGTGAGTGTCAAATTTTCTAAGCCGTCTTTCCTCGTTATATCCCTTAGAAATTTCAACTTTCACTTTCTGTTACTAAGTATAAAGCAAATGGATGACGGTCCGGTGAAACCCGCCGCTCATAGTCTGAAACCCTTCACGCTGTTGTTTTTTATACTTCTGCAATCAGTCGCCGGATGACGGTCAAGTAACACATGTTACACAAGTTTCTTCTTGAGGCTCGAGGAGTTAATTTCAATAAAAGAACTCATTTCATGTCCTGAAGGGACACGACACATAAAAAGAATAAATTTTAGTAGAATTAAGTTATAAGATTTTAAGTTAGTTTTTTTTTTTTTAATTATTTTTATAAATGGCGCCGAAAGAATTTTTTCGCGTATGCATTTTGAATTGAGTTCTGATATTTTAATTAGCCGTCTATCTTCTTCAATCCCGAGTGAACTACATACACAAAACTGATATATATATATATATATATATATATATATATATATATATATATATATATATATATATATATATATATATATATATATACAACACGCTAAAGGAATAGTGGTATTTGCTATGAAGTAGACAACATGCACACACACACACACACTAATATATATATATATATATGTATATATGTGTGTGAGAGAGAGAGAGGGATAGAGAGAGACAAAGATAAAGAAAGAGAGAAATGAAAATATTTGAAGAATTAATTCTTCTTTTCTGTGCCGTGTTTCTTCAGGACGTTCGCAATCATGGCTAATCACAATTTCCTGTCCTTTGTAGATGTAAATAAATTTTGTATTTTTGTTATCTCTCCTAAACTTTCTTTTGCCATCCATTTACTAAAGTTCGCTAGATAGGTTATTCCCTTCTTTTTTTTTTGCCTCTCTTGCCTTCATTCTGCGCTGTGAGTATCAAATTTTCCAAGTCTTTTTTCCTCATTGTGTGCCTTGGAAATTTCAAGTATCTCTTCCTAATGTGTCCTTTTTGTTTCCATTTTCTCTAAAACTTTCTCGATGCTCACATGCTCAGTGCATAATATTCCCATCATCCTTTTTTAGAACCAAATTTCTGTTAAATCTCTTCTTCATAAGTGAGGAGATTGTTCAGCATTCACTGCCATATAGTAGGACTGATATTATATAACAATTCGGCAATATTTTCTTTGTTTTTAACGAAATATTTCTGTTTCTTGATACATTGATTAGCTTTTGGAAGACATCTTTCGCTATCCCAAGAGCCCTTCGGATTTCAGTGCCACACATTCAGGCATATTCCTAAATCTTTTCGCTGAATTATGAAGAAAAATAGCATTGGAATTGTTCCTACAAAATCACGACTGACAAGATATAGTTGTGAAATATTCGGAGATTAAAACAAAAGAAATTTTATCTTCCCTTTTTACATAGCGTGAAAAAGGCAATTTGTTTGGTGATAAGAAAAAAAAAAAAAAAGAAAAAAAAGAAAAAAGTAAAATACTTGAGGTACTGTTGGGTAACACTTCTTGATACATGGTTATAATTTACAGAATCCGAAAACTTTCTGAAATACAAATAAGAGACTATGCAAATTTACTTACTGTCAAACCATTTAAATTTTATACATTTGAGCAATTTACATTTATGCAAAAAAAATATTCTAATTTTGGTTACAAATATCTTCTGTTTCGTTCTCAATAATCCTCTGTCAAAATAGCTGTCGCTCTGTACATATTGTATTTTGAGAGGAACAGTGCTGAAAATATTCACAAGATGTAGTTGAATTTTTATGGAATGGCTACATTTGATTTTAGTACAATATGGATCGATAGAGTTAATGACAATCCTAGATAGAAGCGCTTTTCAAATGAAGATGAGGCGGAAGCCGCAATTTGCGCATGACTAAAAAAGCAGCCAATAAGCTTCGACGAGGTGGCGTCATACATGTCCTCATTTGAAACAACATGCGTTGGAATACCGTGTTTGAGAAGAAAATAGAATAGACTTTAGACTAAAATCTCAGTATACTTTGTGTTCTACTATTACATCAGCATTAAAAGAAGAACAGGTTTTAGTCTTTGACAGCACGCCATGTACACTTCCCACACACTTTATATATATATATATATATATATATATATATATATATATATATATATATATATATTAAATCAGAAAATAAATAAGAAGCGGTACATTCTAGAGATGGACATCCACTGATTGTTGTAAAGAAAAAAGACAAAGTAAGTGGACGTATTAACATTGAAGATTATCGATAATCTAGCGCACTAAACGAAGGGGTATGGATAGAAAGTAATAACAAGATCCACAAAAAGGATTAAACCTAAACTTAAATAAACTTGGATTGAAAGCAAAATTAAATATTTCTAAACTAAAATTTCTCCCTGGAAGAGAAAGTTAATTATAGACGAAATTACCTGGTAATTGTTACGCAAATGGGGCTTAAAATTAATCAATTAGTTATAGTAAACCTAAAAAAGTATATCAGGAAAAAATTAATTCGACGTTCAAATTACCAGTGTAACAAGTCTAGAGTATCTTTCCAGCCGAGAGCATAGATGAAGTTATTTTAGGTTCGGCTTTTTTTATATATATATCCGGAGTCGATAAACTACATCTGATAGCAAGGAGGTTTTGACAAGCGTGGAAACAATTCATACATGCTGTTGTTCCCAACTTCACCCTGACAAGGACTGGTAACATTTGTTAGGGTTACAGTTATAGACAAATAGTAACCCCCCCGCTGCAAACAAAACACTATGCAACTATAAGATTACATTTTTATTGTAAAAATACAAAAACATTTTTATATATAAAAAAATGACCAACACTACATTTTATCTGTATTTGAAGGCATACAATTATGTTCAAATTATTTAGGTTTCGGCATTGAATGACCCATAGAGGTGTTTATATGCCACTAAACAAAATAAAACAATATATCCAGAGTATAAATTAGCCTGGGTCAGTTCATATTCCGTGGTGTGAAATGGTCTAGGATAAAATATATCTCCTCCTTTTTTTTCATATTATGTCTTGGATCATTGCAAAAATTCGTGCCCGATTGTCATTTTTTTTTTCAATTCTATAATCGGACACGAACATTTCAATGATCTATTATTTATTGATTCCATTTTTATTTTGTAGCGCCGTATCTGACCAAAATATAAAAAGCTATCAATTCGTAGATCATGACATGTAAGCTTTTATTATCAACAAGTTAGTATACACCAGAGCCCTGTTTACTTCTGCACAACAACTATATTTGTTTTTACTAATTATTCACTCAATACAAAGATCAAGAGGCACTCTAGATAGAGGATTACTGAATGAGGTTGTATGAACGTAAGACAAAGAGGTGAGAAGTGTAGACGATGAGGATATGTAGAAAAGGTAACAGTTGAACCCAAACTTGGAGATTGTACATTTTTTGAAACAGGTCATACAGAATACACTTATCATAGATTTGGGAGGCATTTCTCCTTCAGGCTGCAGTTAAACAATTTTGCCAAGATTGAAGATGACCCTTGGCAATATTTCTTAAGATCAACCACCGGGATTATATGCTGATCGATAGTCTTCGTTGTGTCAATGCTTCATTCATGAATGACGTTCCTTTTAAGAAATATCAATACCTGATTAGTGTTTATTTTTAATAATTACAGTTTATGGTTAATATGGCTGAAGAATAAATAGAGAAAGGCTGATCAACATTGACTATCCTACACCTAGCTAATCCAATTCACAACCCATACATTCTACTAGTTTTCTCACTCACCACAAAAACTCATCCTTCTCCATCTAATTCAATATATACCACATATTTACAAGGATCCTACAGAAATACCTATAATGTTGAATTTTTTTTCATATGTATTTTTTTCTTATTTTAACAATTTTATTATAAAAATATCTAAAAATTTTGCCAATTTTTACTTGTAAAAATGAGGTTTTAGAGGATGAGCACAATAAAGACAAACAAACAGAAGGAAATATTAGTATGAATCACTATTCGCCTGGTCCGTCCAACCCTCAAAAATAAGAGCAACCACTGTATTCTGTCGATAAGCAGAATCAACAATCTCGCTTGCTAGAGAAAAATGTAATTTGAATGGAGAAATACGATTTTCTAAGCGTATCTTAGATGTGATACAAGGCCAAAAGTATGGAGCACCGAGTGGGAATCTAACTCACTACTAACTGATCTCGCAAGACAAACTTGCTAACCATTACACATATAGGAGGGCCCGTAGGGGGGTTCTCTAAGCATAGTTTAGATGCGGAACAAAATCGAATGTATGGGGGGGCATCCAGTGAGGATTGAACTCATTACTCAGTCGTAATTGTTCTAGCATTACAAGCGTGTTAACCTTTACACCAGGTCGACGTACCTAGATTTAATGCATATGAAATGCAATTGTGGCACAAGACCCAAAAGGGAGGAATGGCTTGAGGCTGTTCGACACTATCTTATAACTAGCCAATCAGATTCACGACCCATTTATTCATTACAATTTGAACATCCACCACAGGAACCCATCCACCATCATTCAATCCTGTCATATACCATAATGCAGCATACAATCAAGAAACCTAGAAAACCAAACATTGATATAAAAATTTGATGAGCATAAAATTCTATATATAAAAATCTCTAGATGATATACAATGATCGGGGAGGGGATGAATCCAAAAACAAACTAAAATATCAAAAGAAACAAAATAAAAATAACTGATGTTAGTTGGCCCCATCAAACCCTCAAATTAATTCAGAGGAGCCGCAGATCAAGGTACATCGATATTCGATTACTGCTGAGTGAATTTATAACAGCCTTTATTAGAGGTTTGTAGATTGAAGTCATCGCATAAAATTTTAATTAAGAAAAAAAGTTGCTGACACTAATAGTATAATTGAGTATATATACGAGGTAGACTAACCCCCAATCATACCCCGGAGTTATTCTAAACTAGGGTGTATTCTACTAGGGTTTATTTAGAGCTACAGTATCAGTATTCAGTAACTGTCGAGATTTTATTAAAAGGTAAAACCTAGATAACCGATAAAAGCTTGCCTGTTTCCATTGCATCTGTTGGTAAAAATAAAGGGTTACGTAGCGGAGATGACAAAAAGGGTACGTAGCGGAGATGACAAAAAGGGTACGTAGCGGAGATGACAAAAAGGGTACGTAGCGGAGATGACAAAGATAAAATAGTCATACTGAACACTTATTTCTTCAACTAGAATACTTACATAACTTGATTACACGCAGGTCGATTGCGAGAAAGTGTAAACGTAAATATAGGCGACGTCAAGATCAAACCTTCTTCGTTTTATTTTTAGTTCTCCTGATCACGTGATTCCATTACAAAAACGGAACTTTGAAAAATGGTGGATCATTCAAACTCAATTGGTTTTTTTATACATGAATCAATTTTAACGCCTTGCTTAATGGGACACTTCTGTAGATAAGGCATTGGAATGGCACTAGTCTGGGACGCCAGTTTCTCGTAAATAAGCTACTGGCCAGCGATAATGGCAACATAGCGCAAACAAATTTGACGAGTTTAGTAAGCAGATTTGAGCAAATAGTAATGATGTGAAGAGAAGTTGTTTGCTACATGTTGGCCATTAAGTAGGTGTCATTTCAGGATCGTATGGGGGGGTTCTTAATTATAGAAGGGAAAGTCAAAGAGACATGAACCAAAATAAGGAAAGGAATAAGTCTTGCTATGATAGAACTAATGCAGCTAGTAATACTGAAGGAAATATTAGAAACAGAAACCCGAAAACCAGAAACAAAAGATCAGAATAAATCTGTATAAATCTGAAGAATAGGAAGAACATAAAAATAGATACATTCCAAAAGAAATCCTAGTGTAGGAGGAATCCAGAAAAATGGAAATAATTTAGAAAAAAATTAAAATGACATAAAACTGAGTTTAAGTTAGAAAAGTAGAAAGAAAAAAATTGCGTAAATGGATTGTTCTTGATGAAGACCAGTTTCTAAATAAATAAAAAAAAGACGGCAAAAAGAAAACAAATGACATAAGATGACAAAGAAAAAAATGGTATTAAAATTATTTCTTAACGGCAAAATGAACTGAGAAAAGCAAAGAAAGATGTAAAAAGAAAGAAACTAAAGTTTAAAATGTTGAGAAAGAAAAAAAGGTTTTTAAAAATGTGTATAAGGAAATGGGAACAGAAAAATGTCTCAAGCACGAAAGAGGAGATAACTGATAAACTTGACAAGAACTGGAATCAAAACAAAAACGTCCCCCAAAACTGTATAAAAACTCCAAGGTTGAAATCCCCCACCTGAAAGAAAAAGGATAAAATAGAGAATTTCAATCACAAAAAATGGAAAAATAATCGTTGTTACTAAACTTGAAAGATGGATGCCAAAAAAAAAAAAAATGTTTAATGGAAGAGAACTGGTAGATAAATAAATTGAAGGAAAGAAAGTAAAAAAAAATGATCAAAGGTCGAAGAGAACAACATTTTACAAGAAAGCTTACTTAGGAGAAAAGAAGGTAAAATAAAATAAAGGATAAAGCGGGAAAACAATAAAAAGATTAAAATAAATGAAATATGATTGAAAGTAAAAATTGATTGAAAAAGTGAATAGATACCAGGAAGTAGAATCTCAAAAGATGAAGTAAAGAAAAAATACAAGTAAAATAAAAAAGAAATGCTAATTATAAATAACAGTTTAACAAATCTGAAAAAAAAAAACCTCCTTTGTGCATTAATTAATTACTCTCCACAGCTTCCTGTTTTTCGTTGCTATTAGAAATCCTTGCCCCTTTACATTCTTTCTCTTTATGGTCCTCTCTAGTGTCACTGTTCATTTTCTCATATGTGTCTACAAGACAACTCGCTGCTTTCCTATGTTACCCTTGCCTTCGATGTCCTCTGATTGCTACATTCTCCAAACATTTGTTCATCACTAGATATCCTCATAATTTTATTATGTTTTTTCGAGATTGTTAGGCAGTTTTTCATTCTTCCTATTCTCCTTAGAAGATCCACGTTTTCCGCATTCCCTGTAAATGTTGTTCTCAGCATTCATGGGCAGGACTACCTCTTGGATATTTCTTCATTGTGAGAAGAATGACCTGCATTCACTTGGTCCAACTTGCAGAAGCTCGAATTACCATGAGTAGGCTTTTTGACATGATAAATTGATTTTGAAGGGTCAACCGCACAATGTCTTGTAGATTTGGATAGAAGCTGGAAGTAAAATAAATTTTGCCCTAAAATATATATAACAGATGCATTTTTAAAACAAATTATATCAAATAAAGAAAAAGGTATTGAATTGAGACATTGTTACATGACTGAATGAATCGTGCTGAAATTTGACCTGCAAACATTTGTATACATTTCGATGCTATAGACCCGATGTTACGCTAAGAGTGATGGGATAGATGTTTAGAACCGTGTATGAGGACTACATCTAGCCTGGCGAAGGGCAACACCTCAATGTGACATCGATTTACAAGTAGTCAGAAGACCTTTCGGGAGATAATGAGCAATGACACCTCGATAAATGTCTACAGCTCGCTTATATTTCTATGTGCAGAATCTTGTGTGTGACTAGATCTCTTCCTCACGACGCGTAAATGCTCAATCAAATTCATATAAGGTAAACATGTTGGCCAGACTATTTGTCAAAAATCTCGAAAATGCTTATCAAACAAGTTCCGGGTAGCATAGACCGATAATACGGTGCTTTGTCCTTGGATGGTTGCAAATTGTCTCAAAGATGTCTGTAACGTCTTTAGGTAGCTTAACGTAATCAATACTTACACTTGAATATTCGCCACACCAATATGATACCAGCAGCAGCTTGCATGATACCTTGTTGAAAACTAGGGTGTTTGTCCACATCCGAACCCTACAATCAACCCGAAACAACTGGAACCATAACTCGTCCGACCACACCGCACGTTTCCAGTTCACCAGACTCCAATTATAGGCATCACCTAGCCCAGGGAAGGCGTGCTGTCCGGTGTAAACAGGAACAGCCTGCTCGGTATTCTGCTCTCATACTCTGTGAAAGCTAAAGAACGCTGAAATGTCTTGCTGGCTATGCATCTTGTACGTTCTGCATTGATTGCGGAAGTAATTTGCATCTGCCTCATACTAAAACAAGGATCAAAGCAGATGCCTTTCGTTTAGATCATTATGGTCGGCTACTGAGCCGTCAAAAGTAAAGTTTAATGTTATCTATGAGGTAATTCCGGTAAACACGCGACACTTTAGATGGAGGAATCAAATGTCCCCTATAATTTAAGAAATGCGATGTCACACCCGTCTGGTACCCTTCGCTAATTCACTTGTCATGAGAAGTAAAGCAAGTTGATTTTTTAGTCTCTTAGAAAATCAACATTGCACACAATGTAAAAGCTGGGGTTTAATGTGATGAGTACTATCTTCCAAAATTCGATTCATAGCTTTTACCAATTCTTGAGCATTTCGTTTTTTCTGAAGAAAATGTAAAGAAATAACTTAATTTCTGTAGTTTTTTTTCTTAAAAACTGACTTAATGATTTTACTATTTCAAGAATAAATCTAAATAAAATTATTATTTTTGTATTAGATACATTGAGTCAAAAATATATGTGAACTAGAATTCTAATTATGAATCACCTCAATCAAAATATGCATTTTTTACTGTATTCGATAAGTAAAACGAACACAGTAAAAATTTATCGATAAGTAAAACAAAATAAATTGTAAAAGACTACAAAAAATGGCTACTCAATGAATAAGATTTGTTGACTCATTTGTTAGATCATAATAAATAAAGAATAAAATAGATAAAAGTGTATTTAGCATTTGAATACCGCTGGACGGAAATCACACTAAAACGGTTGCACTGTATAACATATTACATCCTAATATAGGTAAATTGTTCAGTATAACGTCCCTTTGAAGTAAATGAAGGTCTTATTTGATGACACAACGATTTAGTAATAATGTGTTTGTGCCATGCATCTTGTCGATATAAAATTTGTAAAGCTTAAGTGAATTATAATTTTTATAAAGCTGTGTTATAAGGCTTTCACTGATCACCAGAATGAAATTCCGCGACGATTTTGAAACTAAACTTAATCATTAAACTCCTTCTCTTCAAAAAAAAAAAAAAAAAAAAAAAAAGCATAAGAATTTGGAAAAAAAATATTTTGCGTCATTATTTATCATGTCAAACTCCAACTTTCGAATTGAGTGCAATACCACGGTTAAAAAATCGACATACCCTGTTGTGGAAGAGGTTAAACACCACGATCCAATTCAAGGGAGATGGCATGTTCCCAAATTGGAAAAGGACGTTGTATGGTGCGACGCAAGCAGTATGGCCACTGTTGTATGTATTGAGCTTGATGGTGTGATAGTCGAAAATGCGGTATGGTTAAGAAAGAAACTTGACTACAACCATATCAACGTTGCCGAGTTGGATACTACGATAAAGGGTGTAAACCTCACGTTGAAATAGGGTCTAAAAGAGATCGAGATCCGAACTGATTCGGTTACTGTCCGCAGTTGGATCAGTCTTATGATAACGGACGAAAAAAGGATCCGTACAAAAGGAGCGGCAGAGCTAATTATGCGATGTTTGAGGATTCTGAGGAAAATGATTTATGAATTTAACTTAAAACTGAGTTCCCTCTGACACGATGCTCTAACCAGAGTGAAAAAGAGTAGGCTGAAAAAGAAAGCTATTACGACAACGTGCCGTGCAGGCCGAGATGAGGTCAAGGAGTTGCATGGACTGCATCATGTAGGAGTGGACAGAACACTCTATCTAGTACGGAAAGTTTACCCGGAGGTGTCAAGAGATACTGTACAAAAGGTGATTAGAATCTGCGATCGTTGTCAATCGATCGACCCGTCGCTAAATGTTCACGAATTAGGAGAGTTCTATTTACACACCAATTGGACTGGGCTATTTATCGATGTGACGCATTATAGAGGTGAAACGTACCTGACTGTAGTTGATTGTGGCCCTGGCCGGTCCGCCATTTAGAGGGAGATTCGGGCAGAAACGGCAGACATCATTGCGAAGGAGCTGGAGGAAATTTTTTTTTTTTGAGCGTGGACCGGTTTAAGAGGTACTCATGGACAATGGGGCAACGTTCCGTTCGGAAGTGTTTCGGGAGATGTTGGACAAGTGGAACATTAGGCAATATTATAGAGCAGCGTACAGGCCTAGCGGAAATGGTACCGTAGAACGAAACCACCGAACTATAAAAGTCATTGCCGAGAGAGGAGGGTTATCGCCTGCCGAGGTGCATTTTGGTATAATATGTCACTTAAATCTGGCCAACGTGAAGACACTGTGCCGCACAGAGCAATTTACACATACCAATGAAGACATCCTAGAGTTAGATCATGTTTAACACACACTGACGGGCCTGAATCTATAAGGATTGGAGCCCACTGCACGACAAAATGGACAAGAGGAACGGTTACCGGGGCGCAGTCGCGCAACATTGTTGAGGTGGATGGTATGCCAAGGCATGTTCTTGACCTTAGAGTGATTCAAGAGGATTCAGAAAATGATGGAGACAATGAGAGAAGTTCCCATGAGGCACAGCTCCAAACACTGCGGAGATCGCAAAGAGAGCGACACCCGCCCAGATAGATGGATGACTATGTATCATGAGCGTGTGGGGCGTGTAGTTGGAAAAAAGAAAAAAGAAACCTCATGGACGTACGTACGTAAAAAAGAATCTCGTGGGGAAGCCATATGCAACATCTACAAGAACAACTGATATAAGTCTAGAAATTTCCATTGTAGCAAAGGAGAGTCATACCACCTACCATTACCTTTAAAATGGCTATCCCATAATTTTTGGTACGTCGCAGTTCAGTGGGAATTTTTACACTAAATTTTTCGAGATTCAGTCTTTGAAAATTGCTAATTTTTTTTGACAAGTCGATTTGATTGCTTTGATGAGTGGCTGGAGTTTTTTTAAATATATAACATTTAGTGATTACGGGTCAATATAATAGTGGTCACGTGGTCAGATGGTTAGAAAATTAGCGTTTTCTCCATGAAACCCTAATTCTAATCTCATCATGATCGATTTTTCAAGGAGGTAACGTCTTGATAATATCGGCCTGGAGAAGCGATCCCAGCGTGCGACAGTGCTTGGGAACAGACTAATAACCGGTTGATGCAAGTCTTGTGAGTGAAATTGGATAGCTGTCGATGTTTATACTAGCAATCGTGAGAAAGTGTTTGAACAAGCAGATCTTGTTGAAACTGATGATCACGCCAGATTATATACTCTCTCTTAGAAATGTTAATAATGGTTAGCTCAGCATAGTTGCAGTATAAACTACAGGTTGCCTTTGCGGGTGCTGAACAAATACAAATGTGCTTATACAGCTGTCTGCAACAGGGATGAGTTAGCCACCCTAGCAGGCAGGCATTCTCTGAAACGAGCGGTCAGTTATATATATATATATTCGGTTGGAAAGAAAGTTCTGTCATATTTCAAGACGGAAAAGGAATAAATGTTTCTTTGGTATTAATTAATATATTTAATCATGAGATTATTTCTAATCATTACCGATAACATGATTTCATTTATTTGACAAATTACCGATTCCAGATAGGTAAAATCCTTCAGGTTTCGATACAAAATAAAAAACCCTCAATAACCTCTTCACAATTGATAAAATCTTTTCCTTCTAAAAAAAATTTAAACACATTTTTATAGTAGAATTATCAACAATACAGTATATGTTCAATAAACTATATATCTAAAAACATACCTTTACCCTGAGAGTATAAAATTATGCAAAAAATATCTGTAGTTGAAAGCATAAAATTGCGTGCTGAATATTTAGATTTCGGCATTAAATAACCCATAGAAGTGTTTATATGCCGCAAAACAAATTCAACCAACCAACCAGCCAGTAAATGCTCGACACAGAAGAATTGAAGCGAGAAAAATATAGTTCTATTAAAGGCCTATCCGGATGCTTAAATGTTAATTTCTATACACAAAACAAATATTTCTTTCTTTCGAATTCATATAGCGTACAGTATGGAATACCAGTCTGATCTAAACTCATTTTAAGGATATAATCGATATAAAATTTACCCACACTGATATTAAGTAATCTATAAAGGAAAAAAAATCAGAATATAAAAATTAGCTGTTATTTTGCCGTAACTATTGAAAAGCGTATCCTTAAAATGATCACATTAAAAATGAGACTGGACATTCTTTCCAAACTAATACAAGGCTATTTCTTTTTGCAAACGTTTACTTCGTCCGTAGCAACCTGGTTGTTATCGCAGTCACACATCAATCTGGGTTTTGTGAAAAAGTATCGTCTGGAAAGAATTCATGAATGCAAAATAGTTCGCTCTTGCTTATCGGGAAATCATTGAGCAAAGAAAGAAAATCTCATTACATGTGAAGAGATACAAAAGAACAAAAATGATATATTCAAACATATACACGCATACTTATTTTATCTAGACATATGTACCTAGATTTCTTTTTCCAATGGGCAGACATATTGTTTATCATGTGTGCTCGTTAAAGTATTTTAAGAAAACACGGGATGCTTACATTTATAAACACACCTATAGACAAACGCAACTTAAACTTTCATTTACACGGAGTATATCAGGTAACAATAAAAAAAAAAATAAATAATCGACGCCCCCGCGTGTCAAGCTGATAATTGTTCTTTTTTTTACCTTTTTTTTAAATGGTTTTTCATTTTCTTTATTTTCTTTCTCATTTTCTTTGTTTACGTGATTGCACCCAACCCTTTAAGCATTTCTCTTATGTTTTCTCTTGTGTATGCGTTTGCGGGCGTCCGCGCTTGTGTGAAGAATTATCGTTGGTGCAGTAGTTGGCAAATTGGCCGAGTAAACAGAAGTTCTTTCTTTACGACATACTCCATGAATATGGCCTGCTGCCAAATTTGGGCGGAATACAGAAACTGCAAAAAGAAAACAAAAAATATCCCTCCCCCACCTTAAAAATTCTTTTTTTCTTCTCTTTTTATGCACCTGATGGTCTAATCCATTCATTTATACTATTTCCCGCCTATCATTATTCAACTATTTTCTTACACATAGTCACGCTTTTCGACCTCTCATTCTCGTTATCGTCCCAAAGGTGCTATCTACTTAAGATGTTATTGTTGTCTGCCGCCATTTTTCTCTTAGTTACTCCAAAAGTAAAAGAAAGTAAAAAATACTATTGTGCAGGAAAACCAACAGGCAAAACAAAAACTATTCGTTTGTTATCTTTTTCCTTCTCTTTAGTTTTGTTCTTTATATAAACAGAATTGTTTTTCACATCTTTCTCTTATATTCATTTTAGCTTTCCATTTTCAACTTTTATTTTCAAATTTTTCTTCTACTTATTCTCCACCTTTATTTTGTCTCTAATTCATTGATCTATTGACTTCCATTTTGCTTCGTTTTAGTATCCTTTTTTTTTCTTTCATTCCAACTTCAATTTCTATTTTTTTGTCTGCTATTTATACTTGTTGAATTCTTCATTAAGTTATTAATTCCTTTTTTTCTTCCTTTTTTCAGATTTTCTTACTTGTATTTTCAAACATTCATTCATCTACTTCCCATACAAGCCTATTTTATAAGGTTCACAAGTGCATCTAATATGGTTAACTTTCTTCTTAATTCTCTACTTGTCTATCTTATTAGGTTACCTTGTTTTATACTCTACAAGCCTACCATATAGGGTAACCTTTATTCTTTTGTCTACTTTATAGCGTTACCATTTTGTATTCTATACAAGACTATCTAATAAGGTTACTGTTTTTATTCTCAACAAGTCTACCTTATAGGGTTACTTTTATTCTCGACATCAACGTAATAGCGTTACCATTTTTATTCTCTACAAGTCCATTTTATAGGGCTACCCTTCTTTATTAAACTCGTACGTTCATGGAATATATAATGTTACAAAAGCAGAAAACGTTTTAAAAGCTTCTCGAATACTTTATTGATAAACCGACCTGAGACAGGAAGTCGGTTGTTGAGACGGAAACACAAAGAAATATGAAAGAAAAATTGTGTGAAGGAGGAATTGCATGAAGAGAAGAAACAATGCTAAAGAAATCAGTAGGAAGTTTAAAAAATGTCGGAAAGAAGGAAAATATCGACAGAATAAAATGGAATAAAGAGAAATAGATTAAAGTAAAGAGAAAAAGGGATACAGGTAGGAGAAAGAAGCGTTAGAAAATGAATTCATATTGAAGAAGATAAATAACAAAGAATCTATGAAAGACATGGAAAAGAAGAAAAAATTGAAAAATATAAAAAACGAAACTCAATATTTAGTTTCATGTTACAGAAAAACGAAGAAAATTGGGTGGGGGTTGATAATGTAAAGCAAGGAATGAAACTGGAAAACGAAAGTGTGAAAGAAAACTGCAGTTTATCAAAATGAGTGACATTTAATCGTTTTATCCAGAATCTATCTTATATATTTATGTCTACCATTCGTCCATTCCTAGAATATTTCTGCCACATATGGTCCGGTGCTCTTAGAGAATCTTGATAAAATACAAAGAAGAATCAACAATTTTGTTGGCCTTGACCTGGCATCTCGGGACATAGCATTCCCACCGCCTTAAAGTTTCTTCCCTGTACCTTTTCTATAAATAATTTCATGGTAATTGTTCGGAAGAGCTCTTCGCTATGGTACCTAGACTTTATGAATTTAAGCGCAGTACTAGATTGGTAACAAGGTCTCATCAATTTACAGTTGAATTGGCTAGATGCAACCGTAAGTTCTATGCTGAATAGTTTCTTTTCAGAGGGGAATTAACAGGAGATAACAGATATCCATTACACATGGCACGTGGAACTAAAACAGTCTACCCCAGTAAGCAAAATAAAGGGTTCAGTTCGACATTCCAACCATCTGAGGAAGGCCGGTGCGTACAACGGCCGAAACGTGGTGATAAACATGGCGACAAAGATGAGGACAATAGTCCGAATAATGTAAAAAGAGTTTCTTTTCTCTCTTACGGCTCTTTCCAACCAACTTTAATTTTCAAAAAATTAAAAGCAATGTCAATCGTTATCTACTGAATTCCTGATTTCTCTTCTATTGTTCTCGCTTCTTCATAATGTTTTCTTTTAATATTTTTATCAAACTCAGTAACCCCGTTTGTCTCAGGGGCTTTACTCTCTTGGTTGTGAAAAATTGAATTAAAAAATAATAATCTTCATTTTAGTATTGCAAATGTTGATGTTTTCACCAAACGACCACTTTTGGCAGATTATACAATTTCTTATTCGTTATACATTAGAAAAGATAAGAATCGTAATAGCAGGGGTTAAGATTGTAAATAAATGGGAGGGGGATAACTGCTATTAGAAACAATAGCATGTGTATATGGCGTAACGGTTATCAGAGCTAAAATCGGGACTAGCGTGACGAGTTCGAATTCCAGCCGATTTTGTTGCGTTTACTTTTGGATAAATACCCTTGTGAAAGGTATGAAACCGTTTCTTCTTCTTTCCAGTTAAATCACCTGGGCAGACTGGGTTCCCTAGCATTAGTAAGAGACCAGAGTAAGAGAAGAACAACTCTGAATTCAAAACTTGCTGAATCTAGGACTAGTAACAACACCACGTAAAACTTGTTATGAAAAACACAGCAGAAAGACATCATGCATCTGGGACAAGAGAGCGTTAATATTTATTGCAAGGAATTGTTTTATGTTAAAAGAAAAATTATTATAAAAATTATACTAGACAGATTTATATAACCAACAGAACCAGAAGGATTTATTATCACAGAATCTAATCTTAACAATATCAGATACGCGAATGAGCCTGTGTTTCCGATCCAGAAATAAAACTGAAAGTAATCTTAGATAATGTTTTAATGGATGGCGAGAAGGAAAGCCTATTGCCTTTTTTTTTTTTTTTTTGAAAAAAAAATAAAGATTGAATGTATGTTTGTCATTAAATAAACGGCTAATTATTGGGGACGTCAAAATTAAGCAGATGCATAAACTCTAGTGAAGTAACAGACGACGTAAAATGAGAAAAGCAAATGCGAAAGAAGTCCCCTAAAACGAAGCAATGTATTAAGACATAAGAAAATGACGTTATAAATAAAGTGTACTGGACAGCAAAAGTGAAAATATCTAATTTTCCACATAGCAGTAAATGCTTGACAATCTTGCAGTTGAAGAAGAAACATAAAGCGAGAAAGATGTCGTTCTTTTGATAAATGCCAAGAATATCATACAATTGAACATGTGAGCAAACATCAACTTATAATAATGTGATCACAAAGCTTGTGATTTATGAGAAGAGAGATGTCAGGTAGATGACTTTGGTCATCACGGATCGAGTTTGAGGCCAATTTAATTTCAAAGATCTCATTCTTGTTCGATGAAGATTAAATAAATTTAGGGTCATTAATAATATTAGGCCCAGATGATTTGCCGTTAAGTATCTTTTGTTAGCGAGACTCAAAAATTCATAGAAAGTAAAGAAAAAGAATCTGTGGAAAATCATGAAAACTCATATCCTAAAGTGATATGCCATTTTAGAAAAATCATAAATAATTGTTAAAATCTGAAGCTGTTATTTACTTACATTTATACAAGAAGGGTTAAAAACTGAAATGTTTTTAAATTTGTTTTAACGAACAGCGATCGGTTGAAAACAATCTTGTGTACCCAATTTTATACTATGTACGAAATATTCCAATATATTTACTTGTTCGATTGAACAATGATCTCTGGTAAATTAGTCCAGCTGATATTGGTAGAAATCAAATCAAGACATTATTTGAGTAGAAACAACTTTATAAGATATAAGAGGAACATTCCCAAAATATCTAAATCAAGTATTGAAAAGGATTTACCCAATCTTCGTTATCATGGTCTTGTAGCTCCGTAGTTCCCAACCTTTTTTAGCTCATAGCCCACTTTGAATTCAGAAATTTGTGTGCCTTATGAAATTATTATAGTGTAAAAAATACTTCCATTTTACATATAATATATCTAATAATGATAAAACTATGTCTATTTATTGGAAATACACAATTTAACAAGCATCTAAAATATTTCGTATCTCTAATGAAACGACCATTTATTATCAATATTTATTTTTCATAATTTGTCCATATGGCACAAGACAAAAAACTTTCATAAGCAAAAAATATTAAGAATTAAAGAAACAATTCTTTAGCTTACGAAACCAATTTCAAAATAAGAATCACTATAAGAAAGAAAATTTGTTTCAAATACATTTATTTAATGAGATCCTTGTCTCTTGATACATCTTTGCAACTTATTCTATATTAGGATTTCTTCTTATGATAAAAGCTCTATGGACCATTCAATAAGGTGTGGCCCATATGTTAACCTGGTGGCCCAGTAAAAATTATAAAATTTCTGTGGCCCACCTGAAATTTGCTATGGCATACTTTAGCCATGTGGATATAGGTTGAGAAAAATTGGTGTAGGTTACGCGTAAGGCAGTCAAAAATTCCTATGGAGAGTAAAATCTCTATACGGTTCGCTACATACAGAATTATTTACTAATCTGTATACCTATATTCATATTAAACTTTTATTGAAATTACAAAGACTATTATTCATTGAACTGATTCTTTTATTCAATATCAAGATAATTTTATTCACTGACACCATTACTAATCTTTAGATTAGATAATAACGTTCTTAATACTTTGAATAAGAGTCTCTTTTATTTTGAATAAAGATATCTTTATATTAAATAAAGGAATGTGTTCAACGAATAATGGTCTTTTTAATTTGAATAAAAGTATTTTTAATTTGAATAGAGGTATCTGGCTTAGTGAATAACTCTGCAAACATAAATTTCGACGAGTGAAGAACAGTGGATACTTTACAACAATTTAGATTGCAAGAGATTGGATGTGGCAAACAAAACGCCCCGCCATAAATCGCCCTTAAAGGCAAGGTAAGCAAAAAGCCTTATGGAGAGTAAATCTCTATCCGTTTCGCTATGTCAAATCATCAGTATTTGTACTAAACGTTAGTCGGCATCAAAAGAAAGCAATGATGTGTATATATTGGTATTAGTAAGAGGATTAAGCCGAACTAACACCATTCCAAATTAAATCAATTGAAGGCAGCATGTTTTTTCTTAATTGGTCTAATTCATCAAATATTTCATATTCACTTTACCGTTCCTTAATTAGAGAATCTTCTTCATGAAAATAAAACGTATTTCTTTGAAAGAATTTTTCATATGCTACCATTTAATTTTTGTGCATATTTCTTTTATGTGTGCTACTGAGTTATGTTTCTTCTTTTTATATTATTGCTTGTTTAGGATGTAGGTGGTCATGGCTCTCCATGACTTCTATCTTTTGTTATTATAAGTAACTCTTCTTCATTTGATCCTGTATTTTGGTAATTGTTCTACCATTTATTTACAATAGGTCGTCATGTAGGTTATTTACTCTTATCCACTCTTTTCTTCAATGTACCTTGTGAGTGTTAAATTCTCCAAGCTTTCTTCCTTCATTACGCCAACCAAAGTTTATTGCATTATTTGCATTTTCTTCGTGTTTCTTCTTCTGCTTAAATCTTCCTCATTTCTCACATACTTTATTCAAGATCCATTAGTAGAAGTCGAGATTACAGATTATTTGAATATTATCCATATATCTATGGCTAAATGATTTATTTGATGGCTATTTTTATCAGATCATGATGTTTTTTGGTAAACAATTTATATCAATCACAAAGATTATGGACTGGCGCTACAGAATCACAAATAACAGCACTAAATAACAGGATCCACACCACTTGCGAACCTTAAACAACAGTAACAACTAAAATGGTTATCACAGTCCACTTGGAAAGAAAATAATTACATAATCAAAGATGTTGATATTCTGCACGACAAAGATTATCAAGTGGGGGGGGGTCCCATCTGTAGTAGAAAGAGTGATGACAGATACCCGACTTGAGAAACCTATTTTCCTGAAAAATTGGTTTAAGGGAACTATTTTATAAATTTCAACCGAAAGTAATACTGTCTGCTCGCTCAAGGAATTCCGAATGTTTCTTTTTCAGAAAACGGCTAATATTACCATTATCATTAAAATAGAAGGTTAAAATTCAAATTGAAGTTAAAACAATTTTAAATTTGCATCGCGTCTTGTATAAATTATCATAGCTTATTTTTCCAAAATTGGTTTCTCATTTTTTTCTTCTTTAAGAAAATCTAAATTTTAATAAGCTATATTTATTTGAAAATTAATCGCGTTTTGCGACGGTGCAGATTTCTTTTTACGCCAATATTTCCTACACCACGCATACTTACACATGCACAAGCACACATACATGCACACATAAATTGTTTGAAGACCAACGACAGTTTTTGCTTAAAATTTTATATTTTTTCTGGCCCGCCAAATTTTCTTATTCACACAGACACACACACACAGATATATATATGTATATATGATTGTATATGTACTTGTAGGGGTAGAAAACAGAAAGATATACGCTTGGAAGGAATAAGAAAGAGAAAAAGATAGTAAAGAAGACAATTACAAAATGAAAGAAAAATGAAGAGAAAAAGAAAAGTGCAAAAGAAGGCAAATGGTTAGAAAAGAAAGAAGTTAATAAAGAAGTAAAAAGAGGAAAAAAAAAACAAGGATAGAAGACGATAGGAGAAAGTCAGCCATAAAGAGAGAATCGAGAGAAATTAATAAAGAGAAAACAAAACGAAATGTAAGCAAAGGAAAAGCAAATCCATACAAGAATATAAATGAAGACGTAGAATTGTGACAGGAAAATGCAAAATGCAAACGAGGCGAAGAGAAACAAAACGCCTGAAAATAGCTTTTAAAAATATATGAAGTAAAAAGCAAAATTCATTGTCAAAATGTTTTAGACTCTTTGTGAGAAACAAGCAAGTATAACGTCATTTATTTATGGTTATACATAACAAAAGAAACAACATAGTTACGTGCACCTGAATGTAAAATTTAGAAGAAAATCTGCTCCATTCATTTGTTAATTAACTTAATACAACATTTCTCACGCATAGACTTTTTCATAAGTAAATAAATCAGAATAATATTTTTCCTGTCTGGATTTGTTTTGAGGAGTTATAATTATTTAAATTCAAATTAATGTCCTCATCTTTGTTATAAGAATGTTTTGGCCATTGTGTTTTGGAATATCTCGATATAACTCTAGATATGAACAACGGATTGAGAACAGTCTATCGCTGTAGATTAAATAAAGGGTTCAGTTTAAAATTCCCTGAATGTTACTTGGACATACACACAACTGTCGAAACATTGTGATAATAACAATAAAGATAAGGACATAAATCCAAATATAAATATAGTATAAATAAATATGAAATATAGAAAATATAAATAGAAAATATAAATAATATATAAATATATATAAATATAATATGAAAATATAATATAAATCCAAATATATATCCAAATATAAATAATGTAAATAATTATCTTTTTTTAATTCCCTTTCATAGACCAGAAATTATGTTTTTTTTTTCTCGATTCACAATTAGGTTATGAAGGAATACTGCTAAATGTAAATAATTCTTTCTTCCTTTGATTTTTTTTCATTGTTTTATGGAACACTTTTTCTATTTGTACATTTTTCGTTTTATTTACTTTAATTTCTTTGATATTTACATTTTTTAAATTTTTGTAATCATTTCACCCCAAGCAGGGCGGGAATGCCACTAGGATGTAAGGAGTTACTGAGAGGGAAAGTGAGAAAAAAAAATGGAGGATTGGAGAAATGTAAAATGTTGAACGGGAATCAAGAAAACAGAAGATGGCGATTGACGTTGAATTTAAATTTTCGAAAACTGTAGCTTTCAGAGAAGCAAGTAAACGGTGGAAAGTGCAAGAAAAGAAACATTTGCTATAGAAGTGTTGGTTACATTTAGTTATTTCGGCAATAAAAGGGTGGGACCTAGATGCCAATCTAGTAGCACACTTACATTAATGTAGTTGGGCACAAGGGAAAAAGCTCATCACAGCAGTTGCCATGAAAATATTTGTAGAAAAGACAGATGGAAGCAACGTCAATGAGATAGCGACTGAAGTCGAGATGCCAGGTCATTGCAGATCATTCTTTGGATTTTGTCAAGTACCTTGAGATGAATAGCAGATATGGCAACAGTATTCAATGCATGGTCGAATGGTAGATTTGTAAATGTGCAAGATGACACGACACAGTGGCCTAACAGTTCTTGTAGTAGATACAGGTATTGATTCGATCTAGTCGTTCCCCTTCAATTCAGTTGAAAACGTGAGGCTAAGAAAGTGCAATGTGTCGTTCTCCAGGTGTCTAGCATCAGCCATGACGATGGCGGACAGGAAATTTTCTCTATGGTGGTTAAATGAGAGCTTTTTTCCTGCCCCAGTTAACCACTGATTGGAGTTAATTTTTCAAGAGCAGCATCCAGGTTAACTTTGTCAACTCTGACTAATATGCGATTGAGACAAGAGTAATTGGTAGTTTCATCAGCATAAATGCCTACTTAGGAACTGATGATATCAGGAAGATCACTGATGAAGATCAGAAATAGTGTAGGACCCAGGGTAGAGCCTTGGGAGATACCCGCGTTCGTGTGAAATGATCTGGAAGTGAGCCCGTTCCTAAACGGCCTCTATTTCACGATTTGATAGGAACGATTAAATCAATTACCAAACAATAGGCCTGTAATACCGTAGCCATGGAGCTTACGTAGAAGATCAGCGTGCTAAGCCCTGTCAAACGCCTTCTAGATTCATAGCTCGAGCTTCACTGTTATTATCACGAGCTTGATATAAATATTCAGTGATGGCTGTTAGCATGCCAGCAGTAGACCTGGAAAATGCTGTTTGTCAGAGAGTAGGTCGTGAGAGGTAAGATGCTTAACCACTTCAGCATTGATTAAAGCCTCGAATACTAAGCGACTAATAGGGCGATAGTTAGAGGGGCCAGAAATTTCTTTAGAGTTCTTATAAACAGAAACTGCAGAGGAGGACTTCCAACAAGCTGGAAAGCAGGAACATCGAGACAATAGTTTGGAGAGAACGTGAGCTAGCCTCGGAGAGCATTTCTTTAGGACGACGGCTGGGATCTGGTCACATCTACTTGCCTTATGGGAGTCTAATTTACAAATGCTGTCCAACACCAGTGACGAGGTTATGCGCATATCACACAATAGAACCTCTATTCCAGTGGTGGGGGAAAAACAGGTGTTGGTACTCCAAATAAGTTGAGTATTGAGTTGGAAGAGAATTTCCGAGAAAAGCATTTAACCGTAACTGTTGTAGATACCAGGGCTTCGAAATTGACTGAATAGAGGATGGATTGAGGATTTGCTAATGTACAGCACACCCTCACAGAGCCGCCAATAATCTCTAGAGCCGAACTTACATGATGCTATACGTTGTTTCATTCTATCACCAAACAGTAACTTTGCTTCTTTGAGGACACTCTTGCACTCATTACGAGCAGAGAAAAGGAAACTTTTGTTGCAATCAGACGTGTCACTCTGGTGCAGCCAGAAGTGATTCCTGTGGGCTACAGCAGCCGAACATGCTAGCCAGAGCCAAGGGGATGAACATAGTTTGACTTGGTATTTCTTTGCTGGAATGAACGCAGCAATGCTTGATTTCACCCAGGAGGAGACCCCAGACACGCATTTTTGAACAGGATGATTAAAAACTTCATTCCAAGGGAAGTCACGAAAGAAATCACGGAACGAGTTCCAATCCGCTCATTTATAACAGAAAGATCTTCTGCTGGTAAGAGGTTTTTGTTGGTGAGGGAGCTGAAGGAAATACTACCGCGTGATCAGAGTTGCCAAGAGGGCTGAGCTGCATAATACGAGATGAGTCCGGGTTGAAGGTAAAAATGAGAAACCTGTCCGTACGGAGTTATTGAGAAACTCGTTGGGGAGTCTACCACTTGCGTGAGAGATTAAGTAATTGAGAAGTTCAGGCATAGTGGGCATTGAAGTCATCAAGCACAAATATATTTGCAAACGCGTGTAGTTGGTTTGTTGGTTGGGTTTTATGGCATATCAAGCACTGTGGGTCATTTAATGCCAAATTAAGGCATATATATATATGCATACACACACACGCACACACACACACACACACACACACACACACATATATATATATATATATATATATATATATATACACATATACATACATACACATATTTCTATACATATATTAAATATACAGTACTATTAAACATATAGCTGGCAACATTATTTTTTCAAAAGCGTATAGCTGGCAACATTATTCTTTCCAAAAAACGTATAGCTGGCAACATTATTTTTTCAAAAACATATAGCAGGCAACATTGTTGTTTTAAAAACGCATAGCTGGCAACATTATTGTTTCAAAAACTCATGCCTGGCAACATTATTTTTAGCAAAAAACGTATAGCTGGCAACATTATTGTTTCAAAAACACATAGCTGGCAACATTATTTTTTCCAAAAAACGTATAGCTGGCAACATTGTTTCAAAAACGCATAGCTGGCAACATTATTGTTTCAAAAACACATAGTTGGCAACATTATTTTTCCAAAAAACGTATAGCTGGCAACATTATTGTTTCAAAAACGCGTACCTGGCAACATTATTGTTTCAAAAATGTTTAGCTGGCAACATTATTGTTTCAAAAACGCATACCTGGTAACATTTTTGTTTCAAAAACTTATAGCTGGCAACATTATTTTTTTCATAAAAACGTATAGCTGGCAACATTATTGTTTAAAAACCATTAGCTGGCAACATTATTTTTCCGAAAACATTATCTGATGCCTTGTTGTTGGACGTAGTTTATCGTCATACCCAGGACGCGGATGTAGTTTATCGTCATACCCAAGACGCACGCGTGTAGTAAGATGACCTTGTCTATATTATCAGAAATACTATCTAGCACGCAACAGTCACGAGAGGAAGGGGAAGAGTAGAGAAAGAAGAGATAGCTGACTGAGTTTAGTAGAGAGAGACGGAGACATATGTAAGAATGGTCTGGAGATTCAAGAGACAGTTTCCTAGCCAGTGGAAGATGTTCGTGGACATACACTCCCAGACCATGTAGAAAATAGAGTCCGTCCTAAAACGAGGAAAACAGTCAGGAACCGATAAATCAGAGTTAAGATTAGTTCCGCAGATGTCTGGAGACTTTTCAAAGAACGATCCCACACCACAGAACTTGTTACGAATAGAACGAATGTTTGAGAAAGAAATGTTTAGTTATTTAGGTGCTTGTTGAGCTGGTTTACTTTTATATCTTTGGTTGCTTATAGCCATGCTGTGTTATTTTGGTAACGATAGACCTAGAGTAGTAGAAACAGTCGGTTGTCTAATGTACAGGAAGGAAACTGGTGCAGACTGCAACATAGTGTGGCCTTGAGGTTGCCCACAAGGTGAACTTGCTAGGACATCCCTCCATGCGCGACATGGCACTGCAAGAACCTCTCGATATTATGCGACTGTTGATTAGAGAGTCAAACTGCGGCCCACAGAACTTTTTGACCATGCGATGTTCAACTGTCATTCTCGTATATTAGAATGGAGGAAGAGATAATAGGAAGTAGATGTCTGTCTTTAAAATCTTACTGGAGACGACGCTTCAATTGCATCTTTCCAATATTTAAGTTTAACACTTTATAGACAGAGCAGGCGGACTAGATTTCTATGTCGCTTTGGTACAATTACGGCGACTTTGAAACGATTTTTTCTGATTTCCATGGCCGAAAGCATACAACAATTTCTCACTTGGGGCAGGTGGTGATGGTACGTGGGGGAGGTGAAGGGTCGATTTTCTTAATCAACCTAATTTATTTCGTCTTCCTTCAAAGGAATTCGAGTTATTCTCAGATACCAAGAACAACTAATCAAACAAAAGCGAGTGGCGCTTGAAATATATATATATATATATATATATATCGACACACAATTGAATGAAGCAAATTTAAATACAAGTTTATTGCGTTTTGATTTAGTATGAGTCCTAATATGCACTTTGTTGGAATCACGTCAAGCCAGATTTCACACCCAGTTTACCATTCAGGATAAACTTCCATTAAAATGTTATATTGAGAATTAACAGTAAATTAATGTACAAGCATTTTATGCAGACGTACCCACATGCGCGCAAGCACGCACGCACGCACACACACACACACACGCACCCCCCATATATATATATATATATATATATATATATATATATATATATATATATATATATATATATACACAGACGTGTTGAGGCAAGTATTAAGAGAAAATTAAATCAATAAAGGGAGAAAGCAAAAGAATAGAATAAAATTCGGAACTAGAATGGCATAGAAAAGTGGAAAGGACGAAAAAAAGCAACACACAGCAAAAGTTAAATACAAGAAAATTACAATAATAATCAAAAGTGTTCATTTCGACGATACTTTGACTGGCGGAGTCAACCGATGGCGTCTTGGATGAATATCTGATTAAGAAAAATTTAGTGGCCCCAGCACTGAAACTAGGAGTGAGTATATTTACCTAAGGCTGATTGGCCATAGGCAGGTAATGCTGGGATCGCCAATTCGGACTCTATTTTTTTTACCCTCTTTTACATTTCTAAATTTTTAAATGTTTGTGGCAGTTATCCACTTTGTTGGAACAACATTTGATTCCGATTTCAATTCAAATATCTTGACTGTTTTCCCTATTAACACATTCACATCCTCCATTTTTTTCCAACATTAAAATTCTAAGATAGTAAATATTTATGCGGATGATACCACAGTTTATGGGTGTATCTCCTAAAATTAAGATGATCTCGCCCAATGTGTGAAAACTGCCCTGTAATTTTCAGTTCCTCCCAAACCTAGCTACTTACATTTCATCATCGAGTTGATCTTGAATTCTCTTTAGTCATAATGAATGTGTTCTGGAAGTAGCTCCGTTCTTCGAGCATCTATTGCGACTGAAGACCACCACAGATCTCAGTTGGAACTCATAGATACTGTCCATCACTACAGACGCTGAAAAAAAGTTGGCTACATACCGCTCCAGAGAGTACTTGACTCAACTTGCCAAGAATGGATAATTGCTGCCATATTTGGGTTAGAACGGTTCAATCTTCTCTTTTATCGAAACGTTCAAAAGCATTTACACGGCCTTGTGGGTAATTAATTATTTCCCATCCTATAAGGCATTTACCATTGACGCAACGTCGCCAGTCTATCGTTACTTCCATGGAAAATGTTCTGACAAATTAGTTCTTCCAGTACGAAAATTTACAGCTAAGAATCTATATGCCATATAAATAAGGGTTAAACATTCATTCTCTTCGTATTTTATTGATAAAAAAGATGTTCCTTTTGAGCACCTTCTTCTCAAGAGCCTTTGCTATGTGGGACAAACTTTCAAGTGGATGTTTCCCCGACCACTACAATCGTAACCTCTTCTTGTCCAGGGTCAACCGTCAGTTACGTACATATCCTCTTAATCTACAATTCTTACGATGCCGAATTGTTCTATTTCTTCTTTTCGACAATTATGAAGTTGGTCACATGACATACCATTCCCAAAACGACAGTTTTCCCCGTTGCCTTCTCTGTACACTTTCCCGCTCAAAAGGTAAAAGACTCAATGTTGTAGTGAATCATAAATTCTGAAGGTTTTCCTTTTCAGAAGCAATTAGTAAATATGACTTTAATACTTTCAATGGTTCCTTCTGATGTATTTTTGTTATTCCTATCACCGTGTCCTTCGGCATTTCATTGGTAATTCTTGCTTTTATTTGGCATATGTTTTACTGTTTCGTGTTGGGTTCCTGTTTTCCTATCTCTTTTGAAGCAATGGATTTCATCATGATCTAGCGTTTTCCATTTGACTGTTTTTATTCTTCGTAAAATATATTTATATTTATGTTATGCCTTTCTTCTGTTTCGTCGAAGCTTTTTTTACGTTCGTCAGTCCTTCCTACATTTCATAATCTGCTTCAAAAATTGTTTCGTTTGCATCAGGCTTTCCTCTTTTTCCTATTCTTTCTCTGTTTACCTTTCTGTGGAATATGTTTTCATTTTTCTGGAACATTTTCATTACGTATCACCACAGATTCGCGACACCTCAAATTTAAAATTAATTCTCAAAAATGAAAAATCTTGAAGTCTTTATTTTAGCTAATTTCAAGCTAATACATTAAATTTAATATTTCCAATAAGCAAAATACTTTACTGCATTTCAAAACTAATTTAAATAGACTGAAAAGAGTTTTTGTTTTGGAATGGCTGAAATTGTTGATTTTAGCATTATTTTTAGCCACCTTTCCTCAGAATGTGATTCTTTTTATTAAAAAAAATCTTCCAAAAATAAAATATGCTTTTCTGAAAATTTATTTGAGGAATATTAACCGATTTAAAGTTTAATTAACCTTATTTTAAACAAATATTACTTATTTTTATTTAATGAAATGCATTTTTTAACACGGTGGTAGCTGTTTATTTAAGGTGTTGACATGTCGACATCTTGAATGACTAATGAAAGTTTATCCAATATTTTTCTAGGGTGAATATATCTGTAAAAATAGTTGAAGAATATAACATGAGCGCCTTTTTTATATAATTTCTAAGTACTCATTAATCTTAAAGTATTAGGAAAATAATCTCCGTAATCTAATGTTTTATTAAAGAAAGCAAAGATAATGGTAATTGCAATATTAGTGTTTTCTTGTAAGGAAACATTCGGCAAAGTAGCCAGTGAGTTATGCTTTTCTTTCCACCCTGGCAATCGGGCTTAGATCAAAGTGTAGAATCTGTCCTCCTAATCTCTAATGGTGAAGGTAATATTGTCTCTTTACTTATAAAAAACATTCGGGATTGATTGAACGAGTAGTCAGTGCTACTCGACGTAAGTTTTTCTTCACTTCCTGGTCAGAGGGCTGGGATCAAAGTGTTGTATCTGTTCTCCTCAACTTTGATGGCAAAACATTTCCTTATCAGGTAACATTCACCATTCATTTTCGAACAGCCAATGCTACAGTTGGTTTAAATTTATAAAATATTTCTCTTAAAAAAAAAAATCATGTGAATAGATTTTTCATGTTCACTAATATTTGCTCTTTCTAGTAGTGATGGGGTTTTCCTTACTAACTTTTTTGTCGAGTGAACACTCATTATCTTTATTATCTCATTATTAATATTTGAAGGAAAATAGAAGATTTGTGAGAAAAAAACCGAACACGTGAAGGGTAAGAAATTGAAATTTGGAAGGAGATAAAAGAAAGACAAGTGAAATAAATCTAAAGAGAAGGAAGTAAAGGAGGCAGAAGAATGATGCAAATGTATCAACAGACGAAAAATGTTTTAAATCGATCTCTCGTCTCGTCTTTCTCTTTCTCTCTCTCTCTCTCTCTCTCTCTATATATATATATATATATATATATATATATATATAGAGAGAGAGAGAGAGAGAGAGAGAGAGACAGATATATATAAATCAACACTCAGAGGCGACAGGCTGTTTCATGCTAAGCGCAATCCTCAACAGTGTTGACTTCAATGTTCACTCTTATATTTAATTATATTTACATAGACTCTCTCTCTTATATTGAGAACCTTATCCCATAAATATAGCACACTTTAAATATATATATACATATATACATATATATATATATATATATATATATATATATATATATATATATATTGATGATGTAACAATTAAATAAAAGTCAAAATGAAGACAAGCAATAGAATAAATAAAACGAAACAAAATTTTTAAAAATCAAACGGAAAAAAGGATTCGTTTAATTTATTCATTTCAACGCGAATTAGGAGTCAACTTAAAATGCTTAAAAATTTTAAATCAATTTTTAAATTGAGCCAAAACATGATGGATAACTCACATCGATTTGTGTACAAGTGTTCAAAGCCAATCCTCCATATGGCCAGTTCGCTTGTGGCAAATGACAATACCACATAGGCTCTCTTACAGCTTTTCCTTGTCAGCTTCCATCAATGTCTCTTTATTATGAGGCTTGGCTCTTTTCTTTCTACCTCCTATCACAGATGTCCTTGGCAGGACAAAAGGCCACTCTTTGAAGTCACAGACTCCACGTCTTCAGTGACGCTGCGTTTCGACATGTTAGTTTCTTTGAATTAGGCTTCTGAAGAACATTTTTCATGTACTCAAAACCAAGAGGACTCCACCTATACTTCCTTGTGCACAAGAACGATTAAAAGTATTTCTGATTTCTTTGATGACATAGACACGGTTATGCAACTTCTTCCTCGAGTACAAAACTTTATTGAAAAGTTCGCAGCCTAACCAATGCAAAATTAACCTCGGCTAGCGGTTAATCTCAACTTTTAAAAGTTTATTTACTTGCCCAACATACTTGTTGCAATTTGATGTCTTTATTGAAGTTGCTCTATCAAAATATTCTATGTAACTAAATCGAATACCAGCTGTTGATATGATTTTTAAAGATTTTGCAAAATCTGCAGCTTTTAATATTTTAAAAGGAAAAGCAAAGCTAATAACCATTTCACTAAACCAACCCCACATTATACCAATACTAAATTTATGAATGACCGAATAACTTCCTCTCTGTTCCCTGTCCCTTCAGAATGTAGATGATCATGGCTCTCTACTACTTCCTATCCTTTGTAAATCAAAGTAACGTTTGTTCTTTTTACTATTACAATCGGCGTTCACCATCCCTTTATACAAGCCAATTGTGTATTTTACTCACTTTTTCCATCTGTTACTTTTGTATTTAGTATCTCACGTGAGTGTTAAATACTCCCAGTCGTCTTTCCTTATTATGTGTCCTAGAAACTTTTATTTTCTGATTCTAAGTATAAGCTTCCTTTTCTTCCATTTCCCTTAATGATTTTCTTTTGTTTTGTTTCTAATCCCGAAAAACTAAAACCTTGTTGTGGTAGGATCCACCTAATTTGCACAGTGGAGTACCGACCATATAAATATGGTTGGTACCGGGAAGGAATCAAGAGATTCAACCAGAGATCGACTGTCGAACTCTATGCATTAGCAGAGAGGAACCCGGACGAAGCTTTGCCGAAGGGCAAGGTTTCGTCCGGAGAGGTAGACAGGCCTTGAACCCGTCTAGGCGGGTTCAAAATGGCTATATTTTTGGCCGAGCCTACGGGCTCGGAGATACCCACATTAAATCGGCCTTGTGCCACATTTTATCCTCGTGGGTGGATAGATAAATACAGAGATTCAACCAGAGACTCTGCCCGACTGCGACTCAGTCAACACATTCTCCAGGAATGGTCTTTCCAGGAATAGACAAAAGACTATATGTAAATATTGTGCACACTTTCTTGTTTCAATACATTTTGTTCTAAGTACATTTTGTGTTGCATTATTATTCCATGCATTATTCAAGTTTCAGCAATGGCGACGAGGTAGAAAGAACCATACGAAAAAAAAAAAGAATTAATAATTAATAGTCTTCAACAATTGGGACAAGTCATTGAGGAACCCAGGCAGAAGAAAAAAATCATTAATTAAAAGTCTAACATCTAACGGAACGGCGAAGGATTCTGAATTTCTGGATATTTAGAACTCGTTAAAGGACGACTAAGCATAAGGAACGTTCACTCAGAAAAACTTGAAAGGTGTCGTAAACGAATAACGGTGATTTTAAATTGAAAAAAAGTTATCTACAACGAGACACCCGTTAAAAAAACTGGCCGACTACAAAAACATGCATGGAATTAAAAGGCGCACAAATACACCGTGTCGATTTTGAAAGGTAACGAACTTTTAAAAAAATTATTTTTTTTTTTGCTCAACAATATTTTATAGTGACGAATTTACCTCTGATAATAAAAATCAGAGGTTTGTCATTGAAATACGCGAACAGAAGTAATAAAAAGAAAAAAAAAATACCAAAGTTGATTATCACGGGCTTGAATGTAAAAGCAAGACATAAAATAAAAAAGTCGTAAGTTGTTTCGATTTTCTGGTCAGCTTATATTATATCCATAGATACACAAATTAAAGGTATATTCTTTGTTGCATGAACACTATCAGCTAAAGATGGATGAATTATCCAAAGTCATATCTGAATTATTCAAATCCCAGCAGTTGAGTCAGGCTGAATTATTCAAATCCCAGCAGTTGAGTCAGCAACGTCAAAATGAACAGTTTGCCTTATTAATAAGGGAACAACAGATAGCACAGCAAAAATATCAAGAAAAGCAAGAGGAAAGACTTTTAGAAATTCAAAAGTTAACACTGGAGAAATTAAACAACAATCAGGCAAATGAGGGAAATACTTCATATTCTAATAACACCATATTTAATTCGCTGGAAACTTTCAACTATGTGCCAGACGAAGAAAAAAGTTTGAAGCGTACTTTAAACGATATGAAGATATTTTCTACACACTGTGAAAACTGGTCGAATTCAAGAAAAGTCAGTCTATTACTAAGAAAGCTAGGTACAGCAGAACATAGCAAATTGTAGATTTTATTCTACCGAGAAGAACGAATGAATTGGAATTCTCGGAAACAGTGAAATTGCTAAAGGAGCTGTTTGGAGCAAATATGTCGCTTTGGCATAAGCGATGGTTATGCATGAATGTCAGTAAATCCGACGATCAGGATTACTTAACATATGCATCTATAGTGAATAGACATTGTGACAGTTTCAGATTGGCAGAGATTACGGTTGAAGAATTTAAGTGTTTAATTTTTGCTCAAGGACTGGTATCCAGTAAGAGTGCCGAAAGAAGACGTAGAGTTTTGTCTAAACTCGAATCTGAACAAAACCTTAGCCTGAAAAAGTTAGCAGAGGAGTGTCAGCGGGCCGTAAGTTTAAAGAAAAGGTCTCAAAAAATCGAAGAAGCTGGCATTACCCAGCAGAAAAAAATTGAAGTAAAAATTCGGCGTATTTTAAAAATAGACAAGAAAAATTAAATAAGAACGAGGAGGAAAAAAAGGTTCCACCATATAATTGCAGACGTTGCAACGAAAGACACTGGGAGGTAAATTGCCCATATAGAAATAAGAAATGTTTCGTGTGCCACAAGAAGGGACACAAAGGATCGTGTTGTAAAACGAAAAAAATCAATAGCCGAATTAGACAAACAAATTCGAATATCAAATCAGATAGAGATTTGAGGAAATATGTGACGACTGAAATATTTAAAAAGAATATCAAATTTCAACTCGATTCGGGTTCAGATTTAACAATAATGAACTATAAAACATGGAAAATTTTAAAAAAGCCTACAATAATGAAGTCAAGGAAACGCGCTCGAACGGTAACTGGAAAGGAAATTAACTTCGAAGGCGAGGTTGTGCTTCCCATGAAATTGAACGGGATCGTTAAAAAAATAAAGGTTTTCATTCTGAAAAATGGAGAAAACTTGATGGGTACAGATTTTATTGAAACATTCGAATTGTGGGATAAACCGTTAAACTCATTCTGCAGAAAAGTAGAAAGTAACACGCAAACAAGACAGGACATTAAAGATGAATTAAAGGAAAAGTTTCCGGAAACCTTCACACCTGGTCTTGGAAGATGTAACAAGTTTGAAGCTAAATTTGAATTAAAGGAAAATACTATGCCAATTTTTAAAAAGAAACGTAACGTGCCTTTCGCAAGTGTAGAGAAAATTAACGAAGAACTTGATAGGTTGGACAAAATGGGAATTATTTCGAAAGTAGAATCTAATTCATGGGCTGCGCCGATTGTGTGCATAAAAAAGAAATCAAACCAATTCAGAATCTGTGTTGATTTTTCGACAGGGTTGAACTCGGTAATCAAGGAATACCATTACCCGTTACCGAGTCCGGAGGAGATTTTTAATAAGCTAAATGATGGAGTTATATTTTCAAAAATCGACTAATCAGATGTCTATCTCCAAATTCCTGTCGAAGAGGAATGTTCGAAGTTACTAGGGATAAACACGCATAGAGGGTTATTCAAGTACAACAGGATTCCTTTTGGCATTAAAGTGGCACCAGCCATTTTTCAACAAGCTATGGACGTCATGTTGAATGATTTAGACTTTGCGTGCTCCTACTTAGACGACACCATAGTAAGGAGCGCAAACGTCGACGAAAATCGAAAGGATCTCAATCAAGTATTTAAAAAGATTCTGGATTTTGGATTTAAAGTCAGAGTCAAAGTGCGAATTTGGTTTGGAGGAAATTAAGTATTTAGGTCACATAATCAACAAAAATGGCAGATGTCCAGATCCGGAAAGGTCCATTGCGATTAGAGATATGCGGGCGCCCACTAATGTGGCGATGCTACAGAGTTTTCTGGGCCTCGCAAATTATTATCAAGCGTTCATTAAAGGAATGTACAATCTAAAGAATGAACTACTAAAAAAAGACAAGGCATAGGAATGGACGGTAGAATGTCAGAAAGCCTTTGATGAAATAAAGAAAATGCTTACATCCGACCTCTTTTTAACCCATTACAATCCAAAACTTGATATTGTAGTGGCAAGTGACGCCAGTTCATACGGGATAGGAGCGTGTATTCAACACATAATGCCAGATGGTTCTAGAAAACCAATTGCACATGCTTCGAGAACTTTACTCCCAGGAGAAAGAAGTTACTCACAGATCGAAAAAGAGGCGCTGAGTATCATTTTTGCCATAACAAAATTTCACAGATATATCCACGGCAGACATTTTATGCTTGAAACGGATCATAAACCTCTGATCACTATTTTTGGTTCAAAGAAAAGGTTACCTGTTTATACGGCAAATCGTCTGTTGAGATGGGGAACCATTCTTCTCAATTATGATTTTCACATAAAGCACCTATCATCCAAAAATATAATTCATGCGGATAGTTTATCAAGACTCGTACCGAGTCAAGAAGAAAGATTCGAAGAATCAATTATTGCAAATATCAGAGCAGATTATGAGGTGAAAAGCATGGTAAACAACATTTTAAGAGAGCTACCGGTTACATCAAAGAAAATCAAAAAAGAAGCTGAAAGCGATGATTTCATTTTAGAAATAAAAAGCAAAATGGTAGCAAATGACCAAAAAGTGCAGGAGATTTATTCAATTTGTGACGGATTTTTATTATATGGTGAGAGAGTAGTAGTACCAAAAAAGTTGCAGAAAAGAATACTACGGGACATTCATATGGGTCACCCGGGGGTTAATAGAACAAAAAGCTTAATGCGAAGCTTTGTATATTGGAAAGGAATGGATGTGGATATCGCAAACATGGTTCATCGATGTAAAGGGTGTGCGTTAGCAGCTAAGGCACCACCTATAGTACACAAACCATGGCCCAAGACGGATCATCCGTGGACAAGGTTACACATTGATTTCGCTGGCCCAGTAGAAGATTATTACTACTTAATAGTGGTAGATAGTTTTACAAAATGGCCGGAAGTACTACGCTGCAAAAAGCCTACGTCCAATACCACAACAACTTTCTTGCATGAACTATTTGCACGGTTCGGTGTGCCAGAGTGTATTGTGAGTGACAATGGTACACAATTCACTTCTGAAGAATTTAAGGAATTTTGTGAGTTATATCAAATTAACCACATAACGACGCCGTCGTATCATCCGAGGTCCAATGGACTCGCAGAAAGATTTGTCGATACTTTAAAGCGCGCGCTGAAGAAAGCCTCAGGAGTTCCAACGGAAAAGGCGCTTCAGCAATTCCTACAAGTATACATAATCACGCCAAACCAGAGAACACACTCAAACATGGCACCAGCTGAACTAATGTTCGCTAGGAAAGTTACGTTCTAGAGCATGAAGAGAGTATACCGGATGAGGAGGAGGAAGATCCCATTGATGTAATGTATGATATGTTTCAGGTAGAACCTCCGCAGAATATTCCTGAACCGAGAAGATCCGGTAGGAAACGAAAGTTCACGGACCCATTGGACGTGAATCCAAAACGGAAAAATAATTAAATTAAGTGGATGGACATATTTCTACAAAGAAATAGCCATAATCATCAACCAATTTAGGAAGCCAGTTTGAAATCCAAAAGGGATTCCAAGGCTTGGGAGGTGGGTGGTGTTGTAGGATCCACCTAATTTGCATAGTGGAGTACCGACCATATAAATATAGTTGGTACCGGGAAGGAATCAAGAGATTCAACCAGAGATTCTGCCCGACTGCGACTCAGTCAACACATTCTCCAGGAACGGTCTTTCCAGGAATAGACAAAAGACTATATGTAAATATTGTGTACACTTTCTTGTTTCAATACATTTTGTTCTAAGTAAATTTTGTGTTGCATTATTATTCCATGCATTCGTTAAGTTTCAACAAACCTTCATCTTTTCATCTCTCATATTTCTTCAGGACACTGACGATCATCCTGTGTAGATCTAAGCAATATTTCTTCTTTTTACTATCCCTCACAATCCATGTTCTGCCATCTATTTACAGAAGCTCATTAGGTAGTTTACCCGGTTTTAAACTTCTGTCCCTCTTGCTTTTAATTTCTCATGTAAATATCAATTGTTATTATGCCCTCTTTCCTCATTATGCGTCCCAGAAATTCCAACTTTTCCGGATTCTAAGTATAAGCGTCATTTTGTTACCATTTTCCTTAGTACTTGCCCATTGCTTACATGATCAATCCATGGTATTCTCAATATCCTTTTATAGGAGAACATCTATGTTACCTCTTTTTCATCTGTGAGAAAACGGCACATCATTCACTGCCATAGAGCAGAATTGGTACTACTTAATTCAGCACTCTTTTGTACCTAAGGAACATTTTCCAGTTTTTGGTAAATGTTTCGGCTTTTGGAAGGCATCCCTTGTTATTCAAATACGCCTTAACATTTTCCATCCCCTGTTAAAACATATCCCGGATATCTAAGATATCTGCACTTGATTGATTTTGACATATCAAATTCTTATTTTGCATGCTGAGCTCTTTCCTCGTGCAGTCAACCGCTCCATTGTGAATAATACGAGCCCCAGAGACTTCTATGAAGAAATCAAAACCGACACTAGACGCTCAGATATAATTCAAAAACAATCATTTCTATTGTTTTGTTAGAGAAATGAAATGTTTAATATAACTTCATTGTTATGACACGTAATGAGGCATGTGAAGGAATGGAAAATAAAGAATGCGAGACATTCAGTGATTCTGACTGAAAAGTTTGATCCTTTGAAAAGATGCTGGCATCAAACCAAGTCACTTCTTGAGTTGCATAAAATATTGCTTTCACCTTGTCGACCCAAGGTTATCAATTTAATTCTGTGATTGAATTTTGACTAACGAAGAGGAAGATAACTGTCGTGATTAGTAATTATTGGAAATAATTCAGGTTTGTAATCGTGAAATCGATTGAACAGAAAAATTCTTTTGTATATGAGATCAAACGAAGCATGAAAAATTTGGAAAACCGAGCGAATGTAATTATAAATATGGGTCGATGAGATATAGATATTTATTTCTATGAGAAAACTTTTATCAAATATCTGAAATTCTTGGATAATTGTGCAATATTATGTTGAGAATAAACACATAGACACATACACACATATGTATATATTAAAAAAGTTTTGTTAAATTCAACATACACGGTGTGCATTTTTAACTTTTTATTGTATTTCCAAACTTTGTATGATATGAAGAATGAGATCAAAATTGTTGGTAAACTGTCCGAAGATGTTTTATTCTGTTTTGTTCAGGTAAGTTTGACTGTCTCAATTATTAGCAAGAACTAGATTTTGTGTTTATAGTAGACAATATTTTATTGGCTATGTCCTGGCAATGTTTCAATGACTGAGGATCGCATTGAGGCGTTATATATATATATATATATATACATACATATATATATATATATATATATATATATATATATATATATATATATATATATATATAAAGAAAGAATAGTCAGATTTATAGTTCACAATTCTTTTGCATTTATGCTTAAAACTAGTGCTCGATACACAGTAGAGCATAATAAAATATTATTAATTAAAAATATGTATTCATCGCGATATAGGCCATCATTCCTATACAGTCCAATATCTTCAATATTAATTTCCTGGTCTGCACTCAGATGATATAAAATAAATAGACTAACAAGATCAGAAAACAATGCAGAGTCCAACGATCCCATTGTAATATCAAAATTGTCTTCTGAATTTTTTATCCACTGTTCCTTAGTATGGATGAGAACAGATTTTTTGTGTACATAATAATGTTGCTTTCCGCTTTAGATAGGTCAGAGTGTACAGTGGCAAAATCCATAGCAGCTGTTAAAAGTTCCCTTGATATCGAGGAGTAATATTCTTCGACGTCGAATTGTATTAGTGTAAAATTTGTTTTATCCTTAATATCTAACAAACAATTGCTGACATCTTTGGTATTAATCCATTGTGTCAATCCCAGATACTCTTTAATTAGTTTGTTAATTCTTTCCATTATTTTTCTTACTAAATTTACCGATCTCAGGCCGAGCGGGATTTATAATTCTGGTAGTAGGATTAGCCAAAGAGTCGGGTTTGTGGTCCTTGATGCTAATGTAGCAATCTTTTGTGTTTTCCGACTCTATCACTAATTTTTAATTTATCTGTGATATAGTCATATTTATACTTTATATCATATTATTATTATTATTATTATTATTATTATTATTATTATTATTATTATCTTTTTTATAGTTCTTTGTTAATTTTTTTCTAGAAGGTTATAAACATTTGCTGTTAATTTGTAAAAATTTCCAGTTTTATCAGACATCAAAAATATTTTATCTGTTTCATTACACACATATATATATATATATATATATATATATATACTCAGGTGAATCTTATCAAATGACCACCTAACGCTTTTTTATTTTTTTTTTTACAAACACTAAAGAATTATTATTTTCATTATTATTTTCAAAAATAAATAAACAAACACACGACGTTGGGCGTAGAAGAAGAAGGAGGAGGAGGAGAAATATATATATATATATATTGTTTGATAGATAATTCTTCAGTGCCGGTTTTGAGTCCAAAGTAGCTGAAAAAATTACAACCTTGAAGGTGAAAAATCGTTAAATCTGATTTTTTACACTCTGCGCAAAAATCAAAGGCAAAATTTAATGTCTGCAAAAACAGCGTACAATCAATTTAGAGAGCTGAAATCTAACGCAAAAGATTATTAGAATTATAAAAAAAATATAAATAAAAATTATGGTATATTATTATTATGATGGTCCATGGAAGAGGTTCCTTCCTTGCAAGATTGAGAACGGAAAAAGGGGGGGGTCTCCCATCTTCAAATTGTTAACCCCCCCACCATTTGGGGATGTGCCTCAATTGTACGCAACTATTGTTACTAATATTGATTTTTCGGGTGGGTTGACTTTAAACTTAAACTGGTCCAATTGAACGGCAAAAATACCCAGTAATGAAACACCGAGTCAAAGACAGGGTACATTGCTAGCCTATATATATTTCTGCATATAATACAACAATGCTCAATTTCAAACATACTAATTACCTTATTACTATCTATCTATCTATCTATCTATCTATCTATATATATATATATATATATATATATATATATATATATATATAGATATATGTATCCGAATGTAATTAGAACGAAATAATATCTAAATTCTAACGTTCACAGCATTAATTCAAAAGAGGGCTCAATTCCAAGAGTAGTGCAATAATTATATATATATATATATATATATATATATATATATATATATATATATATATATAGATAGATAGATAGATAGATAGAGAGATAGATAGATAGATAGATAAACCTAGTGAGCCAGACAAACCTACCCAGGTTTCACCTAAACGGATCGTCAGGGAAAGAATGTTGTTTACTCGTATTGGGGTTTTTTCTTTGGGCTTCAGACCTGCATCTGTGCGATTTTTTTTCGGCAGAAGTTCACGTTTGTTGCTCTTTCTTTTTTTAAAACCATTTTTTTCCTCGAGATTGATTTGATTATTTGCAAACCAAGAATTTGAGGGTTTTTCGAGACGAGTCTAGTTGTCTATATATATATATATATATATATATATATATATATATATATATATATATATATATATATATATAATTTTATACAGATGTAAAAACAAGAGCTGTAGCGCTAATAATCTTCATTTAACTGGCGTCAGACATGGTTTCAAGGGTGAAGCATCATTGCTAATAACTCAAGGCGACCAAATGGCGATTTTTTTCCGTCTACGTAACAAAATGGCTGACAAAAATGCAACGTAATTTTCTAATTCATAGTAAATCAACTTACGGATTTAATCACTTGATATTATTCTGTAACAAAATATTCACGAAGATACAAGCCTTAACTTTTTTGCCTACTTATGGAGAATTCAGTTATTTTATTTTGCATGTACTTTTGTTGCTCTTGATAACTATTAGCCCGTTACCATCTCTCTTTCTCCTTTTGTTCTGCCATTCTCTCAATTTTTTTAAGTAGCTTACTCTCTGCTTCCTCTGCTTTTCTAGTCGTCAATATTTTTTGCTTCTCTTTCCTTATTCTGCGAAATAGTATGTTGCTTTCGGAGTGTAACTATCAGTTTTCTTAGTATGACCAAAAACACGAGAAAATGAAACAATAATTTAAACTTTCGTCGTCGTCTGAAGTTCCGTGAGTGATACATCCATGAGCGAATAGTCAAAAATGAGGGACTTTAACGGCGCTGTATCGTGTCCAAGAGTTGTCAGAGTTTGAGAGATAGGGCAAAAATAGTCCGCTGTCTTCCTTTGCATTTGAAACACGGAAATATCCTCCCAGATGAAAATCTTCAAGTTCTTCTTTTAGAATTATGTGGCGAACGAATATTTTTTGTTGGTGCTCAATGATTTGGGGCAGAATGCCTTCTTGTTGAACTGGCTGAAGAACTGAGTCATTCGTTTCATGAACAATCGAAGGAATTTTTAACATTCGCCGGTAAAACCATATTTCTGCAGCTTGAAGGGTCGGTTTGATTTTGGCCTCGTAGCAATATAGTAAAATTGACCACACGTGCGTCTTTAAGAGTCGATGTTTCATATTTAACGAAAGACTTCTGCCAGTGAAATTGTTCTAGTGCCGATTGAATCTATTTTATGCTACGCCCATTCGGCAGCGGATTTCTCTCTCATAGTGATCATTTGCTGTTACCAAGGAGCCTGGATAATTAAAACTGACCACTTAGTCAATTTCCTGATTATAGCAAGTAAGATGATATTTTAGTTCAGGAAATGTTTTTGAGGTGACAATACATTTGCTTTTTTTGGTGGAGGTTGATTTCTAAACTTTACTATTTTGAAATTGAAATTATTCAATTATTCAATTATTATTGTAAAAACTCGATATATGCCAGACAGTGAAGTGCAGATAACATAGTGAAACTGTGAGAGATGGCAAAAATGTATGAAATCTTCAGAGAACTGAAAGAATTGAGGAATTCAACTGGAAACATATTTCTATTCATAATTTAAAATCCTTGGAAAGATATTCACAGTCTTTTGCTAATTGTAGACGTCATAAGAAAATTTAAAACTATTTAGACAACCGTAGATAATAGTTCGATGATGGATGGTATTTCTTTATTTTCTCAGGGAAACATTCTAATTCGTCTATTCTTAAAATAACAACGCAAAATATTAATTGTGTCTATGTGGAGAATGAGGAAGGAACGTATTGCATCTCGCAAATTTGGCTCCAAAGATTATTGGTGTCTCTGCAAGAGCGTATTGAACAATTGGAAACCCTCTATACCTCCTTTATTCAACCAGTTCGAAGTCCTGACCTCCTCTAGCGACAAGGCTGAATGCTTTGCTCGGAAATTTTCATTCAACTCGACGCTCGACTCTTCCGGTGTACCCATACCCGACTTCCCTCTTAGAACTGAGGCCATATTGAGTGGCTTAAACATAACCCCATCTTTGGTACTGGGCGTTATCTCCAATTTAGACCCCAACAAGGCTAGTGGTGGAGACGGGATACCAGCCATTGTCTTGAAGAAATGCGCACCTGAACTGGCGCCCGCCCTTTCTAAACTATACAAATACTGCCTCAAGGAATCTTGTTTTCCTGACTGCTGGAAAAGAACTACGGCGACCCCTCTGACCCTTCCAACTACCGTCCTATCAGTCTCCTTCCCCTCTTCGGCAAAGTCTTCGAAGCCCTAATCAATATCGTGGTGGTTAACCACATCACATCCCATAATCTGCTCCTAGACAAGCAATATGGTTTCCGCTATGCCTGATCTACAGCCGATGTGCTTACAGCTATCACTGAAACAGTTTACCGAGCTCTTCAAAATAACGGGGAAGCCCGAGCCGTGGCACTAGACATCTCCAAAGTATTTGACAGGGTTTGGCATGCCGGCCTTCTTCGCAAGCTCCAAGGTTATGGCATTACGGGTCGATTATATAACCTAATACGATCATTCCTGTCAAACCGTAAATTGAAGGTCGTTCTCAATGGATTCTCCTCCAGTTCCTATCCCACGAACGCAGGTGTTCCTAGGCCCCACTCTATTCCTTATCTACATAAATGACCTTCCTGACGCAATAACTTCCCAAGTTGGCATCTACACGGATGACACCACAATTTATTCCTGCCTCAAAAACAAATCTAGTCTTGCTGACAAAACTCACCTGGCCGTGCGTCTCGAAAAGGACCTCCAATCGATTGTGAACTGGGGCATGAATTGGCTGGTCAACTTCAACGCTTCTAGGACAAAACTGCTCTCTATTAATCACCACAGAGATCCTTCCCTTCCCTCCATTAGAATGTCTGACGCTCAACTTCTCGAGAGCAACTCTCTGCGGCTTCTCGGTCTCACGTTGACTGCTGACCTGAGATGGAATAAATACATTGAGTCAATTGCCTCGTCCACTGCAAGGAAAGTTGGCTCCCTGAGCCGCGCCAGAAAGTTTTTCTCCCAGGAGTCGATCCTCCAGATCTACAAATCAACAATTCGCCCTTGCATGGAGTATTGCTGCCATATATGGTCTGGTGCCCCTTCTGTTTGGCTCGGGGTTCTTGATAGGCTCCAGAGGTGGATATACAATGTAGTTGGCCCTGCCCTGGCGTCTCGTCTACAGTCACTTTCTCACAGACGCGCCGTCGCCTCCCTCTGTCTGTTCTACAAATACTTTCATGGAAATTGTTCCGAGGAGCTGCATTCGCTGGTTCCCAGACGTCATGAGTTCCAGCGCCTTACGAGGCTGGCATCCCGCTCTCACCTCTTCACTGTCGAAACTTCTAAATGTAGCCGTCTCTTCTACTCTAATAGCTTTATGTCTCGCACCTCTCGCCTGGGGAACGCCCTACCCTTTCCCTGTTTCCCTGTGAGCTATAATCTCCAGCTATTCAAGTGTAATGTCAATCGACATCTCCAGTTGCCTTGATCTATCCACTACCCGCATCCTTTCTTCTATCACTCCTATCTGATCTTGCTCTAAACTTTCTGTAACCCCTTGCGTCCTAGTGGCTTCCCGCCTTGCTTGGGGTGAAATGCTTAAAAAAAAAAAAAATGAATTTCCAAGAAAGAAATGAAGTGAAAATGGCTCAAAAGAATATGAATATATTTTTCATTAGGTAGAGAATTTATTTCACAGAGAGATGAATGAACGAATTTTTCTCAGCTTGCATCAGAAATTGTCCCTTCGAATACAGAAAAAATTGTTTTGATTGTAACATTCAAACTGATCCCTAAGTTTAAACAAACAGACATCAATGGAGTAGCTGTGACGAATATCCGATAATCTGTATTTGGATTTATTCTCCGGCCGTTTCTCAGACTCGGTTCACATTACATTAACCTTAGTGACCTCCCTCACCCCATTTGACCTCATCGAATGACGTTACCTTCCCAACCAATTCTTATATTTTTCAAATCTCGTTTATATTGACGAATGAAGATATATATCGCAAAGTGAATTCAGAAGTGCTTGAGACAAGCGATTGCTAAGATGTAAATGTAAAAGAAGAAAATATATTGAAGAAAATCGGCTTTCAAAAGAAACAGTTAAAAATCATAGAAATAAATTCACTGAGATTTTATAACAGAAAAATTAAACATTGATTTTAAGACAATAACATTTTCTGTGCAAAATGCAATCAGGCGGAAAAAGATATTTCCTTATTAAAATCAAATCTAAAAGCATGTTTATATTAGATTTTTGAAATACATTTGTGATAAATTCAACACAATTTAGAAGAAGAAGAAGAAGAAGAAGAAGGAGGAGGAAAAGAAGAAGAAGGAAATGAAGAAGAAAAAGATTAGAAAGAAGGTAGAAAATAAAAAATATAAAACTATGAACGTGAATGATGGTGATGAAAATAACAGTAATAATAAATAACTCATGCCCACTACTAACATCAATACATTCTCCACCATTTCCTCCATTCTTTTCTTTCTTTTTTTCTTTCTTTTTTTCTTTTTTTTTTAGATATGCGGCATCCTTTCTAGATTGGTTAAGAGAAGAATTTAAATTGATAGCTCGATGGAACAGGAAATTAATGGCGCTGCATAAAGTTTTACCCCTAAGAGATGAGGAAAACAAATTCTATGTAACGAGAAAAACATTAGGAAGATGACACATTACTATCAAAGACTGCTTGGTTGGCTAGAAGTAATTGATCAATAGGTAACAAATGCATGAACAATGACGAACTGAAAAAAGAAAGTAAAATAAACAAAATAAAAGAAAGGAAAAAATACGCACAAGTTTCATGCAGAATTATAAAGAGAAATGGTCTTTTGCGAAGTAAAAGTCATAGAAATTGTTACTCAGGAGACATGAGAAATAATGGAAAGTCTTCTATAATTTCGAGATAAATCATTATCATTACAAGAGTTGTTCAGATTATTTATGTTGGGTTCGTTATTACTGCAACCTTTCGTCTCTTCGAAGTAAAAGAAAATCATTGTCATATAAATTCTGTAACAAGAAATAGAAGGATGTCAACAATGTAACTACAATAAACTGATGATATGTAGAAGAGTAAGTAACTTAACGAAAGTAAATGATTTGTGGACAAGACAAATCAAGTTGATTTTCAACAGCATTAATTCATTTCACAAATTGATTGATTTTAGTCCCTTATGAGAGAAGTAAATGACAAAGAATCGCTTAATAATATCCAATGAAAAGATGGAAAATGTCCGAAAGAAACAAAACATGCTGTGACAGATAACGTGGACGAACATAGTAAGTCCGATGTAAAACTTAAGAAAGGAATTTTTTGTAGCATAGCATCTCTGCCGGAAGAACGTATATCATTATTTGGAGAAAGCTTATAAGAAATACCGAACATTTAATAATAAAAATATATGTTTGTAGTATAATAAAAAATATATATAGGTTTGTAGTATAATAAAAAAAAATATAGGTTTGTAGTATAATAAAAAATATAGGTTTGTAGTATAATAAACAAATATAGGTTTGTAGTATATTAAAAAATATATAGGTTTGTAGCATAATAAAAAAAATATAGGTTTGTAGTATAATAAAATATATATATAGGTTTGTAGTATAATAAAAAAAAATATAGGTTTGTAGTATAATAAAAAATATATAGGTTTGTAGTATGAGCGTTTTTGCGAACGGATTGGTCTGGCACTTTTCTTTTCGTCTAATATTATTTTCTCTTTAAATTTATCAAGAAAATGTAGCCTCGATTTCCTCACGGATTGTACATATGAAAGTTAGGCCTTAGAATGACTCGGCAGAGACGTTGTAGTAGTAACAAAAGAAGCTGAAGGTTCTATGAGATTGAAATCTCATCATAGAATTGAATGTTGCCGAATTAATTGTCTTGGGACAATAATTCAACAAAACAACTAAAATTGACAATGTCGTTTTGTTGAAGGAGGATTTGAGATCGTAAACGTAAAAAATGAGATAAAAGAGTTTGGACAATGAGTAGGAATCAGTGAAAACAAATTTACATTGACGCATATTCGGAAGTCTAACTAAATGACATATTTGTAAGTAAAGAAATTAAAAAAAACAGACAATAATATCTGTTGGTGATCTCTTTTAAGAAACATATATCCCTCTTAGTTTATACGAAGAGACTTCATTGTTGGTTACTAGTTATGTCCATAGAATTTTCACTATCATTCTACAGAATGATATTTCTGCTATTTCTATTTTTTCCTAATCTTTGGGGAAATTGTCGAACATTCACTGCCATATCAGAAGACGGATACCACATAGCAACTCAGCACTGAGATTAGAGGTTTAAAAATTCATAGAAAATAGAAATTTTAGAATTAGGGGGCTAAAGTGCTTAGGAAAATGTCGAAGTGTTAAGGAATCTTGTTCTCACTTTGTTTTCGGCATCAATCAGACAATTAACCAGAATACACATGGAAAATTATAAATAATATTAATAACCATAAATCACATAGTAATTTGGGGTAAAAGTGCAATATCTGTTTCTGTGCAATAAATACAAGCAGGCCATATATATATATATATATATATATATATATATATATATATATATATAGAGAGAGAGAGAGAGAGAGAGAGAGAGAGAGAGATAGAGAGAGAGAAAGAGACAGGGGGGAAATTGTGAGTGAGTGAAAACGTTTGATTACTGAAGCCATGGTGTGAGTTGCATCAAAATATATTTTTCATTTCACCCCAAGCAAGGGAATAAAGTCACTAAAATACAGGAGTTACTGAATGAGAAAGAATATGTAAAGCATTAAAGTAAAATATTATTAAGAAATGATAAGAATAAAGGGATTGGACTCAAGAAGACAGTAGATAAGGATTGACATTGTAACTGTTAGCATAGCACATATAGTTACATCTCGCCATTCCAACTGTGAAATGATGAGACCTAGCTGCCAATCTAGTACTGCGCTTATATTCATAAAATCTACGTACCATAGAGGAAAATTTATCAGAACAATTCCAACTATTTTTGTATGATATTTCATTCGATTTCTATAAGGCTATAGAAATATCTTTCGCTACACAATCCAACATTGAATACAGCGACCAAATAGGTACGTATGTACGCAACAACGCATGGATGCGCATATATGCCCAGTCCCAAACTGTTCACATATGTTTCTGTTTGTGTGAGCTCCAGTGAGTGAGCGTGCGTGTGTGTGTGTGTCTGCGTACGTCAATAAGTAAACGTGCGTGTATGTATGTTTGCGTAAGTATGAATGGCGCTCCGACGAAAATTCCCCCCACCACCATAAAAACACCGATATACGCAACCATGTATAAATCCAAAATTTAAAAATTAATCAATTTGTCTGACGATCGCAAATAGCGTGAAACTCAGGGTCACAAACTCACATCAATCCAACTAAATATATTAGCTCAATCACTGACACTGAGCGCTTTCCAATAAGTACCGCGCATATATAATAAATAAATAAATAATATATATATAAAATTGCATATATATATATATATATATATATATATATATATATATATATATATATATATATATATATATATATATATATATATATATTGTTAAATATATATATATATATATATATATATATATATATATATTGTTAAATATAACAGACAATGAATGTCTATTATGTTAGATCATGAACCGTTGTAAACCCCGTATATTTGCTTTAATTTCGGGTGAATATTTTTTATTAAGCTGTTCCTTGATCTAAGCCTTCGGCTCACAGGATATATATATATATATATATATATATATATATATATATATATATATATATATATATATATATATATATATATATATATATATATATATCTGAATGTAATGAGAACGAAAATAATATATAAATTCTATGGTTCACAGCATTAATTCAAAAGAGGGCTCAATACAGATAGTGGAGCAATAATTATTTGTGATAATTTTTTCATATAGACAAAAACAATTTACTCACTACAAAGATGCAACCTTGTATTTGTCTATATGAAAAAAATTATAATATATATATATATATATATATATATATATATATATATATATATGGGGTATGAATATTGTCGATTCGTCTCTTATTTTGGAACCGGTATACATATAAATCCGTACATATGATCATTTACTGTAATCTAATTATTTGTACATTTAAAATCTTTGCAAATTGAAGTCCAAGTTTAATCTGATGGAATTATTCGCTAGTGAATATATATGTATATATGTTCCTTTATATTCATTCTTTCATGATTGAACCACAAAGATTATTGATAAAGACAATTTTTTTTTTTTGGTATTTATAAGCATCATCGTCTACTCTTTTATTCTACATCCGCTTCTCTCTCAGCAGTCACCATTTCCACAGTATTTTTTTTGTAATTTCTCACCTCCTTTCAATGAACGCGAGCGTAAAATTGGCGACCGCTTTTGCTCCCAGCATGATATCTTTTGCGAGATAGCGAACCCCAGGAAGAAGCGATAAAACAGCAGATATTCATCGGTGTTGTTTTTTCTATTTATTCGCTCTTCATCATTTGTTTCTTTATAAGCGTCTTTTTAGAATTATAGCCGAACAGCTCGCGGTATCACAAATGTTTGAACTTAACCCAAATTTTGAATTGTTTGTTCCTTTTGTCACAAAAACTGTTCTACGTAACTTTGCAGTTCTTTGTAGAAATCACAATTGCAATGGACTGCATGTATTTCTCACCTTTTTCCAATTTCACTGAGTGCACTGGAATGACAACATCAACTATTTGACAGGTTTTGCTTTCTAACCTTAATTATTTATACGCTAGTGATACAAAGATATATATCGTATCTAAGATATAACTAATAGATCAGCCAAAGAGATACACCCACTCTTTACAAGAGATGCATATATAGGTGCATAAAAATGCTTAAAATGCATATGCAGCAAAAGATACACTTTGTATGTTTAATGACAGATTCAGACTGAGGCTAAAATAAATGACAGTTCACTTAATAGAAAAAAGGATTTAAAACTGAATTTATTTACAGAAATATGAGTAGGCTTAAACAATTCATGTCATTTTATTTATTACAATTGCACTATCTCTTGATATTGAGCAACATAATGACTGATACTGATTGCACTGAAAAAATTTCTTTCAGGAATCTCCTTGCCTGTACACACACACACACACACACACACACACACACATATATATATATATATATATATATATATATATATATATATATAATCGTTGATCAGATTAATTTTTAATGTAAATTACGAAGTATTTGTTTATAAATGGACAAGTAATCTCCTTTTAGTCTTAATATAAAAAATAAAAAAATAATATTCACATCTCAAATATATATTTTTTTTTACATATATATACAAATCTCGTTTATTTTAAATGCCAAAATATATTTTTAAAATAAAAAAAAAGATTGTGTTGTGTATGAAACACCGAGGCAAGCTATAGGTGAGGGGTATTATCGACATTTATTAATATATACTTAATAGCTCTGCTGTATTACATTGAGCACTGTTTTATTAACAGCAATACTTCATGTAATATATATATATATATATATATATATATATATATATATATATTGTCACGTAGCCCCGATTTCATTAACTATATAGGCGTTAGGCTAAAAAGCACCCCAAAGTAAAATCTTAAATTCTAGTCGAAAATTAGTTAGATATAAAAGAAAAATAAATGAATAAATAAAAATAGAAATTTAATCCAATGCTTTCGACTTGCGAGCGAATATGTTCCATGATCAGCCATACACTCCTCTTCTCTTCACAAATTCTTTCTCTCTTTATCTACTCTTCCACCCACGAGCCAAGGGCCCGTGAACTTTGAAGTGACCCGACGCGAGAATGACCTGGTTCCAAAATTTCGCAGCTATCAGGCATTTGACCATAAGTGTATTTCAGGCACCATCAGGATCTCCTGATGCGATTCACGTGATCAGAACACACTAAGCGTGGATTGAACTTTTGGCCATCACCCAAACACTGCGTGATTTGCGCCCCATCCTCCTGCGTACCCGGTCAAGGACGAAGGGAACCCACGTGACTGTCTTTGGGGGCAGCAGAATCTAAAAAAAGTATTTTCAGTTTCCCTCTGACCAGCGGTGGTTGAACGTCGCTGGGCAAAATCATCAGACTGCCCACTGAGATGAAGAAGACAGCGAAGTCTGTCGACTAGGGGTGAAAGGACTGCTATGAAACTGAATCAACCCAACGAACCGCCTATACGAAATGCTGTGGAACCCCGAACATTTGTGAAGGAAAAGGAATTCAGGAAAATTGCCGGCCGGCCAAAATGTTGTTTTAACATCAGAACTCTCGCTTCGGCGAATCAGAACTTTGTTTGAAAATATCAACTCGACTGAAAGATAAGTTGATTCTCTTGGTTTGATCTGTTTTTATATATATATATATGTATTCGCTCGCGCCTTCTGTTCTTAAATGAACCCTTCCCCTTTGTTAAATGAATGTTCTTTTATTTTCTTTCCTTATTTCTTTATATATATTTATAAATAAATGTTTTATTTTGATATCGTCTTGTGTCTGTTCTTCGTTGATTCCCTTGTGTCGCTTCCATTTCTGAGTGAAGTCCGAGAAAAGATCCCACGTTTTCCTTTTTTTTTAAACCCGTGTTTCATCTATATGCTACAAGTTCGTAACATATAAAATTTGGGGCTCGTTCCGAGAATCTTTTCTCTCTGTTTTTTCACTCGGTAAGAATCGCACAGCTTCATGGTGTCGGCGAACTACAGGCCAAGATGTCGGTTAGAGATAGTTTTCTAGCATCACAGTCTATGGAGAAATTATGTAAGCTTAAAAAGGATGGTATAGTTGAAATAGGGAAGGAATTAGAACTAGAGATAACGAAATCTATGAGAAAAACTCAGCTAGTTAGGATAGTCGCAGAACACATGGTAGATAACGACGTCTTCGACGTAGAAGAATTACGTCAATTATCACTAGACACATCGGAACTTTCGCAGGCACAACTCGAGCTCGAGAAAGTGAAAATTGCGGCCGAGGCTAAGGTCAGAGCCGAAGCTGAAAGAGCAAAAGCTGAAATCGCAAAGGCTAGAATCGAGCAAGAAACTCGATTTCGGGAATTAGACGAAAAGCGGGAACTTCACAAAGCTAGAAGTAGTGAGTTCGAGTTAACGAAGCAGGTCCGACTCGTACCACAGTTTAACGAGGCTGACGTCGACAAGTATTTCGAACATTTCGAGAAGGTCGCCTCAAACCTAGCATGGCCCATTTAAACGTGGCTAATTTTACTGCAGACCGCATTAAAAGGCAAAGCCCAAGAATCGTATGCCGCGCTCTCAGTAGCAGATTGCGCTGAATATAGCATTGTGAAATCGGCTATTTTAAAGTCATACGAGCTAGTGCCGGAGGCATACCGGCAAAAATTTAGAGCCTACCGAAAGGGAGACAGACAAAGGTATGCTGAATTTTCGAGACAAAAAGAAGCCTATTTCGATAGATGGAGTTTATAAAAAAAAAATGAGGTAGATCACGACAGGCTAAGGCAAATGATCCTGATAGAGGAGTTCAAAGAATGTGTCCCTGATAATTTAAATACCTACCTCGATGAAAAAAGGGTAGACACTTTATATGAGATGGCCACCCTCGCTGACGAATACGCGTTAACACATAAGCGGGGTACATTCAATCATAGTAACCCTACCGAGTTTGGAAGCGGTTCACACCGAAGACGTGGGTCTGGTTCTGGTCCGAATTCGAAGTTTGGTCGATCGGTTAGTTCAGGCCGACCATACAGTCCGAGAGATACCAAATCTCAAAATCCTAGTTCCCATTCACCATTTTATCGGCAGACGAATAGGAGAGAGAGGAAACTCCCGATGTGCCACTACTGCAATAAAGTAGGACACCTCGTGTCGAATTGTTGGACGAAGCGGAATGCCGAGTCCAGAGCCCTAAGTCAAGACAGACCCCAAGGGCTAATTTCTTCCGACAGCGTTACCATGAATAGGAAACCCAATGACGAAGATGTGAGAGAGGAGTATAGGCCATTCATATCTAATGGTGCTGTATCCCCCGTGGATAACCCCACGAAGAAGAAATCCATGAAGATCTTGCGGGACACTGGGGAGACCCAGTCCCTGATTGTGGGGATCTTCGTGCCGTGTGGATCGAATTCGGCCACTGGCGAATTTGTTATTATATATTATTATTTGTTATAGCTTTGTTAGCGTCCCCCTTCATCGAATCCACCTTACGTCTGGGGTTATGTCTGGCCCTGTCGAGGTCGGGGTAGTGCCTAGTTTGCCTATGAATGACATATCCATGCTGTTAGGAAATGAATTGGCGGGTGGAAGGGTGATACCCCAACCTAAAGTAGTTCCGGAACCGGTTGCCTCGGTAGACACCGAAAATATCGAGAAAGAGAATTCCGGTATATTTCCCTCGTGTGCAGTGACCAGAGCACAGGCCAGAAGGAAGGCCGATGAAAAGATGAACGAGAGAATCGATAGGACAGAGGACGAAGTGATAGACCTATCGCGGACATTTATAAATCCTGATATGGGATTAAATTATCCTCCCGATAGTCCCGCAAATGGAAATAGCGATGGTATTGTTGAGCCCGCTATAGACATTCCATTATCGAGGAGAGCACTTGTAACAGAGTAGGGGAGTGATTCTGGTCTCACCCCACTCTTCCGTCGCGTATTGCCCGAGGATGAGTTGGAGAAAGTTCCAACCGAATACTTTATAAAGAATGAGATACTAATGAGGAAGTGGAGACCCCCACACACCTCAGCTTCAGAAGACTGGTCGACAGTCCACCAAGTAGTACTCCCTAAACGGTACAGACCGGAGGTAATGAGAACGGCCCATGAGATCCCACTGGGGGGGGGGGTCACCTTAGCGTTAACAAGACGCACAATAAGATTATCAAACATTTTTATTGGCCGGGGATCCGGACAGATATGTCTGAATCCTGTCGGACTCGCCACGCTCGTCAGGCAGTAGTAAAGCCAGCGAAAACTCTTGTCAGCTTTTTTCCCATGATTGGCTTACACAAGGTGGTACGGTCAGACCAAGGGCCTAATTTCATGTCAGAATTATTCAAGAAAATTCTAAGTATACAGTCCCTTCAGTTCAATGCCTATTATCCCCAATTCCAAGAAGCATTGGAAGGTTTTCATTCCACCCTTAAGAATATGATGCGAACATATTGCCTGGACCACCAACACAACTGGGAAGTAGGTATCGAATTTTTAATGTTCGCTGCCCTAGAGTCTATCCAAAAGTTTCTACTGTAGCCCTTTTGTACTAATATTTGGACATTCAGTCCGCAGTCCATTACATGTATTGAAGGAGGACTGGTTACAGGAAGATCTAGCCTCGGGGAGTCTTTTAGGTTATGTTTCCCTTTTCAGAACATGATTAATGTGTCCATCTAACATGGCTCGGTTTCATGGTCCATTTGAAAGGACCAGTAATCTGAAATTCGTCCTGAAAACTCCTGACCATAGTAAACGGAGGCGAATGTGTCACGTTGATAGAATCAACCCTGTAGTGATGATCAGTGGACGTAGCCATGCACCTGAGTCCACGGAGGTCCGAGGTTGAGTAATTGAAGAAAGCGAAAACAATCTCTTTTCTTTTTAGAAAACTGCCATTGATGACATTTTTCTTCTTTTTGATAGGGAGGTGTCACGTAGCTCCGATTTCATTAACTATATAGGCGTTAGGCTAAAAAGCACCCCAAAGTAAAATCTTAAATTCTAGTCGAAAATTAGTTAGATATAAAAGAAAAATAAATAAATAAATAAAAATAGAAATTTAATCCAATGCTTTCGACTTGCGAGCGAATATGTTCCATGATCAGCCATACACTCCTCTTCTCTTCACAAATTCTTTCCCTCTTTTTCTACTCTTCCACCCACGAGCCAAGGGCCCGTGAACTTTGAAGTGACCCGACGCGAGAATGACCTGGTTTCAAAATTTCGCAGCTATCAGGCATTTGACCATAAGTGAATTTCAGGCACCATCAGGATCTCCTGCTGCGATTCACGTGATCAGAAACACACTAAGCGTGGATTGAACTTTTGGCCATCACCCAAACACTGCGTGATTTGCGCCCCATCCTCCTGTGTACCCGGTCAAGGACGAAGGGAACCCACGTGACTGTCTTTGGGGACAGCAGAATCTAAGAAAGGATTTTCAGTTTCCCTCTGACCAGCGGCAGTTGAACGTCGCTGGGCAAAATCGTCAGACTGCCCACTGAGATGAAGAAGACAGCAAAGTCTGTCGACTAGGGGTGAAAGGAGTGCTATGAAACGGAATCAACCCAACGAACCGCCTATACGAAATGCTGTGGAACCCCGAACACTTGTGAAGGAAAAGGAATTCAGGAAAATTGCCGGCCGGCCAAAATGTTGTTTTAGCATCAGAACTCTCGCTTCGGCGAATCAGAACTTTGTTTGAAAATATCAACTCGACTGAAAGATAAGTTGATTCTCTTGGTTTGATCTGTTTTTATATATGTATGTATTCGCTCGCGCCTTCTGTTCTTTAATGAACTCTCCCCCCTTTGTTAAATGAATGTTCTTTTATTTTCTTTCCTTATTTCTTTATATATATTTATAAATAAATGTTTTATTTTGATATCGTCTTGTGTCTGTTCTTCGTTGATTCCCTTGTGTCGCTTCCATTTCTGAGTGAAGACCGAGAAAAGATCACACGTTTTCCCTTTTTTTTTTAAAACCCCGTGCTTCATCTATATGCTACAAGTTCGTAACAATATTTATAAGTTTACTTTTGTCTTTATTCATATTGTCCTTTTACAGATATAGTCTATTTAGAATTTTACACATTGTCGACATGCAAAACAAAAACATATACACGCATTTAATCAGAAGATAAAAAAAAATTATTAATTATCCGCACATTGCATAGAAAAAGAAAAAAAAACTTTCTCAAAAATTGTATCGAAGAAAAATGTATTCCCCATGTATATATATATACATACATATATATTTATTAAATACATTTTTATGTTTAACATTCTTTTTATAGATGCAAGTATTTAAGTAAATGCTCTGTTTATAATAAACAGTATTAAATAACATTTACCGGCCTGAATGTCCGAGAAATTTTCATAGAAAATATTCGTTCTTTCACTGGATTCGAACCTGCATCCTATACGGTACCATCATTTGCGCCGACATGTCTTAACCGACTCGGCCACAAAGGAGAGTTCGGTAGGCAAGGTCGAATTTACTGCTTATAAACTTCAATCTTCCATGAATCTCGTACATTCATAACTGCTCATGGCGTATCAAATGTAAACAAATGGCGTCATACATTAAGAAATGGATAAAGTCCGACAATTTATTTATTAAAGACATTTTTATGTATTTAAATTCGAGCTTGTCTACCAAACGCTCCTTTGTGTCCGAGTCAGTTAAGGCACGTCAGCGTAAATGACGGTTCCGTATAGGATGCATGTTCGAATCCTGTCAAAGGACGAATATTTTCTATGAAAATTTCTCGGACATTCAGGCCGGTAAATGTTATTTAATACTGTTTATTATAAACAGAGCATTTACTTAAATACTTGCATCTATAAAAAGAACGTTAAACATAAAAAATGTCTTTAATAAATAAATTGTCGGACTTTGTCCATTTCTTAATACATACATATATATATTAATGAATATACGTAATATCCAACGTCAATAACAGGAATCGAAGTTTCATGTCGCGTAAAATATAAGAATTAATAATTTATACCATTGAAATTCTTAAGTTAACAAGGCGAAGAATTAAAAAAAATAATTTTAATATTTAAAGTTGGATTAAAAACTTAACACTATATCAAGGGGGATAACTTTTTTTTAAAAATTACAATACCCTAGTTATACAAATTAACTTAAACTAGAACACGGGGTGGGACTATAATATAAGGGTAAGAATATAAAAAAAATAATAGGTTAAAACTATAAGCAATTTATGCCACAGCAGAATTCTGTGTTGATCCATATTTGGCAGGAAAGTCCGCACTTACTCCTTGCGTCGATTAGTTTTGACCGTCGAAAGGCATGTCAATGGTTGGTGTTTTTTTTTTTACTTCTTCAGACTATGACCGATAGATATTCACTACAGCTGAACTGAACGGGAGCACTCCCCAGGCTTTGTTGTTTTGGAAATCATCTAACCCCTTCTTTTGAACATAAAAAAATTCTTCCTTATCAAATTCACTTTAATACCTCTTCTTTCCTATAATTGCGGCATTCAACATATCGAAATAAGAAACAAAATTGTTATGAGACAGTAGATGTCATTCTTGTTACATGTGGTTGGTCATTTATTTGTTTTTTAGAAGGTAAATCAACACGTTTAATTTTGAATCTGACTCCTATACTTATAACTTCACTCTTTCTGTGCAAAAGGTATATTCGTTTTTTTTTAATAAGTTTTTATACTATTCTTGCTTTCATTTGAATTTTCTTGGGTAGAAAATATCTTTCTATTTGATTTTAGTTCAGTAAATACGAGTCCTGGATCGTAGATTGTTTCTCTAGAGGAAAGGGATTGTAATTCTTCATGTCATTACAATCGAGTGTCAAGAAGTCAAGATATGCACGAGTTTCAATATTTGCCCTTACTTCATTTGCCTTTATTGCAGCCCGAAATATGAATTAGAAGCCCGTTATAAACATTTGAAAATAGTATCTGTATCTACATTGGAATATATCACGTACAAATATAATTTATATCTATCTGTGTTGTTCATATCTATCTATCTATCTATCTATCTATCTATCTATCTATCTATCTATCTATCTATCTATCTATCTATCTATCTCCCTCCCCCTCTCTCTCTATATATATATATATCTATATATCAGTCTTCATCTCTCTCTCTATTTCTTAATCTATCTCTATCTATCTGTAATATGTGCATATCTATTTATCTATCTATCTATCTATCTATCTATCTATCTATCTATCTATCTATCTATCTATCTCCCTCTCTCTCTCTCTCTATATATATATATATATATATATATATATATATATATATATATATATATATATATATATATCAGTCTTCATATCTCTCTCTATTTCTTAATCTATCTCTATCTATCTGTAATATGTGCATATCTATCTATCTATCTATCTATCTATCTATCTATCTATCTGTCTGTCTTTTTCCCTGTACATACGTACACATACACGCACACACACATACATAGATACATGCATGCATCTTTCTGTGAATTAGAACGATAGAACAATCAGGAAGGAGGAGGAGGAGAAGTAACGAAGAATTTGGGAACACAGTTATCCCAAGACACCGATGAAAAAAGAATAAAACGAAACTTATAAAAAAATGATGCTTTGTGGATGAGGTTCTGGAAAAAAATAAGCTGAAAGTAGAAGATTACCGTTGTGTGTTCAGCCATAGCAAACACACTTCACTGAGTTACAGAAGAACGGGGTAATGTGGGTTGTTAAGAAATGTTCTGTTGTAAAATCACTTGGATACTCGGGAATGTTCGCATGACTTATCTGCCTAAACTATCAATCTTGGTAGGAAGAGGATTGTATTTAGGTTCGGTTAGGGAACACAACGATGTCTGACGCATTATACATTTACCAATCTAACATTCTCCTCGTCTTGCTCTGTCGGTCGGTCGGTCGGTCCTAGGACGCATCTACTGCATCTCCTGAAGAGCAGTAAAACCTCAACCCCTTAAAAAACAAAACAAAACATAAAAAGACCACACTACCTTTCAAGTGGATGCCTGTATACTCAAGTATACTCAAACCGACCAATGTTTACGTATACAAGTATGTAAAATAAAAACAGTTCCTGATATTAATAAATATTTTAATTTCAAAATGCATTAAAAATCCTGTAACATCCGTGAATTTTGAATAACGATAGCAATAGAATTTGACATTGATATTTTCATATCACAAGAGATCATAGATATGAACAACTGAAGGGCAGAGTAAGAACCAAAACTCTCAACGATGTATATTTTTACAGATCCTGAAAACGAGAATATTTGTGTTTCTGTTCCACGAAAGATGATAAATCAAATTATTTAAATCTCCGAATAATGTGTTAGATAGACATAAATATTTTTCTAATAATAAAAATATTATATCTACTTTCACGTTATTTTTATTTTTTTTTGTTCTGTGTGTTGAGTGTTTAAAAGCTTTAAACGAAATAAAGAAAAATCCACAAATAAATGTGATAAAAACCCGTCGGATTAATAAACAAAAAAAAAAAATATTATTTTCTCTTTTGAAAATTAATTTGTTTACGCGTTGATAAATATATTGTTTAAAAGAGCGAGCATGTCAGCAGAAGTTAGGTATTTTCTGGAGTGATACAATGAACCGACCATTCTTCCAGTACCTTTGTCGATGTCATGAATATACATGTTTCATTTGAGGTTGGGAGTAGGTTTCAGACCCAACAAGTGTTCTTTGAGTGTATGACCACTCATCAGATTAATACAATTTTAGGGACTGCCAAGGGCTGATGAAACGTTAATTGGTTTGTTTTGAAGACTAAAAACTAGAATTTCCCCCTTGAGATGTGAGTTTGGTCAGAGGAGAAATCAATTACTAGGCATTTGGCATCGAGATATATTTATTAAAGATCTGAGAATATTATTCGGAAGATCGTTAATATAGAGAAGAAAATATGTAGGACCAAGAATTTTTTTTTTTTTGGTATCGGGGGGACTGCATTGATCTCATTGACGCGCCTCAGGGTACCATTAACTACCAAGTTTATCAACGTACCTGATGGCAAAGACTTGATAACTGAGAAGACCCTCACAGAGGTTCCATAGCTAGAAAGACTGTGTAGCAATCACCTATGCCACACCTTGTCAAAAGCCTTCGAGATATCTAAGGTGATCGCCCTCAGAATATGTCTAATATCAAACGCTTTACTACTTCTACGTGTTATCATTTCATATTTTCATCAGTTCTAAATGTTGGTATTATGCACAAAATAAAGCAATTTTAACTACGCTACCTACAACCACATCATGACACAAAACACTAGATTAAAATGAATAAACTAATAAGTGCCAAAATTTAAAAATATCTCATGATCTAAATATAATAAAGTTTATTTCAAATACCAAAAATTAGAGCCGAAAAATATATACAAAATTAAAAAAATGAAATATATTTAATATTTTCAGTTTATAAATTGAAAATATTAAATAAATAAATAAAGAAAACAAAAAGTTCGATTAAAAAATAAAATAAAATTATCAGTTCTAACCAGAAGAACTTAGAAAATCTGTTTTTTTTTTCTTACCATCAATTAACTTAAACGTCCAGTGGCTTATATAGAGAGTCCGCAAAAGTAATAGTGTCACGTGGGTTGAAGATCGCCCGAAGCATGAAACTAACAGTCATCATGCAATGTTGATTCATATGTCCACACTGCTATATCTTTGATTACGAGCCCTCTTCCTACATAAAAAACAAACAATATAACATTTTTATATATGTATTATGTTTTATGCACAAAACTAATAATACTAGTAATTAAAAATAAATTTGAATTATTATCTTAATGATCATTTTTTTCGTAAAAATATCCTTGAGCAATATATGGATCCATCTCTTCTCCCCTATCAGCTATAGGTTAAGTAGTAGACTAGCCTGGACTCTCTAGCCTTGATTGGTGACTAGTCTAAGAAAAGGAGAATATTGAATTCCAATCCACTGTATTTTTCAGGCAAAATTTAACAAAGCAAGAATGGCGTTAACACTCGAAAGGGATACAGTCATGTGATTATAATGTTATGCCTTCAAGACAAGAACGAAGAAAAATATAGCGAATGTGACCGAGAAGTGATCCATTTTATTGGTTAGGAAGAAATTCCGGCATATATCAGTACGATTTGTCTATAAATTTTGATTGTATCAGTCATTCCCGCAGAATGGAACCAACAAATATCATGACTGCTTATGTCCTGAAGGAGGGACATGGTATTAGAACATGTCTACAGGAGAGACATAATCCTTTTTCAGTAACTGATATAAGAAAAGAAAAACAGAATAGGGTAAGCCATTAATCTACTGCCACGTGAGAAATAAAGTATTCGTTACAGGTTAGAATAATTTGGTAATAAAAAAAAAAACTATTAGAAATACTGAGCGACAGGCACACTGTTCAACGCAATAATATCTCGGAAAAAAAAACCCCCAAAAAACTGGAGATTAAATATCAAGTTGCCGGTAATCCAGAAGAGAAATTATTGAAAGAACAAGAGCGATTAAGTGAAGAATTTGTGAGCCTTATAGACATTTTAAAGGAAAAGACAGAAACGGATGAAAAGTATTTGTCAGGGTTGAATGTTGAGAAAGAAAGATCCTAACAGAAAGAAATAGCAAATCGCCACACCCACCAAAACGATATAGGAGAGGAAGAAATACCGACCATCTTTGAGAAGAAAGGTGTGGAAAAAAAGGAAATCTGAAACCTAGGAAGTTAATAAAATTTTCTAAGAAATGAATTAACAACCGAATGACTGAATGACAATTGAATGCATTAATAACGAGAGAAAGAATTAATAAAGGAAGAAAAAAAATCAATAAAAAACAAACCTGCTTGGGAAATCAGATGAGATAGTTAAACCAATAAAGAACAAGGAAAAAAAAATACATAAAAAACTATAAAAAATAAAATAAAACTAATAAGCGCTTTAGTGTAGGAAATTAGCGAAAATAATTGGCTAAAGAAGATCGGTTAAAACGATACAGACATATTACAAATATAAATATACAAGTCAGCACGTTAAAAATAACGAAAATAATTGTATAAGGATATAAACAAAAAAAAGGAGATAAAACAAGACAAAACTAGATATTTACAAACAATTAGAGAATATATAATAAGCAAAAAAAGTCAAAAAGAAAAAACAACCGGCATAGCACCTCAGTATTTGTAAAATAAATTAAAGCAACTTTTAAGGATGATTTATCGCCACACATCCGACCCCTGAAAATAGTTATACGGAAAGCACCCATGACAGATTGAGTCCACAGATTTCGGATCAAGAAATCTATAACCATACACTATGTGAACAATTTCAATTTTGTCTGAAGAAGTCCATGAATCGAAGACTCGAAACAGCAAATTGCATTTAAACATACACCGAGAAACAAACTTATGCGAGGTTCATATGCGCTTATTCTGGTTGTTAAAATTGTCTGGTAATTTAAGTGATGGAAACTACCAATGGAGAGCTGAGGACGAAGATCCGAACAATAAAATATTTTCTGAAGAAAATTCAGAAGGCAAAATGACAGACTAGGAATTCAAACCGTTCGATCTACGAATCAAATAATGATAATACATAATGTTTTTTTACACTAACAATAATACTGATTGGCTAAAAATAAAAAAAAACAGGACTCATCAACAATGACGTCTGAGTTCAAACGGTCATAATGTGACTTCCAAAATATGCCCAGCAAAAGAATGAAAGAATAATGAAAATTAAATTATGAAAATGTCGTTCATATGAAAAACATGGCAAACAAAGCATATTAGTTTCAGTGTTAAATATATGAACCCAACGCAAATCAGTAACTATCCGAGAAAAATAAAAGAACTTCAAGATCATTAAGTTTCACATTGATAACATCGTCCACATGAGAAAATCGAATCTTGCAGTAAAAAAAAAAAGATATTTATGAATAGTGGTCATCGCCGTGCTCACCGTTAACCGGCTGAAACCGAAGGAAAGCAAAACAAAAATGGAAAAATACGAAAATTCGGCCTGGAAACTGAGCATTTTGGAACATGAAGGCTAGGGGTATAAACTATAATAGCCGGATTATTTGTAACTGTACCAGAAACGGTAATTCACGGCAATATAGAGACTGAATACAGCATTGCTTGTGTGTGTGAAGATAATGAAAAAGCTAATGAAGAGACAGATTGCAACTAAATTTTCACTGATAACCCATACACATTTGGCGTGAACATACAAATACATTAAATAATAATAATATTAATAATAATAATACAATAATAATAATGATGATGATGATGATAATAATAATGCATTAAATAATAATAATAATAATGATAATAATTATGGAAAATTTATATGAAGTCAAAGAAAAGATAAAAACTGACAAAAATAAGCTGCTTGGAAAGCAAAATTAAAGCAAGAATTAGCGCGAATTAAATGGAAATTATCGAGAGTAGATAGGATTTCAAGGATGTCAAATATTTGCCAACGGAAAAGCAGGAAGATCAAACGGAAATATAACATCAAAATAGTAAATGAAATTCGATCAATCAAGGAAATATTTAAACAGAAACTGCAATTAAATTTACAGAGAAGAGTATATGAAAAGCGTTGTAGGTTCTATCAACAAAATAAGATATTTCAAACAGACTTCAAGAATTTCAAGATGAGGAGTTATCAGTATTTACTCTATTTATTTTCGAACTCTTGCTCTCACCTTTGTCTTCGTTGTTGTTATCACAAAGTTTCGACCGCTCCACCGGCCTTCATCAGATGTTTATCGATCTGGGTATCCTTCAGGGAATTCTGAACTGAAGCCATTTCTTTAAACTATGACGATAGATTGTTCTCGTTCCATGTCTCGGGATACCGTCTAATTAATATTTTAATCCACTTGGCTATTGTCCTATACGACAAGTTTCTGTAGTGAACCTGGCGTCTTAAACCTGACCTGCCTGCTGATTAATGCTGCTACTGTAGCAGATGCTGCTGTCTGTCATGGACAGAGGAACGCTCTTTTTAAATATTTAAGATTGATTCCATTATTTCAACCATTATTTTATTTGAATAAGTTGTTCCGTGGAATGAAATACGTCGCTACATTTATCATCTAAATGCAACCACTTTCTAAGATCAATAGCTAAAAATGGTTTCGAGCGAATTAAGCCTGTCTGTCTCAGAAAGGACTACCCTTCTTCGAATCTAGTGAATTGCAGAATCACAAAGGTTTTTAACAAATAGCAGAAATCACATCACTCGAGGAATTTCAACAACAGCAATAACTAAATCGGATATTATATATAACTCGAAGAGAAAATAAGGACATAAGCACGATTGTTCACTTTAAACACTACTTCAAACAAAAGGTTAGGAAGGAAACCCCCATCAACTCTGAAAAGAGAAATAACAGTTACTAGATTTTAGGAACCTATTTTCCAGGAATATTCTTTTAATAGAAAGATTATATAAATCTCTCTGCTCGGTCAATGAATGTTGAATGTTTTCTTCTAAGGATACGGCTAATATTATTATTACCATTATCATCTTGTCATCGTGTGTGTGTGTCTGTGAAGAGTGAAGGCAATTGTTGGAACAGATTTGCCTGATTCTTGTCTATCCAACATCCAACGTTTTATGGTGAACTAAAACCCAGCAATAGTCATGATTAAGATGCAACATTTCAAACGGCTGATGTTGTGTATTTAATGAAGAGAACTTTTGCCGCGACCAGTTTACTTTTGAGTATAATGAAATATCTTATTCTTCGTGGGAAAACTACTGTATATACTCGACTATAGTGCTAGTTTCTATGATCATTTTTTTTGTATGCAAAAATAAGTCATTTTTTAAAATGTTATTCATCACGCTTTATCTATGACCGGGTAGTTTTTATTTTCTCTGAAAGGGCTAAAATTCATCAGGGTTCGCAATAAACATGAAATCGACTTACGCACGAGTATATTTAAGCTACGAGTATATACAGGTGGTTTTGCGTCTTAAATACTTGTGGCCTTGAAGCAGACTTATTCAGTATACACTGACCGTATGTACTTGGCATTTATACTTTCTTCAAATCTCTATATGTTGATGTCCATGAAAACATGAACCTTTCTTTTATTCCTTGCATATTTATACGATTTCTTTGTCGATTTCATTCGCATATTCGAATTTTCTTTAAGATGTTGTCATACTTTTGTGTTTCTCGTACTGACTTTTGTTGTGCCAAGATTTGAAGTAAGAATCAAAATTGACAGTTGTAATTGCTGTCAGCATTTTGGCGAAAATTTTAGATTCAAAGAAATACGCCATTGTTTGATGATCGGTTGCTTTTAAATTGTTTGATCTCAGAATACTGTCATTAGCTTTTACTCCACTGATGATGTCAGAAAGTCGATTTTTTCCAATTTTGAACGAAGTTTTATTTGTCCGCGTCTCATTAGCCATTGTTAGATATTGTGTTAGCAGATGCCCCCATTTTTTGTAGGAATAGAATCCGTTGATTGGTTAGGGCATGAACGACACTGAATAGTTTGTTGCTTCTTAATGTTTTGTTATGCTTGCTGTATCGTGCAAGTCTCACTCGGTTTTTCTCGGTGAAAGGTCGTCTATGTTCTTTCTCCAAGATGATTAACATTGAACGTCTTCATGTTCGAAAATTTGTTTTTCATCGTTTCACTCGTTTGTAGATAACTCAAAGTTAGCCGAATCGCCAATTGAAACTGGTGAATTGAAGTAATTGGACACGAACTTCAGAAAGTTGCATTTTATTTTTAGCCTCTTGCTATGTGCGTGTGGGAAAAATCAACGCATACACGAATATGTAAATATGTAAATTTTATTCAATAAAACAATGTAGGATTAAATCTCATCTAATCAGAAGCAGTCCCACGATCAGGTGGGATCGCAGGATCACTGAGTACAGAATATATTCCTTCTCCATATCTGGGTTGAAGTCTGGAGAGATATTAATTTATGCGTAGCTTGTCTTGAGCAACTAGATCTGGCGGAGACAATGCATCCAAACCACAAACGATGTCCTCCAACTTGAAGACTCGCTTTGGTTACGGACACGTGGTTGTTGATTTCATTTGTAGTGGGGTGGGGGGCCTTGACCTTTGGCGTCACACTAAGACGTCATTGTTCAGTGATGTCGTATTATCTCCTTACAGAGCTATGGAGTCCAGTCTATCACATTGTGCTAGATCAGTGTTTCTCAAACTTTTTAAGTAACGGCATACCCAGGAGAAAATGATAAATATAAATATTACAGCACGCCTAGGAGCAAATGAAAATATCACGACACGCGTACGAGCAAATGATAATATCACAGCATGTCTAGGATCAAATGATAATATCACGGTATGCCTAGGAGCAATTGATAATATCACAGTATGCCTAGGAGCAAATGATAATATCACGGAATGCCTAGGAACAAATGATAATATCATGGAATGCCTAGGAGCAAATGCAAATATCACGGTATGCCTAGGAACAAATGAAAATTTCATGGAATGCCTAGGAGCAAATGATAATATCACGGCATGACTAGGAGGAAATGAAAATATCATGGTACATCTAGGAGAATATGAATATATCACGCTATGCCTAGGAGCAAATGACAATATCACGGTACGCCTAGGAGCAAATGAAAATATCACCGCAAGCCTAGGAGCAAATGAAAATATCACGGCATGCTTAGGAGCAAATAATAATATCAGGGTATGACTAGGAGCAAATGATAATATCACTGTAAGCCTAGGAGCAAATGGTAATATCACGGTATGCCTAGGAGCAAATAATAATATCATGGCATGCCTAGGAGCAAATGAAAATATCTCTGTATGCCTAGGAGCAAATGAAAATATCACGCTATCCCTACGAGCAAATGAAAATATCACTGCATGCCTAGGAGCAAATGAAAATATCACGGTATGCCTAAGAGCAAATGAAAATATCATGGTATCCATAGGAGCAAATGAAAATATCACGGTATGCCTAAGAGCAAAGGAAAATATCACAGCATGCCTAGGAGCAAATGAAAATATCATTGTATGCCTAGGAGCAAATGATAACATCATGGTAAGCCTAGTTGCAAATGATAATATCACGGAATGCCTACGAGCAAATGATAATATCACGGCATGACTAGGATCAAATGAAAATATCATGGTATGTCTAGGAGAATATGAAAATATCAGGGTATGCCTAGGAGCAAATGAAAGTATCACAGTACGCGTACGAGCAAATGAAATGAAAATATCACGGTATGCCTAAGAGCAAAGGAAAATATCACAGCATGCCTAGGATCAAATGATAATATCACGGCATGCCTAGGAGCAAAGGAAAATATCACGGTATGCCTAGAAGCAATCGATAATATCACGGTATGCCTAGGGGCAAAGGAAAATATCACGGTATGCCTAGGAACAAATGATAATATCATGGCATGCCTAGGAGCAAATGAAAATATCACGGTATGCCTAGGAACAAATGAAAATATCATGGAATGCCTAGGAGCAAATGCAAATATCACGGTATGCCTAGGAACAAATGAAAATATCACGGTACGCCTAGGAGCAAATGAAAATATCACGGTATGTCTAGGACCAAATGAAAATATCACAGCAAGCCTAGGAGCAAATGAAAATATCCCGGCATGACTAGGAGAAAATGAAAATATCATGGTATGTCTAGGAGCAAATGATAATATCACGGTATACCTAGGAGCCAAATAAAATATCACGGTATCCCTAGGGGCAAATGAAAATATTAAGGAATGCCTAGGAGCAAATGATAATATAATGTTACGTCTAGGAGAAAATGAAAATATCACGTCATCCCTAGGTGAAAATTAAAATATCATGCTATGCCTAGGAGCAAATGATAATATCACGGTATGCCTAGGAGCAATTGATAAGATCACGGTATGCCTAGGACCAAATGATAATATCACGGTATGCCTAGGAGCAAATGAAAATATCACGGTATGCCAAGGAGATATTGAAAATATCACGTAATGCCTAGGAGCAAATGATAATATCACTGCATGACTAGATGGAAATGAAAATATCATGGTATATCTAGGAGAATATGAATATATCACGCTATGCCTAGGAGCAAATGAAAATATCACGGTATGCCTAGGAGCAAATGACAATATCACGGTACCCCTAGGAGCAAATGAAAATATCACAGCAAGCCTAGGAGCAAATGAAAATATCACGGCATGCTTAGGAGCAAATAATAATATCAGGGTATGACTAGGAGCAAATGGTAATATCACGGTATGCCTAGGAGCAAATGATATTATCATGTCATGCCTAGGAGCAAATGAAAATATCTCAGTATGCCTAGGAGCAAATGAAAATATCACGGTATGCCTAGGAGCAAATGAAAATATCATGGCATGCCTAGGAGCAAATAAAAATATCATGGTATCCATAGGAGCAAATGAAAATATCACGGTATGCCTAGGAGCAAAAGAAAATATCATTGTATGACTAGGACCAAATGATAACATCATGGTAAGCCTAGTGTCAAATGATAATATCACGGAATGCCTAGGAGCAAATGATAACATCACGGCATGACTAGGAGCAAATCAAAATATCATGGTATTTCTAGGAGAATATGAAAATATCACGCTATGCGTAGGAGCAAGTGAAAATATCACGGAATGCCTAGGAGCAAGTGAAAATATCAAAGAATGCCTAGGAGCAAATGATAATATCACAGTACGTCTAGGAGAAAATAAAAATAACACGGCATGCCTAGGAGCAAATTATAATATCACGGTATGCCTAGGAGCAAATGTTAATATCACGGTAAGCGTAGGAGCAAATGAAATTATCACGACATGCCTACGAGCAAATGATAATATCACGGTATGCCTAGGAGCAAATGATAGTATCACGGAATGCCTAGGAGGAAATGAAAATATCACGTCATGCCTAGGAGCAAATGATAATATCACGGTATGCCTAGGAGCAAATGAAAATATCACGGTATGCCTAGGAGCAAATGAAAATATCACGGTATGCCTAGGAGCAATTGATAATATCACGGCATGCCTAGGAGCAAATGAAAATATCACGGTATGCCTAGGAGCAAATGAAAATATCACGGTATACCTAGGAGCAAATGAAAATATCACGGTATGCCTAGGAGCAAATGAAAATATCACGGTATGCCTAGGAGCAAATGAAAATATCACGTCATGCCTAGGAGCAAATGAAAATATCACGGTATACCTAGGAGCAAATGAAAATATCACGGTATGCCTAGGAGCAAATGAAAATATCACGGTATACCTAGGAGCAAATGAAAATATCACGGTATGCCTAGGAGCAAATGAAAATATCACAGCATGCCTAGGAGCAAATGAAAATATCATTGTATGACTAGGACCAAATGATAACATCATGGTAAGCCTAGTGTCAAATGATAATATCACGGAATGCCTAGGAGCAAATGATAACATCACGGCATGACTAGGAGCAAATCAAAATATCATGGTATTTCTAGGAGAATATGAAAATATCACGCTATGCGTAGGAGCAAGTGAAAATATCACGGAATGCCTAGGAGCAAGTGAAAATATCACGGTATGCCTAGGAGCAAATGAAAATATCACGGTATGCCTAGGAGCAAATGAAAATATCACGTCATGCCTAGGAGCAAATGAAAATATCACGGTATACCTAGGAGCAAATGAAAATATCACGGTATGCCTAGGAGCAAATGAAAATATCACGGTATACCTAGGAGCAAATGAAAATATCACGGTATGCCTATGAGCAAATGAAAATATCACAGCATGCCTAGGAGCAAATGAAAATATCATTGTATGACTAGGACCAAATGATAACATCATGGTAAGCCTAGTGTCAAATGATAATATCACGGAATGCCTAGGAGCAAATGATAACATCACGGCATGACTAGGAGCAAATCAAAATATCATGGTATTTCTAGGAGAATATGAAAATATCACGCTATGCGTAGGAGCAAGTGAAAATATCACGGAATGCCTAGGAGCAAGTGAAAATATCAAAGAATGCCTAGGAGCAAATGATAATATCACAGTACGTCTAGGAGAAAATAAAAATAACACGGCATGCCTAGGAGCAAATTATAATATCACGGTATGCCTAGGAGCAAATGTTAATATCACGGTAAGCGTAGGAGCAAATGAAATTATCACGACATGCCTACGAGCAAATGATAATATCACGGTATGCCTAGGAGCAAATGATAGTATCACGGAATGCCTAGGAGGAAATGAAAATATCACGTCATGCCTAGGAGCAAATGATAATATCACGGTATGCCTAGGAGCAAATGAAAATATCACGGTATGCCTAGGAGCAAATGAAAATATCACGGTATGCCTAGGAGCAATTGATAATATCACGGCATGCCTAGGAGCAAATGAAAATATCACGGTATGCCTAGGAGCAAATGAAAATATCACGGTATACCTAGGAGCAAATGAAAATATCACGGTATGCCTAGGAGCAAATGAAAATATCACGGTATGCCTAGGAGCAAATGAAAATATCACGTCATGCCTAGGAGCAAATGAAAATATCACGGTATACCTAGGAGCAAATGAAAATATCACGGTATGCCTAGGAGCAAATGAAAATATCACGGTATACCTAGGAGCAAATGAAAATATCACGGTATGCCTAGGAGCAAATGAAAATATCACGGTATGCCTAGGAGCAAATGAAAATATCACGGTATACCTAGGAGCAAATGAAAATATCACGGTATGCCTAGGAGCAAATGAAAATATCACAGCAAGCCTAGGAGCAAATTATAATATCACGGTATGCCTAGGAGCAAATGTTAATATCACGGTAAGCGTAGGAGCAAATGAAATTATCACGACATGCCTACGAGCAAATGATAATATCACGGTATGCCTAGGAGCAAATGATAGTATCAGGGAATGCCTAGAAGGAAATGAAAATATCACGTCATGCCTAGGAGCAAATGATAATATCACGGTATGCCTAGGAGCAAATGAAAATATCACGGTATGCCTAGGAGCAAATGAAAATATCACGGTATGCTTAGGAGCAAATGAAAATATCATGGTATACATAGGAGCAAATGAAAATATCACGGTATGCCTAGGAGCAAATGAAAATATCACGGCATGCCTAGGAGCAAATGAAAATATCACGGTATGCCTACGAGCAAATGAAAATATCACGGCATGCCTAGGAGCAAATGATAATATCACGGTATGCCTAGGAGCAAATGAAAATATCACGGTATGCCTAGGAGCAAATGAAAATATCACGGTATGCTTAGGAGCAAATGAAAATATCATGGTATACATAGGAGCAAATGAAAATATCACGGTATGCCTAGGAGCAAATGAAAATATCACGGCATGCCTAGGAGCAAATGAAAATATCACGGTATGCCTACGAGCAAATGAAAATATCACGGCATGCCTAGGAGCAAATGAAAATATCACGGTATGCCTAGGAGCAAATGAAAATATCACGTCATGCCTAGGAGCAAATGAAAATATCACGTCATGCCTAGGAGCAAATGATAATATCACGGTATGCCTAGGAGCAAATGAAAATATCACGGTATACCTAGGAGCAAATGAAAATATCACGGTATGCCTAGGAGCAAATGAAAATATCACGGCATGCCTAGGAGCAAATGAAAATATCACTGCATGCCTAGGAGCAAATGAAAATATCACGGTATACCTAGGAGCAAATGAAAATATCACGGTATGCCTAGGAGCAAATGAAAATATCACGGTATACCTAGGAGCAAATGAAAATATCACGGCATGCCTAGGAGCAAATGAAAATATCACTGTATGCCAAGGAGATATTGAAAATATCACGTAATGCCTAGGAGCAAATGATAATATCACGGTATGCCTAGGAGCAAATGACAATATCACGGTATATCTAGGAGAATATGAATATATCACGCTATGCCTAGGAGCAAATGAAAATATCACGGCATGCCTAGGAGCAAATAATAATATCAGGGTATGACTAGGAACAAATGATAATATCACTGTAAGCCTAGGAGCAAATGGTAATATCACGGTATGCCTAGGAGCAAATGATAGTATCAGGGAATGCCTAGAAGGAAATGAAAATATCACGTCATGCCTAGGAGCAAATGATAATATCACGGTATGCCTAGGAGCAAATGAAAATATCACGGTATGCCTAGGAGCAAATGAAAATATCACGGTATACCTAGGAGCAAATGAAAATATCACGGTATGCCTAGGAGCAAATGAAAATATCACGGTATACCTAGGAGCAAATGAAAATATCACGGTATGCCTAGGAGCAAATGAAAATATCACAGCAAGCCTAGGAACAAATTATAATATCACGGTATGCCTAGGAGCAAATGTTAATATCACGGTAAGCGTAGGAGCAAATGAAATTATCACGACATGCCTACGAGCAAATGATAATATCACGGTATGCCTAGGAGCAAATGATAGTATCAGGGAATGCCTAGAAGGAAATGAAAATATCACGTCATGCCTAGGAGCAAATGATAATATCACGGTATGCCTAGGAGCAAATGAAAATATCACGGTATGCCTAGGAGAAAATGAAAATATCGCGGTATGCCTAGGAGCAAATGAAAATATCACGGTATGCCTAGGAGCAAATGAAAATATCACGGTATGCTTAGGTGCAAATGAAAATATCATGGTATACATAGGAGCAAATGAAAATATCACGGTATTCCTAGGAGCAAATGAAAATATCACGGCATGCCTAGGAGCAAATGAAAATATCACTGCATGCCTAGGATCAAATGAAAATATCACGGTATGCCAAGGAGATATTGAAAATATCACGTAATGCCTAGGAGCAAATGATAATATCACGGTATGCCTAGGAGCAAATGACAATATCACGGTATATCTAGGAGAATATGAATATATCACGCTATGCCTAGGAGCAAATGAAAATATCACGGCATGCCTAGGAGCAAATAATAATATCAGGGTATGACTAGGAACAAATGATAATATCACTGTAAGCCTAGGAGCAAATGGTAATATCACGGTATGCCTAGGAGCAAATGATAGTATCAGGAAATGCCTAGAAGGAAATGAAAATATCACGTCATGCCTAGGAGCAAATGATAATATCACGGTATGCCTAGGAGCAAATGAAAATATCACGGTATGCCTAGGAGGAAATGAAAATATCACGGTATACCTAGGAGCAAATGAAAATATCACGGTATGCCTAGGAGCAAATGAAAATATCACGGTATACCTAGGAGCAAATGAAAATATCACGGTATGCCTAGGAGCAAATGAAAATATCACAGCAAGCCTAGGAGCAAATTATAATATCACGGTATGCCTAGGAGCAAATGTTAATATCACGGTAAGCGTAGGAGCAAATGAAATTATCACGACATGCCTACGAGCAAATGATAATATCACGGTATGCCTAGGAGCAAATGATAGTATCAGGGAATGCCTAGAAGGAAATGAAAATATCACGTCATGCCTAGGAGCAAATGATAATATCACGGTATGCCTAGGAGCAAATGAAAATATCACGGTATGCCTAGGAGCAAATGAAAATATCGCGGTATGCCTAGGAGCAAATGAAAATATCACGGTATGCCTAGGAGCAAATGAAAATATCACGGTATGCTTAGGTGCAAATGAAAATATCATGGTATACATAGGAGCAAATGAAAATATCACGGTATTCCTAGGAGCAAATGAAAATATCACGGTATGCCTAGGAGCAAATGAAAATATCACGGCATGCCTAGGAGCAAATGAAAATATCACGGTATGCCTAGGAGCAAATGAAAATATCACGGTATACCTAGGAGCAAATGAAAATATCACGTCATGCCTAGGAGCAAATGATAATATCATGGTATGCCTAGGAGCAAATGAAAATATCACGGTATACCTAGGAGCAAATGAAAATATCACGTCATGTCTAGGAGCAAATGATAATATCACGGTATGCCTAGGAGCAAATGAAAATATCACGGTATACCTAGGAGCAAATGAAAATATCACGTCATGCCTAGGAGCAAATGATAATATCACGGTATGCCTAGGAGCAAATGAAAATATCACGGTATACCTAGGAGCAAATGAAAATATCACTGCATGCCTAGGAGCAAATGAAAATATCACGGTATACCTAGGAGCAAATGAAAATATCACGGTATGCCTAGGAGCAAATGAAAATATCACGGTATGCCTAGGAGCAAATGAAAATATCACGGTATACCTAGGAGCAAATGAAAATATCACGGCATGCCTAGGAGCAAATGAAAATATCACTGCATGCCTAGGAGCAAATGAAAATATCACGGTATGCCAAGGAGATATTGAAAATATCACGTAATGCCTAGGAGCAAATGATAATATCACGGTATGCCTAGGAGCAAATGACAATATCACGGTATATCTAGGAGAATATGAATATATCACGCTATGCCTAGGAGCAAATGAAAATATCACGGCATGCCTAGGAGCAAATAATAATATCAGGGTATGACTAGGAACAAATGATAATATCACTGTAAGCCTAGGAGCAAATGGTAATATCACGGTATGCCTAGGAGCAAATGATAATATCATGGCATGCCTAGGAGCAAATGAAAATATCTCAGTATGCCTAGGAGCAAATGAAAATATCACGGTATGCCTAGGAGCAAATGAAAATATCACGGTATGCCTAGGAGCAAATGAAAATATCACGGTATACCTAGGAGCAAATGAAAATATCACGTCATGCCTAGGAGCAAATGATAATATCACGGTATGCCTAGGAGCAAATGAAAATATCACGGTATACCTAGGAGCAAATGAAAATATCACGCTATGCCTAGAAGTAAATGATAATATCACGGTATGCCCAGGAGTAAATGAAAATATCACTGTATGCCTAGGAGCAAATGAAAATATCACGGTACTCCTTGGAGTATATGAAAATATCATGTCAGACTTAGCAAAGTTTTTAAAGGGTCAAAATTTTAATGTTATGAAATAAAACCATAGAATTAAAAAAATATCCCAACAAATCTGAATTTACTTTATTTCAATTTTTCTATTCAACTATTTTTGTATGTTATTTAGTTTGAAACCTGTGACTGGTTTTTTTTTGATTTCTTTAAAGTTCAGTCGAATGTGCGATAAGCTGAGCCTCATTCCTTCTTCAGTTGAGCGTAGTCTTTCTTGTTTCTTATTTTTTATATTATTTAGGGTGGAAAAGCGTATTTTGCCTAAATAAGAAGCAGAAAATTGTAATAAACCTGATGAAGTCTTTTTAGCTAATGTGGAATATTGCTTTTGTCTTGAAATTCAAAATGCTACCGACGAAGATTTTCTTTTGAGCCCTCGATTACTACATATAATGGCTAATTATTCTTCTTTACATAACTAAAGTCTAATCTTAGTAGGAACTTTTATGAAGGGATTTCGAATCCAATCATACTTTTCCATGTTCAATGACGGAAGATTATAATCGATGCTTTTGTTGATCGCTTTCAGATAGGTAACCATAATAGGAATCGTTTCTTTAATGAAGGCAGTACGCATCGAAGAATAATGAAAATAATTATTTGAAAAAATAATATTTATTTTAGTGTCGCGGCACAGCGGTTAAGAGTCACTGAGCTAGATAGTTGTTGATGTTACAAAGAGCTTCTTGCTTTGAATCCTGTTTCATATCTAGCCACTCTCATCACTAGACTCTTCTGGATTTTGTGGTACTCGTCCAACTCGGAGCATGACCTGACATAAATATAATGAAAATAAATTAAACTTATTACAATTAATAAGCATCGAAATAATATATTTGAACCAATAGCAGAAAAAATAAACATAATGATTGTTTTTAAATCCTCTAATTACGGAACCAGGAAAACATATCAAGCTCTCCTAGGTGTCGATTATTTTAATTTACTGTTGATGAAGAGTGTTGAATTTAAATGTTACCTTAGCGGTATCACTTTGTACACGGCGCCTATTTATTGAAACAGCTGAAACTTCAATTTGCCTAACTTGATTCATGTTTATTTGCTGCGTAAGATAACTTTACCTCCAATGTCAATTCCACTTTGACTTTGTGGTGTCAACCTTCACATAATTTATTGTCTCCCTGTTGCTTCTAATTGAAAATATGCACAAGAAATATCCAGTCTTTTGGCAGAAAAGATAGACAGCATTCATATATCGAAAGGTCTTGTCAATACGAGTTTTCTTCCCACATCAGTTGCCGGATCTCCTTTGAAATAATATTGCCATTTTCTTCTGAAAGTGTCCTTTGTATGCCTTAAGCTTAGGTTGGATCATTTAATTAATTGGCTTGGCAGAACATCCATAAATTGACTCTTTTCCAACTTCCTGAACTACTGAAATTGCAGAGATAAATGTGAACTCGTTTTATGTGAGCTTGGATGGAGGTTTTGCTTCATTATCTACAAAGCAGATAAATTTACTTCTCGTGGTTTTATCCCAAGTGAGTTTGGCTAGAATTCATGTCCAACTGTGTCTTGTCTAATTCTACAGGAGAGCTCCATTCCTGCACTAAGATCAGCAATTTTTTCTCAACTCCTTGGGGTCGAATTCATCTGTCAGTTGATCCACTGTCAACTGATTCTATCCTTGGGATACCCCTGTTGAGTTGCCAAGTTGTTAAATGTTTTGTAGACAGCAGTGGATTGAGTTGTCAAAAGAATTGCGCCGATTTGTCACCGAGGATTTGACTTGGCGTCGATAAATGCTGCGAATCTAAATAGCGAATCCAAGCACAGATTTGAAGTTGAAGGAAATTACCGGAAAGCATTTCACTGGCAGAAAATACGAGTATTTAAGCCTCACTGAATATAAAACAAAACAATTGAGACAACTTGGATCTATCTATCTATCTATCTATCTATCTATATATATATATATATATATATATATATATATATATATGTTTGTATGTATGTATTTATGTATATATATATATATATATGTATATATATATATATATATATATTTATATATATATATATGTATATATATATATATAACATATATATATATGTTTGTATATATATATATATATATATATATATATATATATATATATATATATATATATATATAAGGATTACTCTTCAAGTATGAATTGAGTTCCCCGAGCCGCTGGTGTATTTCGTATAGACAAAAACGTTAAAATTCCCATTCATTTTGCTGTGCGGCGATGGGGTAGGTGTAAGATATCTGACTGAGATCGAATCAGTCGGGTTTCGTTACCGACTTGAAGCAATCGGACGTCTATCCACGCTGAGGGGCTGCGAAACAGTCTTTCTGTGGATAAGTATATATATATATATATATATATATATATATATATATATATATATATATATATATATATATATAGTTATCCACAGACAGACTGTTTATATTTGTGTGTGTATATATATTTATAAAATGTGAGCATAGTAATCGACCCTGGATGGCAACTGTAAGTTTTAGGTCTCAGTGCGATCGCAGTGACGATACAATTGAGGCGTAAATGACACTGTCACCGTGCAATGTTGATTCCTATTTCAGCTGTCTATATCTATAAATGTCCTATTTTGATAAATATTGCAATTGGATATTGTTTTTTTTTTTTAGGTACGCTTACAATCGGATTATTGTAGTTTTTAGAATTAATTAAAGTTGGATTGGACCTCGGCCTCCTAAAGTTCTTGGTACGTACAGCCTATCAATATCTCATTTCGGATGGTGCATCTTCATTTGGGTAAGAATTTTTATGGTCTTGGCGTTCAATGCTTTAATGTCATTCAACTTCCATTTAATAATGCTGAAGCTGTATGTTATTATGTGTATAGGTATTTATAGCCTTCATTTTATTGGTCCCATTAAGTTCACTTTCTAGTATCAAACTCACTCCGTTATAATATTCTTTTCGGATCTTTTTTTCATAATTGTATACTGAGTGGTAACAATGAATCTCCTTGGAAGATACCACTTTTGATGTTTATTGGTATCGATCTTAATGACCCGTTTGAATGGTTTAGTTTTGGTGTGGTCTAGTTTTTCATGCTCTCCATTATGAATTTGACCGTTGTTAGGCTCTTCTCTATCCATGAGTATGGTACATGGTCGAACGCCTTTCTATAGTCGATCCATGCTATCGATAAGTTTCTTTTCATTGTTTTCATCTCTTACAATATTATTTTATAGATAATTAGTTGACCCTTGCAGCCGTAACTTTCTCTTTTAAATCCCTTCTATTCTGCTTGGAGTGAATTGTTTTTATTAAGGAAGTTGTATGACCTCTCGGTTATGACAGTAGTGATGATCTTGTACATTGTTAATAAGAAGGTGATGGGCCTATTGTTCTTCGGGTTCTGCGTCTTTCATGTTCGGCTACGTTAAGCAAGATTACTGTAAATTACTTGTGAGTTTTGTTAAAATCCTAAAAACAACACACTTTATCTGTCATCATGTTCTTCTGCTTGTATTCCCATCCATCTCGAAATGTATCAATATTTATGTCTAGAGTTGCCTAACAAAAAAAAATATATATATATATATAGTTGTAAAATTCAGATCGTATTTATGATGTTTATGTGTGTGCGATTCACTGTAAACAAATTTATATATATATATATATATATATATATATATATATATATATATATATATATATATATATATGGATAGATGTAACTATGTTCTATGCTAACAGTTTGTTCTCTTGAACTTTTCGCTTTTCGAACTCTACCCGCTTCATGTTACTCAGGCAACTTTGGTCTTCAAAAATTTAAATGCAATGTCAATCGTTATCTTCTGTCTTAATCTCGATTCTTTTCTTGCTCGCTCTCCTTAATAGTGTTTCTTCTCTCTCATAATCTTTTCCACTCAGTAATCCCTTACGTCTAAGTGACTTTATTGCCTTGCTTGGGGGTGAAATGATATATATATATATATATATATATATATATATATATATACATATATATATATATATATATATATGAGTGTGTGTGTGTGTGTGTGTGTGTGTGTGTGTGTGAGTGAGTGCACATTGTTAAAATCTACAAAGTTGACTTTTAAGATGCGACGTAATTCCAGAAAAGGGAACAAGATCTGTTCACTGTTTATATAAAAGAGAACCACAAACATTCAACTTGTTGCTTGGACACTCCTGAATATTCGCTACGACCAGCTGGGTCCGTACCGATTTCACTGGGACTCCCCTGTTCGATTGACCAATCCCAATTTTAAAGATAAACTTCTAATTCCCAACAACGGTCGCCCACTGACAACTCCTATTTTTATTTTGATCTCAACAGGAGTGACGATCTCGCAGACACACACACACACACGCGCACACACACACACACACACCATATACCTATTTAATAGACAGATGTTTGTAATGAAGTCGTACTGGAATTGTAAAAATAAAATAGCTAAATGAACCTAAGAAACAAAAAACATGTTCAAATATTGCTTCATGTGCTCTCAATATCAACAATGTGGGCCCTCCGTTTCTAAATTTGAGGAATTTAATCTTTCTTGGTTTAATAAAATATATTTATAATAAATGAAAATATTAAATAAACTTTGGATAAAAAAATGTAATTCTATTTCAAAATTTGTTTTTTTCAAAAAAAAAAAAAAAAGAAAAGAATTTTCGATGTATTTTCGAAACTGTACATAAAAATGAAAATTGTCGAATGCACAAGGTTATTCTTTGCCCCTGCCTATTCGTGTATGCGGATGTTCAGGTTTGTATTATTTGCACAATAAAGCAAGTAAAATCACAAGTATCCAGTTCGGTCTTCTTGGGACTTTTGTTCATAACAATTTGCTATTTTGTATGATAGCGGTTTAGGATGGCGCGAACCCAAGTCACGTGCCGTAAAAATTTGGCCTCCTCTTTGGTCGTTCAGCTGTTTGTAAAAGTAAATATTCTAGTTTTGGCTCAAAGCCACAACCACGCAGTGAGGAATGAACTCACTAAACAGTAGTAATGGTCAACGAGCCAAGATTGTTAACCCTAATCCCACGCCGAGACAACTTTTTTTCTGATGTTTTCCTTTAACTTTTCTTGATATCTTTCAGTCTATTACATGTGTTTATTGCATTTACGTCCTATGAAGAAAACTGTCTCTTCTATTATCATCATTTATGTACCGTTTCGATCATGGCTCTCCACAATTTCCTATCCCTTATAATTTTAAGCAAGTCTTGATTTTCTACCACCCCTATTTCTCCCTCCTCTGTCATCCATTCACACAAACAAATTAGATAAGTTGCTCACTGTTTCCTTCTACTCCTCCTTCTTTCAAAATATCCTGTGAGTATTAGATTGTTTCATAATGTATCCCTAAGATTTCAACTGACCTTTTCTGATTTTAAATATCCAGTATCATTCTGCTCCCTATTTTCTATAGAAACTCCTCATTGTTCACATGTTCTGTCCTGGTATTCATAGTGTCTGTTTGTTATTTCGAGTCTCGTTTTCATCTGTTTCTTTTTTCCTCATTTCACCCCAAGCAAAGTAATAAAGTCATTAAGACACAAACGGTTACGGAGTGTGAGAGATAATATGGGAAAAAGAAACATTAAAGTGAGAGAACAATAAAAGAACAAGAATTAAGAAGTCAGAAGATAATGATTTACATTGCATTTAAATTTTTGAAGATCAAAGTTAATAGGAAAGTAAGAAGCCGGTAGAGATTTCTACAAGCGAGAAGTACAAGTGAAGAAACTGTTAGCATAGAACATACGGTTGAATCTATCCATTTCAACTGTAAAATGATGAGAACTTGCCGCCAATCTAGTACTGTGCTTAAATACATAAAGTCTAGGTACCAAAGAGAAAAGTTCATCAGAATAATCACTGTGAAAATATTTATATAAAAGGAGGTAACGTGAGCTACGTTACGTTGATGGGAAAATCACTGTAGCTGAGATGTCAGATCAGGACCAATGACAGTGCAGATTAATTCTTTGTATTTTATGAAGAATTTCTAAATAGATAGCAAAACCATCAGTCCAGATGGCGCAGCAATATTCCTTACCTGAGGCTAAAGTATAATGTGGCCTAAGGGTTGCCCAATGGAAATAAATGCAGAAATACCTAACCATGCGCTACATGGCATTGTAAATACCCACATATTATCCGACTGTTGATCAGAGCAGCCTCTTTAAGCGCTACCAAAGAGTTCGAGCTTCTTACTAACAGTCGGGGTTTAGCAACCAGAAAAGAGCTAACTCGGTACCATCATAATGAAAAGTCAAAGACACTGATCAGTCAGATCAACAAAACGTTGACACATTTCAATCCTTAAGGCCATGGCAGAAAGGAACCGGTAATCCATAACCTAGAGAGGGAACAAGAGATAAACCTCTCCCCCTGTTGAATAAACACGGAAAGAGTACTGGCAGGGTAATAGCCATATCTATCTATTCTTATTAACCTGTTCAAAACACGGTAGATTGGACGCTTTTTCAAGGCACCATCTCTTGGAAGGTTACCGAATAAGGATCAAGACACCCTCCAGGCCAACGGTGGGGGTATTAAATTAGTAAAAACTCTTCGAAGGTTATCTCAGGAGTTGAAATTAAAAAAAATATTAACATGAAATTAGATGATTTAATCCAGTTAAAATTAAGAGAAATTTAAATTTTAACTACGCATACAAAGTGTGATGGATAAATTGTCGTCTAAATTATGCAAAAATAAAAATACACTGACATCTCATTTTAGCAGATATATTTACCAAATTTACACAAAAATATCTTGAAATACTAAAGAGTAAATTTATTTTTCAACTACGGCCTCCAGACGACTTCGGAATCTCCTTGATCTCTTCTTGGCGGTCTCCTTGTTTAAGTTGGAGAATGCTGCCATAATCCTTGCCTTGAGTTCATCTTTGGTTCTGTTGGTCTCTCGATCAACTGCGTCCCACACTTAATAATCAAGGGGGTTGCAATCTGGAGAGCTAGGTGGTGCAGAGTCCTGTTGTCAGACATAGGGTCTTCCAGGTGCCACCCTCTTGACCCAGGGCAGCATTAACTCCTCAGGGCACTTGATATAGGCTTCCGTATTGAGTCTGAGGCCCTCACCAACAAAACCGGGAAGATGAATGGAGGCATAACGTCAGCATCACTAGTGATCACCGCGAACACCATGATGTTGACTGGATATATCATCCAACTCTTTCCGAATCCTCTGCACTGTCCTCAGTTTGACACCCAAACACTCTGAAATGTTCGTATTGATCCTTGCCTTTTCCAAATTTCTGGCGGATTAAATTACGTCATGGTGATCCTTTTCTCGCAGACGGCGCCCATATGAACCAACTGTACTATGCTGTCGACAAAATCGAACACAAACAACGCGCATGCGCGAACTTAAAAATAGAAAATGGCGACGATTACACATCACACCCAGTATAAGCATGCCTTCAGTATATATATATATATATATATATATATATATATATATATATTATGAAATGTACAAAGTTTTACAATTAATTTAAGACATTTTTATATTTATACATTCTTTTTATACATACAAATATTTAAGTAAATGCTCTGTTTTATAATAAACAGTATTAATAACATTTATCGGTCTGAATATTTTCTATGAAAATTTCTCGGACATTCTTAATTACTTAAATATTTATATCTATAAAAAGAACATATATATATATATATATATATATATATATATATATATATATATATATATATATAATTTACACTTGACATTGAAATAAACAGTATGTTGCCGTCAATTGGATTATTTATTCTTAATATTATCATAATCACTGTTTAAATGAGAAATATCAGCAATCAATCAATAAAAACGATATATATATATATATATATATATATATATATATATATATATATATATATATATATATCGTTTTTATATATAAGAAACCTATAAAAGTTTACCTACAGATCCCCTTCCCGAATACCAAAAAGAATTAACTAGCTCACTAAACATAATGCTTCGCAACAATCTAATCGACAAGGAAACATGCACAGCACCTGTACCTACAAACATTACACCTGCTCATTTCTATCTCCTTCCTAAAATACACAAAAGCAACAACCCAGGAAGGCCGGTTATTTCATCGTTGAACTGCCACACGACAAAAATTTCCAAATACATAGACCATTATATACAACCGCTAGCTAAGGAAGTAAAATCCTACATCAGAGACACAACAGATCTACTAAACAAAATTAATCACATACAAACAGTTCCAGAGAATATTATTCTAGTGACTATGGACGTTAGGTCACTCTATTCAAACATTAAACACATCGAAGGGCTAACCGCCCTTCAGGAAGCACTTACTAAAAGAAGAAAACAAGACCCCCCCACAGAAGTCATCAAAAAACTCATGGAGCATATCCTTACATTGAATACTTCCAACTTCAATGGAGCACACTACCTTCAAATAAGAGGTTGTGCCATGGGTACCATTGCAGCTCCATCATATGCTACAATATGCATGGGAAAATTTGAGGAGACCCATATCTATCCAATCATTGGTAGTGATTGCCTATTCTATGCAAGATATATCGATGATATATTCTTTGTATACACGGGTAGTGATGACAAACTTACCCAATTACTTATGACCCTAAACACAGTACACGACTCAATTAAGTTTGACTATGAAAAATCCACAACATCAGTAACATTTTTAAACACCCGCATTTACATAGATGAAAACAAGAAACTACAAACGACATTACACACTAAAATCACCGACACCTACAACTATCTACACTTTAAGTCTTCCCACCCTAAAAACCTCAAAGAGAACCTTCCCTATTCACAAGCACTTAGACTCAGAAGGATATGTTCCAACAATGAAGAATTAAATAAATACATTGAAAATCTGGAGCATCAATTCACAACACGTGGCTATAAACAACACCTAATCAGGGAACAAATAAATAAAGCAATTTTCACACCTAGAGAAGACACCCTAATGTACAAGATTAAAAATAAATCTAGCCGCATCCCTCTAGTAACCACTTTCGACCCCACTATCCCAAATAATCAAAAGTCGCTGGGAAATACTACATCTCAAAGCAGATCTAAAAATTTGTTTAAGGAACCCGGCCTTCTAGCATATCATATACCTAAGAACCTAAAAGAAATCATAGGTAGTAACCACATTTCAGAGGACAAGGTAATCCGTATTAAACTAAGAACAAAAACAACAGGATTTTCCCAACTATGTAACAACAAAAGAAGTTTATGCTGCAATCATATTAAACACACGAATTCATTCACTATCTCAATCACTAAATCTACTTTCAAAATCTACCACGATTCTAACTGTAGAAGTCATAACATAATTTACCCCCTAGAATGCACACTATGCCAGAAACAATATGTAGGAAAATCAAAATGGCCCTTTCACTACAGAATTAATAATTATCGCAATCGAATTAAGTCGACTCCCCATGAAAAATTATTACCTGTAGAACAACATTTCCGCCTGGAAAAACACGATTTCAAAACCCATGCCAAATTCACTATAATTGAGAGAATAGAAAAGTTCAGAGCAGATAACATTAGAAAGATTTTAGAGTTCCATGAAAATAAGTGGATACAACGTCTAAAAACACACTATCCAGCCGGGCTAAACCATAAATTTAACAATATAGATAGTACTAATATATAACTTTAAAAATCAAAACCTACCCACATTTCTCACCCACACAAGACAGGCATGCTTACGGAGGTGTTGAGGCTTCACACTTATACACACACCCACATGAATATACACACTTACACACATCATACTCACTCACTCCCTAATGAGCCAAATGATAACACACACCCACAGCAATACACACGCTTACACACATCATACTCACTCACTCCCTAATGAGCCAAATGATAACACACACCCACAGCAATACACACGCTTACACATATCATACTCACTCACTCCCTAAGAACCAAATAACCCACACACAAACACTTAACGCATCCCCTCTCCAGGACCAATAAAACTGTCAAACTGACCAAGGGAATTCAGGGAAGCATAGATCCATCCAGCTCTTATCTCAAATAACAACTTAAAAGAGACTGTTTGACCAACACAAGGAATGTTAAAAGATTCATGTTAAAATGATAAAAAAAATAAAATAAAAACAAATGAAAACTACAGACAAAAGTTCATTTTCTCCATCGAGACATTCATTTCTGTAGTTTACTGCTACCAGCAAGTAGAAATGTTTCTTCTCCTGATGATGGCCATTTTAGCCGAAACTAGTCTAAATGAAATAATAATAAAAAAAAAACGAAAGAATATTAATCTACAATCCAGTGTGTCTGAAGATTTTAATTTTTTAATATTTATTTATTGTTCAATATATATATATATATATATATATATATACATATATATATATATATATATATATATATATATATATATATATATATATATATATATATATATATATAATAAACAAATGGTATAAAATTATCATCCTATATATAAATATGTAAGAAACATTTCATTATTGTTGTTGATGAACCTGTTTGAATGCTAAAGAAAATGTGGGAAATCGCCAATCCCAAAAAAACATTAATCAAAATTGAATAGATTGAAACAATGAAATATGATTCGAAACGCTTTTCTTACAAATTTAAAAATTCGTTCTCTTTCATAAAATAATGTTACGTTAAAATATAAATAAAATACAATTAGTGAAGCCAATTTATAAATAGTTTAGTAAATAAGGTGTTCTTTATAATATAAATCTTAAATAATAGTAATAAAATCTAAACTCGATAAATAACACTTATCTTAAAAAGAAAACAATCTATTTATACCATGATCAATCCTAAAAATAAACAAATATGTATTCTAATAAATGAAGATAAGTGCATAATAATAATAATAATAATAATAATAATAATAATAATAATAATAATAATAATAATAATAATAATATTATAAAAAATATATTTAGGGCCATTGCAAGAGTCTCATACCACCACAATCTATAATACATGCACCCCCTACGTTACTATATCTCAATTTTCATAAGGTCGTATTCATAGAAAATACAAATTTTATTGTAACCTAATTATGTACAATAATAAATCCTATATTATTTAAGTGAACAATTCAACTAGAAAAATTGAAAATGAATCCAATGTATCTAAACACAAATTAGGGACATGTCATAATAGATCATTCCATCTTAAATTTTTAACATCAACTTGTGAAAGAGATGAACAATTTTAACGCATTCAACATTATAGATAAAAAGATAATGAGTGTTAGATAGTTACTTGAACATGAACAAAGCAAATTCATGGATTTGAACGAAAATAGATGAGCTCAGAATGACGTCAAAAGCCGCGAAAATTATCATCATTTGATAGTTGTGTTTAGTTTAATTTGTAGCATATATAAATGTTGTTAGAAAAAAAGAAGATATTGATAAAATGGCGAGAGTCACAAAGCACTACTCGGTCAGGTTGCTCCTCCCCCGCTAGTCGAGGGGCTCACGGGTAGTACGTACCGGCCCTGATAAAAAGCATTTCAATACTTTACTAATTATGAAATAACAAAGGAGCAAGAAGTTAATAAAAAAAACGAGAGAATGTAATATTTTAAAAAACGTATATCTTAGAAACGATTCAGTGAGTGATTGTTAAGTAAGTTTGAATTTCGTGTGCATTTATAAGCAGCAATATTCTTGTGTCTTGGTGAATAAGTAGATGAAGAAGTGGGGAAATGCATGGATTTTAACACATTCAACATTATGGTTAAAAAATAATAAATTTTATGTCGTGTTTTTTTGAAACTTCACAGATTTTTCACCTCTTATAGTCAGTCGTACTTAGTTTAATTTGTAACATATATAAATGTTGGTAGAAAAAAAAGCAAATATTGATAAGTTCTGGAGAGTTACAAACCGTATCCCTCAATGAGGCTCTCTCCCTCGGTCGGGAGTTTCGTCCGTAGTACACACCAGCCTTGTTAATCATATAATAAACAGTAACTAGTATAAGAATAAATGGATAAATAAAAATAATCCTCGTCCCTTTAAAAAAAAAATCAAAACTAACGGCATCGCTTTCTTGCAACAATACAAAACATTCGCAACGGCATGCATCGTTGTTTTAAGCGCAAGAAACATGTAAGAAAATTGTTTAGCACTCACTGACATACATGACATGGTAGGTTAGCATTCATATATAGCTGATAGTTTAGGCATTTCTGAATGAGTTAGACGCCAAACATGACATCCATATGTGAATCGAGATGTGATGAGGCTATTTAAGAACATGAAGCTTTGTTTAACTCGATACAACACTAATAAGTGGCCATACAACTTTCTATAGGAATTAAAAGGATTATCTATTATTAGATGCATTTTCTGACACTACTAAATAAAAAAAGTGAGAGCATTATTTGATGGGAAAAATTGTACAAATTATTTTTTAATATAGTCTGCTCATAATTTATAAAAAAAAACATTCTGGAGATAAGTAGCAGATAGTGTATGTTTTAAATATGAATTGTAGCCTTCATGAAGAGAATAATTAAGTGGAAATTCATCTGCGGTAAAGAAAAAAAACCTGTAAACATCTATTAAATTTAATTCAGGCAGAAAATTGACTCATTTTAGTTTTTTTCAGTTTGTTGCTTTTTTCTCGTTAATATATTATTTTTTAAATATTTTTCTTAGTTATTCTATTTCTTTTTTTTTTTTTTCTCTTTTTCGTGTTTCTCCAGTTTCTTTATTTATTCGTTTTTTTGTGTTCTCTTCGTTTCCAAATCCTCTCGTTTCATCTTTGTCATGGAATCTTTGCACTTCATTTTCTTTCTTTCTTTCTTTCTTTCTTTCTTTCTTTCTTTCTTTCTTTCTTTCTTTCCATTCTAAGTTTCTTTCTTAATTACTCTAAATTTTCTCAATACATCTTTGCTTTTCGTTTTATTATCTCTTAAAAAAATATAAAATGTACCAGTGTTTATCTATACACTTAACAATAAACTGCAACAATCTTAACTTAGAGATTCAAGTATAAACACTACCAATATTTAAGGTATGCACTGCACATTAATGTCTTGAGTGAAGTACAACCTCGACCAATATGCACCTATAAACTATTAGTATAATAAAAAAAAAACAAATTTGGATAGTAAGTATTCAACTAACATGATCATTTGCCATAAAATCCAACTACCCAAGCAAAAACGTTCATATCTAAGTTACATATATATATATATATATATATATATATATATATGCGTGTGTGTGTGTATGTGTATGTGTGTGCATGTTATATTTGTAACTATACTCGGCTGTTGAAAAAAACGATGATACAATTCGAAAATATAAAAATATCAAAACAAATTGTTATCTGTGAAAAAAAAAGAAAGAAATAGAAAAGAAAGTTTACGCTGAAAATCCATTTCCATTTAGTTGAAACCTAGTTAGGTATTTCATGTCTCATTAGGATTATATATATATACATATATATATATATATATATATATATATATATATATAATGAAATGGACTAAGTCGGACAATTATTTTAATATATTTTCTGTTTATACGCTATTTTTATAGATACAAATATTTAAGTAAATACTCTTTTTATAATAAAGTGTATTAACAACTGACGTTTAGATACAGAGGAAGCGTCTTGTTAGCAAAGTCAAATTTCTGTTCTTAAATATATATATATATATATATATATATATATATATATATATATATATATATATATATATATATATAATTTAAATTACGATAATATATTTTTCTATATCAAGAACAATATTATGGAAAATGTATCAAAGTGTAAAACGTTTTCTTGTGACGCGTCCTGTCTTTTACGACGACATCGGGACTAAATTTGTTATGTTGGTGCGACTATACATGCGTACCGGCGGGGGGGGGGGATGCTGAGTGTTTAAAATTAATTTTTTCAATCTTGCCAATTTCATTTAGATTATTTTTCTTTCAATCACTTTTCTTATTCGACATTCTCCCACACTGATCAGAATAGAAGATCTGCCATGAATGGTGAAATGTTGTAAGAACCAGGGCACAAATTTACTGTAGATGACCTTGCGATCAAGGCACTCTCTAGATATTTTCGTCGTAATGAATTGTTTCTCCTTTGATTAAAGTAGGATTTTTCATCTCAAAATTATGGCCAGTCTCATCATGATGGGCAACCAACATATTTCATGCAATATTTTGTAAAATGTCCCTTTTGTGTTCATATAATATTGTATTTGGATTCCTTGAGGTTTCTCCTATGTATTTTTTGTGTCAATTATTACAGTCCATCGAGTAAATTCCTCTTTCAAGATTTACCCTATTGTTTTGTTTATTTATTTTATTTATTTATTTTTGTTTATTCGTGTACGTTTTCAGTTTTCGATTTTTAAGTAACGTAGTTAGAATTTATTTTCGTGTCGGTATTTGGAGATGTATTCTGAACATTTATTTAGTAATAAATCTCCCCAAAACTACATTTCTTCGTGTGCACATTTTTAACTTTGTTTATTTTTCATTTATTTGCTTTATTTTTTCTGTAAGTTTTTGTTTCCTTTATTTATTTTCGTTAAATTTCTTCTTTATTATTTTTCCTCAGCATTTATATTTTCGGTTTTTATTTCAAGGATGATCAGCAGATATTTCCTTTATATTCAGCAGGAGGGACCCAGTTAATCTCCTGTAACTGACGACTTCTTTTCAATAGATATGGTCCGGATGAATTACGGGTAGAACCCTGTTCTAATGCGTCTGTTTTTCTAACAAATTGGAATAGAGATGACAGAAAATTTATTCGCTCTTGCTATTTTAAAATTAACTTAGCTCAGAAGATCTGTGGGAAAATAATTATGAAACGAGCTAGAGATGAACTGGACAAGCAAAACAGATTTTAAAGAGAGATTATTTTGAAGATGTCTATGAAGAAGAGAAAAGTCAGTGGTGAAGATATTCACAAAGAGAAAAATCACTAAGCTGAAAAAACAAAAATTACAAAGAAACTGATAGGAACAAAACGTTCCTTAGGCGAATATAAATAACCTAACTGGCAAGGAACTTAATTAAATCAAAGGACGAAAATATTAAGTATGCAGGTAATGTAACTGTTAAAGATTCGAAAAGTTGAACCTGAGTGCCGTGTTCGAATTCCAGTCGATCTCTTTATGCTTACTTTAGCACATGTGTCCTATAAATGCACATCTTCTACTCTAGGTTAAATAGCATGACTAACTGGACTCTCTTACCTTAAGATGGAAACCAATCTAAAAAGAAACCCTGAATTCAAAACTAACCTGAAGAATGATGGGTTCTGTTAGGCTATCTTTCCCTAGACACGCCATTGCTATTCTAAATTCAGTACATATTGTAGCTCTATGAATCTAATGGGTTACGTGACCTGTGACTAACGTGACGAAGAAAATCATGAGAGAAAACAGAATCTATTACTGGTAGACAGAACGAAAATAGAGAAACATGGTTATTGCAACATACAGAAATGGACAACATAATTGAATGACTTGATATATGCAGGAGCAAATTTCGCCCATAACGCTGTTCAGTGTTTCATCCTCAAACGCCACCCGATTGGAAGGATCATTTATGACACTTCACATCATGAGGTCAGGGTTTAGGCATGCGTGTCATAAGCAAATACACGCAAGAGGATTTCGCCCCACGGGTCTTCATCGTACGCGCTAACAACTTTCATTTGCGTGAAGACATAACTTGATTTTATTACTGAATAGAACAGACTGCTATTTCTTTCCCCAGGTAGCCCTCTCACAAAACAACTGCAGTTTTAGGGTGGATATAGAATTCTAGTTCAATCTACACGTGTCTGTTATCCATTTACATTTGCACGATTTCAGCTAATCCGTTTTGACGCACAACTGGGACAACATTTGCTCTCTGCTATGTACAATGGATGTCATACATCTTGCAACAGCTCTCTATGCAACGTTACTTTTTTTGGAGCAAGAGTTTGTATCTAAATTATAATGCAGTCTGCAATGTGGCCGTCCAGAACCTGGGCTACGGTTGCAGGAATGTTGATTAACGACGATTACCAACACTGGATCACGGTCAACGTTTCACATCAAACATACCCGGCAACTGAAATGACAATTTAGGACCATCATCTAACTACGCTCAAACAGCTCTAATGGAACAAAAGGTATAAGTGTGCATCTCTGTGGCATTGCACCTGCTTGCACTGGGCTCTTTGACCAAACTCGAACTTACTGCAGGCTGCATTATAATTTAAATCTAAGACACAGTTGATGCATTTGTATGAGTTTTACTATATCATAAAATTTATTTTCCGTCAACATATCATATGACAAATATATATATATATATATATATATATATATATATATATATATATGATAAAATATAGTTTTTAAGGTATGCTGTATTTATAGGAAAAAATAATCATTATCAAGGCCAGAGCCCATGTAAATATAAGCAGTGTGGACATAGTTATCAACACTGAATGGCGATAGTCTTTTTCATGTTAAACGCAATCGTTACACCATATGGATGGAAGAGTAACTAGGCTCTATATCTTAGTCCCGGTTTATTGTGTTATATTAAAAGAATTTGAATAGGAATAATCACCGACAAAAATTTGGTTATTTTTTTGTTTATTGTGATTATTATAATTATTAAATATTATTAATATTTATTTATAATTATTTTCTCGCTCATTAAGAGATGACACATAAATTGGAGGCTTAAGTTTAAGCCACTCGATGATGTGTCGTAAGTTTAGGATTTGTATTTCATTTAGTTCATATATTAGGTTGGTGCAAAAATAATGACGTAATAATGTCGCTTTTTGACGTATTTTATAACGTCAAAAAACGACATTATTAGGTCATTATTTTTGCACCAACCTAATAGCATTTACCACTATTTATTATTATTACTTTTATTTAGTTATTAAAACACTGAGAGCGCATGCGTTCATTTGTACTATTTGGCGTCTATTATTTATCATTCATTTCGTTTATGTGTTTTTTTTTCTCTATTTTTAGACTAGCTAATTCGCTTTGTTTATATTGTGTTTACTATCATTATCTGTCTTTGTATTCATATATTTTCATTTGCCTTTGTTAAAACTTTGTTTTATGAGCAAAGTTGACAGGGTTTTTTTTTCATTTATGCACTGTTTTCCGTATTTCCATGTTTTTCGTGTTATTTTTGGCATGTTTTGTTTTTTAAAGTTTGGGGGGGGGCGACTCGTTGCGTCTTCTCGAGATAATATTTTCGCCTGACAGGAAGTGGAAAGACTATATTGAATAGATTGCTAGGTTAGACGTTGTTTCATTGTGCCGTATTAGACAATTTTTCTCTCTAGAATTTATCTTACATAGATATAAGTCTACTATTCTTCCATGCTTAGAGTATCGTTAGCACATGATCCTGTGCTCCTGCTATTTATCTAGAACTCCTCCATAAAATCCAAATTGGTCCTAATCTGGCGGCTCGGCGTTAGTCACTTTCTCACAGCCGTAAATATGCCTCTCTGTACCTTTTCTATAAATACTTTCATGGTCATAGTTCAGATAAGCTCTTCGCTATGTTAGCTAGAGTTTTTGTTTTTAAGCGTAGTGCTGAACTGGCAACGAAGTTTGATCAATTTACAGTTGATTTGACTGGATGTAACCGTAAATGTTATGCTAACAGTTTCTTATCTCGCGCTTCTCGTTTGTGTAATTTTCTTCCGGCTCTATGCTTTCCAGCCAACTTTAATCTTCAAAAGATTAAATACAATGTCCATCGATATCTACTGACCTCCTGATTAATCTTCTTTTGTTATCGCTCCTTAGTAATGTTTCGAACTCTTCCACACCCCTTGATTCTTAATGGCTTTACTGCCTAACTTGGGTAGAATTATATATATATATATATATATATATATATATATATATATATATATATAGAGAGAGAGAGAGAGAGAGAGAGAGAGAGAGAGAGAGAGAGAGAAGGTTGTAATGTTTGTGTATATATTGTTGATATTTTGTGTGTGTGTAGTTTCTGTTTCCAGTGTCCACCAGTTGTTCCCACGTATATTTTTATTCGTTACCTTCTGTTTTTACGGTGGCTTGGTATATGATATTACTTAGCGGGCAGTTGCCTCTGAAGAATGGTTGTAATGCAACCATAATTAGGTGGGATATTGCAGCAAATACCAAATCAAAAAATGGGAAAGGCGAAAGCTGCAGTTTATGACATGCAGAAAAATTAGTTAACTTAAAACACTTAAATAACCCTAACTTATTAAAGAAGAGAAGTGAATTGATGATCACAGGTAGACCTAAAAATAAATATCTGGTAAAATACCATGATCCAGATTGATTTTGATAGTAAATTATAACCTTTCCTGTTTTATTTCCTTCTGTGTCACTTATCTTATGTCCGGTTATTTTAATGCAACATTTAAAAACTACCACTAATCCCCATTTATTTTAAATATAATATAAAGTAAAACTTTAATCCACGTTTATTTTGAATATAAAACATAAATTCCACCCACCTTAAATACATAATATATTTTTTGTACTTATAATAGACTTTTAAAAGTAAATATTTCTTTTGTTTTTATGTTTTATTTTGATATAAAAATCTTATATAAAAAACTTTAAAAAGAACAATAATATAAATCTCAACTTAAAATATTAATTAATATTTTTATATGGATTTAGGTCCGTTTATTTTAATATATTTTTATATATATTAAATATAAAATAAAATATTAATTCTCGTTTATTTTAAATATAAAATATAAATCCCGTCTATTTTAAATGCAATATATATATATATATATATATATATATATATATATATATATATATATATATATATATATAAAATAAAAAGCCGTAATCCCCGTATAATATATAGACTGCGTTAGCATTGCGTTAACCATATATTTTTTATTAAAATTTAAATTATGTAGCGGTCAACCTGTACTCGACACCTGAAGATTGCGTTGTGCATGAAACTCTGAGCCGTGCTACCAGTCAAGAATAATATGTATATCTATTAATATATACTTAATAGCTCTGTTATACTATTAGGTTGGTGCAAAAATAATATAGTTTTTTAACGTATATTTTAACGTCAAAAACGATATTATTTTTGCACCAGCCTAATACATCGGGTACGAATTTATTAACACCAATCCTCAATGTGCGATATATATATATATATATATATATATATATATATATATCAATAATTTTATGACCAGTATGACCATGCTTTCGCAAATAAGCACATGGATATCACATCTCTCAACATATGTATATATCTAGCTAGTTTGGTAGATAATCAAACCCGATTTTATGCACACGATTCATGCATATAATAATGCAGTACTTTGTGCAGTTATTTGTTGAATCGTTGAATGTATTTCAGATAAGATTAATTCCTTTTTACTAATAATAGTTTGGGTCATATTTTTGACGCCATTTCTGGTTAGTTATGAATAGTTTTGACACAAGCTCTTTTCCGACGTTTATGTGACTGGATTAAGTCGAATAGTCATTTCATTGATGCGATAAAATACGCATTGCATTAGCCAATGGCAGTAATATATATATATATATATATATATATATATATATATATATATATATATATATATATATATATACTCAAGTATAGGATTCCACTAACCAAAAAATACTATTCTTAAAAGTGTGCTCAATACAGAGTAGAGCAAATATAATTATTTATTCGAAAATTATAACATAAATGTTTTATAAAATCACTACAAAAATAGCAATTTTGTTTCAACACTTCTGGTGTCTTATCAAGTGATTATGTTGAATGTAGAATAAAGTGTTTTAAAAGGTTCAAATCAATAAAACACCCCTCGCTAAGGGAAACGCTGTTACATAAGCTGGAATGACCAATAAAAATACAAGTTTACGAGAATTCAAAAAACTTTACAACGAAACTTCAAATAGATTCTTATATTGGTTTCCTTGCAGTATTTATATCTTACAGGTGCTAAGAAAGTACATTAAATCTTATATATATATATATTTGAATCAATAAAATCCAATCAGAATTTCTAGGGCAAATACTGTCAAAATACTTGGTGGGTGTAGTTGTAGAAATAACACGTATTATTTTGGGGTCATTTAGAAAATAATAATAACCCCTTTCACCACTTCCGAAAATTCGAGAAAAAGATTTTCGCGAGTCAGTGTGAAATTATTTTCTAACTAATAAAAAACCTTGTATTCAGAAAGATCCTACCTCTATGGGAAATTAGATTTTAAATCCCCTTACGGATATAAAAAAAAAACATACTTCTCAGTGTTCAAAACAATTTCGGAGGCCTGTTTGATCTACACGTGTTTACACACACACACACACGCACACAATGAAGGAACTGACGGCTAGCAGCCTCCGACTAAGATAGGAACATTAGGCTGACATCATGAAGTAAGTCTGTCCACACATCTCATATCACACCAAGAACACTTAATTGATTTATAAAACAAACTTCACTGCAAGGAAAATTGAACATTTTATCGTTATTGTATATTTCCGAAAAGAATACAGAAATGTTATTTCAAATGACGTCTGGCTTCAATTTTTCCTCCAGAAAATAACCTTTTGTATGTTTCATTTAAAAAGATGTGTTGTTGTTGTTGTTATTGTTAAATGTTTGGAATCTCATGACTCATATAGAAGGAAATAGAAGAAAAGAGTAGACTGATCCCAACACATTCACTTAAAATGTGTTTTATTTTCTTTTTTATCATTTCATTGGCTATTTATATTTTAAGCTTTCTATTATTTCGTTTATTTTCTTTTTAATCATATCATCGATTATTTGCTGTTTAATCATTCTATATGCTATTTCCTTTTTAATCATTACATTAGTTATTTTCGATGTAATCATTCCAATAGATATTTCCATTTTAAACATTCCATTGGTTATTTTAACAAACGTCATTTATAAATTATTACAAATTATGGCATGGTTTCAACCTTGTGACCAATGTGAAATTAAATGAAACTTTCGTAAGAAGTTCGTGTTTTAAGCCGTTATTTAAAAATAAGTTGTAAATAAATTATTTTCATTTAAATTTAATTTCTACAAGCAAAATCTACACCTAGATTCACCCTTATCTGTCGGTATGTTTTTTATAGTTCACCTGGAATTGGCGTTTGATATCTAATTTTATCGAACGCACAACATCGAAATCTGCATAACTAGTTTATAATATTGGTTGCTCTAAAAGGCAGTGAATGCTGAGGAATCTCCTCACAGATGAAGAAGAGACTTGAAGCAAAGAAATGTGCTTCTACAGAAGGATGCTGAGAATACCACGGGTTAAACGTGAGTATTGACGAAATTTAGTGAAAATAGAAACAAAAAGGACATTCATACATAACATCAAGAAGAGTTAGTTGGGCATAAAATGAGGAAAAAAGGGCTTGAAAAATATGATACTCACATGAGAAAATGAAGATGAGATTTGCATAGGAAAGCTACGCCTAACCTACCTAGCGAGCTTGAGTAAATGGATGGCAGAGAAAAGTTTAAGAGAGATAACAAAAAGATCAAATTTATTAAGGGCTACAAAAGACAGAATTCTGCAGAGACATAATCGCCTATGCCCTGACAGCTTACGTAAAAGAACTGATGATACTTCCATCAATACATTCTATATTATCACGTATATATATATATATATATATATATATATATATATATATATATATATATATATATATGTGTGTTTCATTAAATAATATAGACAAGTGTTGTCTATTTATTTTATGTAAATTCTTTTCATAACGTCTGATAAGCTTAATAACATTATCATTAAACGAAGAAAGAAAATCACAATATTGATCCATATTTTTTAATCCAATCTAATGGAATCTCTACAAATATTCTTAAATGTCTATAATTGGTAACAGAAGCCATTGGTTTATACCAACAGCTTTCCATACTTAATAGTTCTCAAATTCACTCTCGCGTGGTCATGTGTGACGTCATGAGCTGCGGTGCGATTTTCGCTTCTGGCTTCTTATATGCACGTGTTTATCGTTGCTTGGAAATCATCCATGTAAACAATAACAGACTATCATCACTGTCGTGTCCGTATATTGCTTAATATATTGTACAGTAATTGACATCTTTGATAATGGGTTATGTAAGCCGAAAGCTTAGATTGGATTAAAAAAAATGGATCAATATTGTGATTTTCTTTCTTCGCATAATGATAATGTTATTAAGCTTATCAGACGTTATGAAAAGAATTTACATAAAATAAATAACCAACACTTGTCTATATTATTTGATGAAACATGTATGAAAGAAAAAATGCTGCCTAAATACACACACAATATATATATATATATATATATATATATATATATATACAAGGATGCATAATGCAGTTATGAGACTAATTCTGATATTAAGATTTGATTTTATAATACCCGATTTACAAAACTTATGAAGTATTTGACTTGGCGTATTGATAAGTAATTCATTGATATTATGAAAATGTTATTTATATAAGAGAATTTTTTGATTAATTGCATCTCCGCATAAAAGCATCCTATGCATGATATCCCTTGTACGATGCAAGTATATTTAAATCTGAAACGTAGTCTTCCACAAAATGGCAGGAAAAAACATACAATTTTTTTTATCTGCGATACTAACATTTAGTTAGCGATATTGATTGAGACGGCCGAAAGTTCTCGAACAAAAACATGAATTTTAGATATTTTATCCGCAATTTAGATGCGAATGTAGAAAAGGTATATAAAAATTAGAAAGATAAAATATATGATTATTTCTTATATATATATATATATATATATATATATATATATATATATATATATATTAAATAGTAAGAATAAAAGCTAAAGCTTAAAATAAGCTAAAAGCGTAAAATATAAAATGAACATATATATGTATATATGTAATTTCAGGACAAGTGCAGCTGTTACAAAGTTAAGAATCATCTGGAAAGACATCTGGCTGAAATCAAAGAAATCAGACTGTTATATCTGTGGAATTAATGCATTTTTTCGGCATTATTACATTTTTAGCTTTAAAGGTTATCTTTCAAGAGGTCACGTTTTCTTTATTAAACCTCTCAAGTGCATATGTTAGTAGATATAATACACACTGTTTAAAAGAAAAACATGGCGTGTACTCAAACACGTGTTTCCACTAAAATAGAGCGTTCAAAGTAATACTTTATATATATATACTTATATATTAAAGACCACATTGAAGGAATGTATTTTTAGAAACATTTTACTAAACGTTTTCTGTTTTAGTTCGATGCAACGGCAAGATCAAACTATGCAAGTGTCGTTTTCATTAAAATAACAACAAATACAAAAACAGGATTGATTAATATCATAAATGAAAATTTTGTAATTTGCAATGTTTTGATCAACTACTTCCAGATAAAATCTTCACTGGCATGACCTTCAACATCATAAAGATATAAGCGACATTAAGCTGAATTTATAGGAAATGAATTTAAAAAAATAATCTCATGTTTTCCTTAACTACACTCTTTACATTATTCGAACTATTATGCTCATCTTTGTTGCCATATTTATCACAACGTTTCGGCCGCTGTACGCCCCGGCCTTCTTCAGTCTTCCAGGTCTAATGGATGTCATTTATCAGTTATCTCCTGTTAATTAATCTCTCCACGTTCTCCACTGCCTTAACCAGGTATTGACACATATCACAGTGGATGAAGGCATTGGTTAGATCCAGTGACATCCATTAGACATGGCACGTGGAACTAGAACAGTCTATACCAGCGAGCGAAATAACGGATTTAGTTCGATATGCCAAACACCTGAAGAAGCCCGGAGCGTACAATATTGTGATAAATATGGCAACAAAGATGAGGACAATAGTCCGAATAATGTAAATAATGTACATAATACCTCATCTCAGAAATACAGACAGATTTTCTTAATTAGTTAAGCCTAGAATAAGCTGATCTCGCAAAAAATTTGCATACGCCAAACCTCTCACACCAATTCTCCTAGCTCCGAGACTGTGTCTTTCTTAAATTAAGTTGTCGGGGCGACAATATTTTTTCCTTTCCTTTCCTTCACTCGTTTTGCACGCCAGGCACGTTACCTGCTCGCTTTGCTACACGAAGTCATCTTCTCTTCTATAGTTGCGCTTTTTGACACTTCTATGATGTCCATTGACGACGGTGCTTGTGCATATTAGAGGGAGAATACTAAGATAATTTAAGTCAAACTAAACTTGATGATTCCTCTTGATATATCCAAGCGTTTCCTGGGAGAAATCGTATGCATCACTTTTGAAAATTGATTCAATGTCTGCACTGTCTGGAATATCTGCAATCTTGTCACAAAGGATTAGAAAAGATTTAAAGTTTTCAGTGTTGCTGAACTTTTTGACATCGACTCTTTGAGCTAGTGGTGTGCCATTGTTACAAACCAGGGTACAGATAGTGAAGCTAAACTTGAATCATGTTAATCTATGGTCAGATCAACACTCACCAATGGAAAAGTAATGTCATTTTTTACATAATTCTCGGAGGAAAACCTCATAATCACATAGTCAATGAGATCATAGTCGTTGGATCGGGGATATCTTCAACTAGTTAATCTGAAAGATTGTGTTAGTCATCAAGAGCCCATATTCACTACAAAGGGATAGCAACAGATTACCATTTGAGTTGGCCTTGCCAACACAATGTTTACAAATTACACTACTTCATACTAATGCATCTAACCTATAAATACTTTGAAATCTCCCGGGAAAAAAATGGATGGAATTACTTCTCAACTGGTTGCGAAATTCTCCTTAAATTAAACACAAGATTTCATGGGCAGAGCATAGCAACTAAAGATGGCTTCATACTTATTTCTACTAATGGGATAACTTCCTCATTAACACCAACAGGTACATAATCCAGATGTTTCACCAAGACGTTCCGAATAGCAGACCAGACACCTGCTTATCTCTTAGCTCTCTCAGGCCTACCAATCCAGAAAAAGGTGTATCCACTGTTGACCTGTAGCTGGCCTAAATCAGCTAGTCTAGTTTCCAGAAAAGAAGCTACGCCGATTTTTTTTTCTTTTTTAAGACACCAGCAATCAAAGCAGTCCTACGTTCAAGGTTTTTCTTACATTCTAAAATTCAATAAAAAGATTTTTAATATTTGACTTCTGTATTGTTTTTGTATAGTTTTGATTCCGAAGCATTCTCCTGGTCATCCTAATTTTAGGGAGAAAAACAATTTTAGGAGACATTTTCTTGGCCCTTCGTCACTAGGAGCAAAGCAGTTCCGACATAAAATTGCTGCTTTCTTATACATGGAGGATACGAGTTTCGCAATTACTTGATGTGAAAAGTTCAACCTAGGAAACTTCAGTGACATTCTTCACCTGTTCCCGTTCCTTCAACGCTACAGGATTTCAAGAGCCCAAAACATGTTTTTTATAGAACAACCTGCACTTGTTCATGGAGGCCATTGCTTGTGTAGCATAATGCACACTTTCTAAATCAAAACAGCATAGCCTGTAATGGTGCAGGGTTTGATCCAGTTTTCCTTTCTAGTGTTCCCTCTTTTCAAACTTATTCACCGTTCTCTTGATAGTTCTTGAATGGACTTTGAGGATGGAAGCCAGAGTCTGAATGTTGGTACCGTTAATGAAGGCCAGAATTATCTTTTTCCTCTTACATTGATCATTTGGGAAGACATAGTGGGGCCGGCACAAAACGATTCTAACCAGTTAACTTTCTAGCTGAATAACTCAAGCGTTTTTCAGTGATTCTTATGACAAATGATGTCAACATGAGTAAACGACTTATCTGAAAGCCTGGGAAAAAGAAAGTCAATTTGTTTAGAGGTTTTTTTCAGATATTAAATATTTTATTGGATGGACAATTTTGCTGTTACATGATTTGGACAGTTTGCCTGTGACAGGTGGTATATTATAAATATTTTACACTGAAAATATTTTACAATGCTTTTCATAGTGTTTTATCAAAAATAAGAAAAGGATAAAATAATAAAAAAAAACATCGGTAAATGTTGTTAAAGCTGTTTGAATGATAAATGTTTATTTAAATGCAAATTTACCTTTTGTGGCACAAAGCCAAAGAGGAAATGGGGGCAAAGCTGGTTTCTACAGCGAACGAATCTGATTCACGGCCTATACACTGAAACAATTGACTCAGTCACCACAAGAACTCACCCCTCTAAACCCAGTCCAACATTTACCAAAATACCGCATATTCGCAGGGAACAGGGGAAATAAATCAACTATACAGAACCGGTATTTATATACGGATTCTCGCGTCGGGAGCCAACGCATGAGTATTCTATCGACACATTGACTTTCGGTAGAGTCCAATACTAGAGTCGCAATCCCTATTGCAGATGCTGCATTGGTAATGCGGGTTGTGAGTGCTACTATTGGTCTTCCTCTTGGCATGTTTCTTAATGAGGAGACTGGTAGGCCTGTTCTCAAAGTCATCGATGCCCTCTTTGTAAGGTCTCCTCCAGGTTGTACGGGCTTGGTTAGTACGGGCTTGGGTAGTACTTTCCCAGCTATCAAGGCCGATCCCATATCTCTTGAGATTGTTTTTAACAATGTCCTTGTACCCCACTTTCGATCTGTCTATTGTTCTCTTGTCGCGCTCTGGTTTACTGAAAAAGATTGCTTTGGCGATTCTTGAGTCTTCCATCCGATATACGTGCCCCACCCTACGAAGCTCTGCCGTGATTATTTGACTTTCTAGGCTCGGCACAGCACATCATTCCAGGATCTCGACATTGGAGACTTTATTCTGCCACTTAATTGCGGTAGTCAAAGATAAACAAACCAAATAAACGTTACGACTCTCAATGCTTCTCCTAGAATCTCGTAAATTGCTTCCTCTTTTTTAAAAAAGTGAAAAGTATATATATGTGTGTGTGTGTGTAGGAAATGGGTTAAATCCGACCCATTCCTATTTTTAATTTAGTTTGTTTAAACGTTATTTTCGTGGACACTCATATTTCAGTAGAAGCTCTTTTTTTTAATTAAACAGTATTTTTATCCAACTACATCTATCGACCTGAATATTCGAGAAATCAGAAAAGTATGCTAGGATTCGAACCTGCATCCCTTATGGGAAATCGTCATTGGATCTGACGTGTGCATGTGTGTGTATGCATATTTAATTATACGTTAATCGTATATTTAATTACAAATTTTAAAGAGAAATAAAGGAGGAAATATTTATATTTTCTATTTTCTTCAAATGTAATTTTTAGCGTACCATTAAATTAATGAATGAATAAATGAATTGAATGTAAAACACGTCATATCTCATAACTTCAACATTCCAATTCTGTTTATAATCATCCTGCATTTTTACTCTGATTGTTCATCGAATTTCTGTTTTCTCTTCACTTTTTTCTTTACACTTTGCTTTTTCACGTAAATATTATTTAACTTCATTGTTTCTACTCCTTTCATTTTTCTTTCTGTCTTTTCATTTATTTTGTCTTCTTCAAATTTCTCTTTTTAATTTTTCTTCCCTAAATGTTTGCCTTCTTTTGCCAGACTTCTTTTGACTTAACTCTTTCAGATTTTTTCATATATCCTTCCTCTCGCTTTTCATTCCATTAATCATCCCAATGCTTTCCTTGTCTCTATCTTCTTTCGTTTCTCTTTCTTATTTTACATCTTCCTAACTCACACTCAATTTTCTTTCGTTTTCATTTTAATGCTAATACTATATAAACCTATTATCTCTTAGGCATCTTATTTAATTCTCACTTTATTGTCTCTGGTTTATGACCCTAATACCAACTTAATCTGGCGCAATTAAAATCCACCCAAGGCAAAATCAATGTGACTTTCAAACTGATTTCAGTTGAGCCGCAATCTGATTCCCATCCAAAATTCAATTACTTCCTGTTCGCCCTTGTCACAATCAATTCTCCGATAAAGTCGGCATAACTTTTCAGCTTGCATGAACCTGTTTAAGTATGCATTTACCTATCAGAAAGCGAGTTGGAAGCAAAATTCGGGTCTTCTAGTCGAAGCCAAATGTATAAATGGGATTAAGAAATGGTGGAACACTGCCAGTTTGTTGTTTGGCTCTTGTCTGGAATTTACTCTGAGAATTCATTTACGAATGATATGCGTGTTGCAAAGAAGATTTGCATAAAAAAAAAAAAAAACGCGATATAAATAAGTATAAAGGAAGTTATAAAAATGGAAAAAATAATGAATAAATATTTCGATTGAAAAAAAAAAGAGATAAAAAAGAAAGAAGGAAACAAATGTAGGATTGGCCAATAAAAGAAAATAACGAGAAGAAAAACTGAAAAACGAGAAATTCATTTTTATTTCGAATGAAAAAGCGTGAAATGACATGAAATGAACAGAGAGAAAGAAAGAACGAAGGAAGAAGAAATGGATAAAAAACAGTTTCTTTCAAACTCTAAATTTATCTAATAAATGATGTCTGAATTTAGGATTAGAAAATATTTAAAAATGTTTAATTAGAATTGATTGACTAATATAGACTTCATTAATATCAACAAACTACTTCGCCCGATTTACAAGAATAGTATTTCTAAAGCCTTTTAATTTGGAGGCAACTAATTGTTGTATAGACCAAAGTGTCACTGCCGACACTTGATTCTGTATATAGATCACCAGAGAACAAACACAGGCGCTCCCATTATTGAATTAAGTGGATCACATTACCATAACGGAAACGCATATATAAGAAATCTCGTGATGTCTAGATTGATCATCATTCTATTCTATCCTATATTTCTATACGGACCGCTTTATCTACCCTATTCACATATTTTATTTCTCTACACGGATTACTTGTCGAGCGAGTATTATCGAGCAAGTACTATTAGTGCGAGTAATATTCGAAGGCGTCTTATACCATTATTGTTCAACGGCGTTACTGTAGTTGTAACTGCAACATAAAAGTCTCTGCTATAACGAGCATTACGTAATTGGCAACGAATATTCGTTGACATTACAAAAGGGTCAAAGGAGTTGATATCACAAAACTAATGGGTTGCATGTATTCAAAAACTGTAGTTCATCAAGATGTTTCTGTAAACTCTAGAATCTGTAGTAATCAGATATAGTAATATCTGGAAGAGGTGGATTTGTTTCCTAGAAAAGGTTTTCAATCATTCCGATTATAACCATTGCGCTATAAACGGGCAATGGAATACCATTTCCTATGGATCGATCCTACAAATCAGTGTCAACTGTATTTCTGAATATCTATGCCGATAATACAACAATATATGGATGCACCTCCAAAACTCGTGATGACCAGAGATTGGCAAATGAGCTCTTATCCGATCTAGACGAATATCTCGGTGTGTGTGTGGAGGGGGGATGAAATAGCTGACTACAAACCAAACTAGTTACATTCCATCATCGGATCCTGAACTACCACCAGTCACAGAGACTATTACGCCTTAAACTCACCCCTGACTTCAATTGCAACTCGTACACACGACACATCGTTGAAGATGCAGAAAAAAATGGGCTTTTCCCGAAACTACTTCAGGGAGTACTTCACTTCTCGTAATATACTCTACTTTTACAGAAGCCAGATCAGGCTTAAAATGGAATACAGCTGTCATATTTTCTCAGGAGTTGACCCGTCTTTACGTTCAAGCCTGGATAGAGTTCAAAAGCGTCTCCACGTCCTTTTGGGTAACAAAATATTTTCCAAGCCGCAAACTCATTTTCACAGACGGGATGTGTCAAGTCTCTCACTGCTCTATCGCTACTTACATGGAAAGTGCTGGGATGAGCTGCATTCCTTGATCCACCAGTTCATGACTAGGACCCGCCATGACACTAACATTGTAGTTAGCCACTCTCATTCGCTCTGTATTCAGTTAGTGAGAAGTTTCACTCTAACAGCTTTTTTCCCGCAAATCACTGCTCTGTGGGACTGATTTCCAAGAGGATGTTTCTCCGATCACTACAGTCTTAACCTGTTCAATTCTAGAGCTAATAGTTATCTTCCCAACTTAAACACATAAACTGCCTCTTACTCTCAAACACTATCTCGTGTGGCCTGCGTGTTTTGTATAGAGTGAGCCACACTGTAAAATAGCAACATTTTTCATCACTTCTTATGATATAAGTAAGGAACGGTTAGTTAGGATGTTGCATCCGTCATTACAAGTCAATAAAATGTGATGAAATAATAATAACGTTTACAATAAGAGAGGTCCTAATAATAATAATAACAATAATAATAAAATTTGCCATATCTGCATTGGAAAATATACAACTTTTACGGGATGGAAATTGCAAGAAACTGATATGAACATCACCGAGACCATGTTACAGAGATAGGACTTGAAACAATTTTATGGGACTTCACAATACACACAAAGAAGAATCAAAGCTAATTGCCTAGACATCATGATCAGAGACCACAAGAATAGAACGTGCTTTCTTACCGACATGGCAGTTCCTAAAGATTCTTTGAAGGTCCTCAAAAAAAATAAAATAAAATAAAATAACTATCAAAATGCAAGCACCGTCAAGTTGAAATATAAAAAAATGTGGAACATGAGTACATGAATAGTTCCAGTTGCAGTTGGAGCACTCGGATTGATTGGAAAATATTCATAGACTCACTGAGGATTTTCCATGTACCCCATGTCATTTACAAAATACAAAAAAATGTACTCACAAGTACAGCTCACACATTACAAAGAGCTTTAACTATGCAAAATATGTGTGATCTTAATTTTTTTCTTTGTATTTTTTTACAAAAATGATCAGTTAAAAATTATATAATCTTAGATCGTTGGTTGGGACCCGGAAGAAAATGTGTATGCAACAGACATCCAAGGAAATAATAATAATAATAATAATAATAATAATAATAATAATAATAATGGCCATAGTAATACGAAGTCTGGTGCAATTGAAGAAGTGAGCAATGATGAAAAAAAGAAAGAAAGCAGGAATAAAGAAATAAATGGATAAAAAATAAAAAAGTGATAAATTTAAAAAAGGAAAGAAAGAAAAATGTAAAGGAGGCGAAAGAAAAGGAAAAGGAGAAAATTAGAAGTATAAAAATAGGTTATGGCTATCATTCTTCGTTGAAGATGTCAGAAGACTTGGAAAAAGGGAAAAAAATGTTGGAAAAACAGTAAAACGGGCGAAAGAAAATAATATCAGGAAACTAACCACAAATAAAGAGAAAACTGGAAAATAGAAATTTAATAAAAGCAATATTATAAACCGAAATCAATAGATAAAAAGTGTTGTTTCTATTTCTTTTCATATTAACAATGGCGCTGACTACTGCCAAAAATTCTACAATGCCTGAAGAATATCCTTGTGCGATGGTCTCGGCCACTATTCTTATTGTGTATTCTCGCTTTTCCTTGTTTGAAATATATCCATCTTGCTGCCTATAAGGCTCGCCATTTATAAAATTCTATTGGCTTGGAAAACTGCCATGCTGGACTGAAACCGAAAATTTGCTTCCAAGACAACATTCGACGCTTCTTATTACTATGGCTATCCGCCATAATGCTAGATGCATGATTTTTTTTCCTCATCATTTATTTCTGCCTCTGTAACCAAGTCTGTCCGTGCATGCATCTATCTATCTATCTATCTATCTATCTATCTATCTATCTATCTATCTATCTATCTATATATATATATATATATATATATATGTATGTTAGAAAAATAGAAGTCTGCTCGTATCTATCTATCTATCTATCTATCTATCTATCTATCTGTTAGATAGACATATAGATAGACGCCTATTCGCAACTATCTCTCTTTCCCCTTCTCTCTCTCTTTCCCCTTCTCTTTCTCTTTCCCCTTCTCTCTCTCTCTCTCTATATATATATATATATATATATATATATATATATATATATATATATATACATATCTGTTAAAAATAGACGTCTGTTCGTATCTCTCTCTCTCTATATATATATATATAGAGAGAGAGAGAGAAAGATAGATTGATAGATTGATAGATAGATATGTTAGATAGACATATAGATAGACGTCTATTTCTATCTATCTAAATATCTATCTCAATATATTCATATCTGCTAATAAATTCGTTAAAATTTTTGAACACCCCAAGTTTTATTGTTTATAAACAAGATCTATAATTAAGCCTATAAACAGCAATAGAGAAAACAGACTGTAAATTATCTCAACAATTTTCAAACAGGCTATTTTCTTAATACATACATACTCACAAACAAACACGCACACAAGTATATATATATATATATATATATATATATATATATATATATATATATATATATATATATAAGGTCTTTCTGAAAATCAACGGGACTGATCTCGTTCTTCGATGTGAGAGGTATCGTCCACAGTGAGTTCCTGCCACATGGCCAGATGATCAATCAGTAAGTCTATAAAGAGATCCTGCGGCCTTTGCTTCGCTCAGTACACGAGAAGAAACGAGAATCGTGGCAGGACAAATTGTAGCTGTTTCACTACTACAATGTACCGGCCCAGCAGAAGAACATCGCCGTACTCATAAAACCTCCCTATTATACCTGATCTTACTCTGTGTGACATTTATATTTTCTCCAGACTCAAGCTGATATTCATTTTGAAAGTGTGGAGGCTATCAAGTGGCCCGTAACGACGGAGGTGAGAGACACCGGAGCAGAATCCAGCAGTGCATATAAACGTGGCAGAGAAGGATGGAAATTTATATTAGACTCAAGAAAGATTACTTTGATGGGGAAACCATTTCGTTTGGAATTGAAATAAATTGTTTGTGGCACCAGTCCCGTTACTGTTCATACAGACTCTGTAGACAGTGTGCGATTGATAAATTGTCGTTTAAATGGCGCAAAAAAAAAACCCTATCTCATTTTAACAGATATGTTGACCAAAATCATACAAAAAATATTTTGAAATACTAAAAAGTATATTTATTCAATAAAATCGACATTGGCTTCAACCACGGCCCCCCACACGACGTCGGAATCTCCTGCAACTCTTTTGGATTGTCTCCTTGTTTAAGTTGGTTGATGCTGCTATCATTCTTGCCTTCAGTTCATCTTTGGTTTTTACGAGGAGTTTTGTTGATCATTTCCTCAACTACGTCCCATACATAATAATCAAGAGCGTTGCAGTCTAGGAAGTTAGATATAAGGTGTGATGTGGTCGCAGAAATTGTAAACATTTTAGGTTATATCCGTATACATAAATTTTACATCCCATAGTTCATATTTTAATTTGTCACCGTTGAAGCAGAATCTATTTCTGGGCTCATAACCTGTTGAGTCAAATGTCAAATGCAAAATAAATATCAGAACTGTCCAACCATCAGAATTAACAAAATTTGCAATAAAAAGAAAAAAGGAAAAGGGCAAAAATAAAATAATATTAAGCAAACAAGCAAACAATAGAAGCAAAGCAAATCAACAGGTAAGACAGCAAACAGTTCATAAATTACGATTTGGCGTCTACACACAAAAGCAAAATCAGACAAGCGAGCGCAGTGGTCTGTCTTCGAGACAAGTCATATCTGGATTGAGTCATGTCAAACTGCAAGCCGCCCTATTTTAGTGGCTAAGAAAAATATCCCAGTATCATGCATTTGTGAACTTCTGCCTATAAAAGGGGAGGGGAAAATGTTTTGCTGTCATTTGAGAAGGCCTTTATTGTTATTTCTTATTTATGTTCGACTGTTTCGTAATTTGTCTTGCTTTCTAATGTTTTTGTTTACCTATAGTTTTATATATTTAAAAACATTTCATTTGTGGGGACAAGCTCCCACCCACTGTCTATAAAATGGGCGATGGGAGACAACTGTCGCTTCTTAAACAGCTATTTTGTGTAGATAAAACTCGATAGCCCAGAAAGACAACCTATCTAAGGGAAAGATAACTCTGATTTTAAACCTCTGCTGCCTTGCATTCATATCCAATCACGAAAAAGGCTCTACGTGTAAATTCAGGCAGAAAAAACCTGAAGGCAGTTGGCTGTCAACAAAGAAAACTCCGGCAACTCCTTCAGTCAAGCGGATACCAAATGTGACACCCCGTATTTCTTTGAATTTTGTTGGTACGGCCGAGAAGGAGGCCATCTGGACAGTATGCGACCTCCACATATATATCGCTTAGGCCTTCGCCCTGGAGAGGTCACTTCAGTCTCACCATCAAATCGCGAAATAAACAGACGCCTACTATGCACGAAACGATTTTCCTTTAAAATGTCATCTATTCTATTCTAACTAAATTTGCACAAATGTTTTGTAAAAAAAGAAAAACAACGCCACTATTTTAGTGTTATTTTCTGATAGAATAAAAAGTTTTATCAATTTCCACACGGATGAAGAGAAAACTGAAGGTAACACAAATGTGGTTCTACAGAAGGATGCTGAGATTATCACTAGTAAGCGATGAGGCGTTTTAAAGAAAATAAAAACAGAGAGAACACACATAATCCGAATAAGAAAGAGATAGCTGAAATTTCTAGAAGGCATAGGGGAAGGTACCCTGTAGAATTTGAGACTTACAGGATATATAGAAAGGAAAAGAGGTAGGTGGAAATATTAACTTGTGTTAATAGATAGCAGAACGTCAGACTGAAGTAATAAACGTTACTAGGAGCTACAAAGGGTCGGAAATTGTGGAGAGCCATAATCGCTCACGTCCTGAATGGACAAAACACATAAAACACGCTCTCTCTCAGAAACAGTAACTAAGTTCTACTCAGCATAGTTGCAGTATAAAGCACAGATTGGCTTGTGGGTGTTGAACAAACACACATATGCCTGAGCGAGCGTCTACAATAGGGATTGGCTAGCCGCCCTAATAGATGAGTATCCTCAATTACGAGTGGCCAGCTATTATATATATATATATATATATATATATATATATATAGCTATTATTAGGCCAGCTATTATATGTGTGTGTGTGTGTGTGTTTGTGTGTGTATAAGCTCTGTTTTCTCAGTCAAAATCCAATTGGTTATTCAATCGGATAAATGTTGTATCTCTCTATAACTATATATACGACTGAATAAATAATTCTATTTGATTGATAATCCTGAAATGATTTGTGCAATATGAGTATATGCTAACAAACATCGCAAACCTGAATCAAAGAATTGATATCAATTTGCTCTCAACCAGAAATATAAAATGACTCTCAATGAAGTCGGATAAAACAACTGCAATATTATTTCCACATCTTTCTCTCAATGAAATGCAATCTGGCCATGCGAATTTAAATCAAGCCCCGCAACGATACGGTCCATTAAAAGAAGGATGTGTCGTTAATCGTTCTGTAGGAATGAAAAGATGAATCATTTTGGAGGAAGAAAGTGGTTTTTAGAGAACTCCATCTTATCGATCACACTAATGTGATTTCTAGTGAAGGTAATTAAATGTTGCGCATCAATGGATCGTGTATGGATAAGGGGGTGATGAAAAATTCTCCAACTGACTATGAAGGTCTAAAAAAAAGATGTTTGGTCAGATATTAGAGAAGTGGGTCAAGCAGTAAAATTTTCAGCATCCTTTTGTGCATAATAGATGCAAAGAGGCGTCCATTCAACTATCAATTTCTATTTGATATATTGTCCGTAGCGTCAGGTTTTGAACGATTATTTTCAGTAAAAGAAAACAAAAATAAGCCCGTTTCATTTTAAGCAAATTCGTTACTTCCACTAAGGTAGAATTCGGTTGCATTTATTAAATTATTTTTTGGAGGGGGGGGAGGGGGCATTTACGTTTGCTTTTAACTTATTTTCATTCATCCAGTTATGATATGTTGTAAATGTTGGAGCCAAAAAAAAAAAAAGAAAAAAAAAGAGAACAAAACAGAAAATATCACTTTGCACGACGTTGCAAGCAAACAGCAGAGAAATATTCAAAGTGAAAAAAGGGGAAATGATAAAAAGCAACAAGACGAGTAATAATGTGCCATACCAAACGTAAACAGACGATAACGAAATAGAATTCCTTGCCTTTGGCGAAAGTGAAATGGAAATTGATTTCTCTTTTGATTTACAAAACTTGTCCAAACCCACGTAAAAAAAGAAGAAAAAACGTCGAACTTCAACATATAGAACCAAATTTTGTATTAGGTTGGTGCAAAAATAATGTCAGTTTATGACGTATTTTTTAACGTCAAAAACCGACATTATTTTTGCACCAACCTAATACCAACGAGGAAATCTTAGCAATAACCATTACAAAACGTTAAGGAAATAGCCCGAAATTGGCATTTTTTTTTTAACTTTTTTAATTGTACAGTCATATCTTCTTTTCTTTTGAGTCTTGTTCGTTTAGGACGTGAGCGATCATTGTTCTCCACAACTTCCTCTTAGTACATTATTTACATTATTCGGAGTATTGTCCTCATCTTTGTCGCCATATTTATCACAACTTTTTGGCCGTTGTGCGCTCCGGTGTTCTTCAGGTGGTTGGAATTTCGAACTGAACCCTTTATTTTGCTCAGTGCCAAGAACACATCGCACAGTGGATAAAGGCGTTGGTTAGATCCAGTGACAGGACCCAAAGAGTGTGAGAACATTCAGAGGGAAATTAACAGGAGATAACTGATAACTGACATCCATTAAACATGGTACGTGGAACTAGAACAGTCTACCCCAGTGAGCGAAATAAAAGGTTCAGTTCAAAATTCCAACCACCTGAAGAAGGCCGGAGTGTACAACGGCCGAAACGTTGTGATAAATATGGCGACAAAGATGAGGACAATAGCCCGAATAATGTAAATAATGTACATAATACCTCGTCTCAGAAATATAGACAGATTCCTCTTAGTAACCTTTGTTTTTCTCCATCTTTCGTAATCCCTGATACTTACCAATTAAACAATGTATTTGATGATTTACTGCTTTCCTCAGTTTTCCTTGCCTTCAATGCTATATGAGTGTCAATTTTTCCATTTTTTCTTTAAAACTTCCATGTTTCTCACGTGTCCAGTCTGCGGTATTCTTAGCATTCTTCCGTAGAATCACTTTTTTGCTGCCTCAAGTCACTTAATACTTCAATACTCTTTTCTTTGTTTCTGTCTCTTCTTCGTTTGTGAGGAGATTGCCCAGCATTTACTCCCATATAGGAGGACCGATATTGCAAAACACTTTAGCACTCTTTTCTTTGATTTTAACGAAATCTTTCTTTTTCTTAATATTTTGCTTACATGAGCTAATTAAATAAATAAAAACATTTAAAAAGCTTATAGAAATTAGACTACAGAAAATTTAGAAAGTAATTTTGAAAGCGAAATTTTTAACTTAGCAACAGAGGTAAACGTTCGCCTAGATGCTTACAGGTTTATCGGATTGCATATAATAGTAATAGTTTTATTGTTTTTGCAGAAAAATCTCCCAATTTGGTTGTCGTGGTAATCTGTAAAATATTAAAACAAATTTCACTTGACATTTTAATATTATCACACTTTATTGGGCTGATCCATGCAGATGTTCGTTTTTGTCTTGTTCATCCATATATGTTCCGTTTAATGGAAATTGTGTGGGGATTTTTTATTTAGGCTGTTTAGAAGCCTAAATAGGGGATATGGTTGACCTCATTACCGGTCATCTAATTCGTAAGCATAAAGGCGTGGAGATTTTTAAAGTTAGAACTCTTTATTGGTTGACGCTACATAATCTTTATACTTATTAGCAATTAGAGCATATTCAACAGATGTAAGGCATTCAACAGATGTAAGGCATTCAACAGATGTAAGGCATTCAACTACCACGTGATTCTCTTTTATTTTTCACTTTTTTCTTATCTAATTCTTGAGGAAAATGCGTATTTTGGCGAATATAGTCAAAGTTCGATCCAAAGGAAAAGGCTTAATATCAAATATTTTAAAGAAAAAAGTGGTATAAATATCTCGCTTGAGAAAACGAGGAGATCTGTTTGTCATAGTGTTTAAATAAATATGAAATAAATATGAATTATTCAGGATTTAAAGATAGGTAAGACTTATCGCTTGGAATTTAGTGTTCCACAATCTTTCTTTTTTCGGTTATATGTCGTGCCCCTTCAACATGTAGGCGATTATAATCCTCCACATCTTCCTACCTATAAGCAATGTCTTTACTATCCATCACAATCCCTGTTTTGACATCTATTGATGCAAGCCTGTTAGTTATATCACACACAGTTTGCCTCTGTCTCTCTTGCCTTTAGCATCTCCTTTGGTTGTTAATGTTTCAAGTCCTATTATGTGTCCAATGAATTTCAATTTTTAGTTTTCAAATTCTATGTTTTCTCCAATATATTCCCAACATTATTCTTTAAAAACACATCTCTGTTAGTTCACATCTACTCTTCATCTGTGAGATAGTTTTCACGCATATAAGAATTTATATTATATAGCAATTGAACACTGTTTATTTTTCTAATAAAATTTTCTGTTTCTTAATATTTTGTCTAGCTTGTGAATTTTTGTATCACATTTTCTGTTGTCTGTTATGACACGTTCCAAACAGAGAGATTTCTGTTCGCTTTATTTAGATGTCTACAATTCGCAACTCACATCTTGGGTTGTCTCCCTTACTATAGACATAGAAATAAAATTAACCAATGACTTTCTCTTGTTCTTATTATTTTAGCTACGAAAAATGTACAGGTTAATCTTTTGATTCAAGTGTTATGGCTGAAACGACGAGATCAATTATAGATTGCGAAATATTTGATATTAACTATAACAAGTAGATTTTCCAGTTTCCAAATTATCATTAATTACCGTTGGTAAATTTTGTTATCTGTGTGAATGATTCTATAATTTTCGAGGTAAATAAAGCGACCAATAGTTTCTGGTAGATTTGAGAATTGAATGTTCAGTCATATAACATTTTATGGAATTTTTTATAATCAAAATTAATTGTTATATCTTCCTTTTTAAACGGATTAACTTTGTTAATGACTCTCAATGAAATACATTCTTGACTCTAGTATAAGGGCACAAGTACCATAATCTGGAGTGTTATTTCTAAATTGGGGTCAGAATGGTTTCTAACAAATCAAATGTTAGTAATATCTTACTTCGTTCAAAAGAACTTTGGCATTCAGTTGACAATACTAATTGAAGAAGCTAAGGGGCGCTGGCAACGCGTGTCTATTTGGCACAAATTGGTTGCTATGATTTATGACCCCAAGGAATAGCTGCCATTTTGTAATGTTTGTGCGTGCTGAAATATATTGTATGAACTTTAATCTCTTTGAATTCAGCCATCATCCGTTACTATCTATAATTGTAACGAAAAATTTAGTGCTGGCTATAAATACGAGCATTATTCTATAGGAATAGGTAATCGAAAGTTGTTTAATCAGGTAAATGTTTATTCTGGGTGAATCATATATTCTTCAATAATTTTATTTCTAATAATTATATCATCCATATATAATTTTTTTTATTTTTAGTAAGGCTTTAAATGTTTCTATTTCTATATTAAGATAGGCGTTTAGAAGGTTGTTTTTGTAAAAAGAAGAATACTGTATAATTATAATGCCATAATATTATAATAATAAAATTATTAATACTGTATAAAAATAGTTAAAATGGTTTTCCGGCGAATAAATCTCCGGATAAAAGATTAATTTTGCATATAATCACGATTTTAGAAACCCATGAAAAATGTGGAACTACAGAGGATCTATCTGTCTATATTTCTGAGATGAAGTATTAGGTACATTATTTACATTATTCAGACTATTGTCCACATCTTTGTTGCCATATTTATCACAACGTTTCGGTCGTTATACGGACACGACAGTGATGATAGTCTGTCAATGTTTACATAGATGATTTCTAAGCAATGATAAACACGCGCATATAAGACGCTAGAAGCGAAAATCGCACCGCATCTCATGACGTAACACATGAGATGCGGTGCGATTTTTGCTTCTAGATGTCGTTAAGGACGCATGGCACAGTAGATAAAGGCGTTGGTTAGATTCAGTGACAGGACCGAAAGAGTTGTGAGTTCAATACCCAGTTAAGACAGTGGAGAACTTGGAGAGGGGAATTAACAGGAGATAACTGATAACTGACATCCATTAAACATGGCACGTTGAACTAGAACAGTCTACCCCAGCGAACGAAATAAAGGGTTCAGTTCGACATTCCAACCACCTGAAGAAGGCTGGAGTATGCAACGTCTGAAACGTTGTGATAAATATAGCGACAAAGATAAGGACAATAGTCCGAATAATGTAAATAGTGTACATAATGCCTCATCTCAGAAATATAGACAGACACTGAAGATTAACATTGTCAAGAAGGAATCAATATTATTTTAATAAAACACTTGATTTTCTTCTCTCCATTCTTGTTATCGTGTTTACATTTAAAACGTCTTTTGACGTTTCTACATTACATTATTCAGC
>OZ010598.1:93918770-93986270 GCA_963932145.1 Acanthosepion lycidas | reverse complement strand
ACAGCGAAACAGCCTGTCTGTTGATGATATATATATAAGAAACTTAAAAAATGTTTGTGATGTCTAGATTTTGTGAATAAGTAGTTTCCGACCAAAATACTCTCTACAATGTCTCGAGTAAGTGGCAAATTAATCCATGCTATTCTTTTTCTTAAAAACTTATTTTAACAACCTATTTCACTATGCGCCTTTTTTGTACCCGACAGTCCGACTGAAAGAAAAAAGAAGTTACATAAAAAGCTGCAACTATTTGTAGATCTACGTCAGCCTCGAGAATATTCTCTGCGATTATATCTACGAATGCAGACTGATTGGCGCCATTTTTACTTCGAAATGCATGTAAATACTAGCAGGCATACTTAGACGCACGCACGAACACACATAGACACAGATCTCAGAAATCCTCGTGCTAAATCAGCTCACGCGGTACCGACTAGTTGAACTCTCCCTCGTTACAACACTGCATTATCCTTCTTTTGAATATGGAAGACTACAGAAACTACCCAACAATTTTCTCCCAGTGCTGCAAGCAATGATGACCAAATTGATAAGGTGTATTAGGTCTTATTATTTTGCTTGGTACTTTTATGTATATTATCCTCTTTTTAGAAACGAAGTTCTGTCTTATATCGTTTGATGATATCTGTATTACTTTGTAAGCGAAACACTTTATCATTCTTTTAGCATTTTATCCATTTGATTCTCTCTCTAGTTTCACTTTCACTTTTGTGATCGATCAGGAATCCAAATTATTCAACAGGATTAAACCTTGGCCTCTAGCAAATGATATCGATGTAACTTGGTAAAATTAAAGAACCTACATTATCCGACTCAATCTGTTAACATATACATATATATATATATATATATATATATATATATATATATATATATATATATATGTGTGTGTGTGTGTGTGTGTGTGTGTGTGTGTGTGGCTATTCAATATTTCTTTTTATTAATTTATCAATCTGGCCTTACTGCTCTCATGCAGAAATACAAGTCAATTTCATATCTCCTTTATACATGAACTTCTCCAAACGCACTGTACTGGTGAGCACATGCACTCGCATATGTAACAATACTCAGACATCTAGTCCTGCCTAACAATAATAGCAAGTCCGTATCTAGCCTTGTGTTCGTGTGGCTGTCACCCTCCACATGCCCGCAAGAAACTTTATTGGATAATTTCCAGATGGCAAATATGTTATGTAAGTAACGACAGATACAAATACTAGGCTTAATTTTTCATACATAAAAATAATTATTTCCATTGTCTATATTCGGACTATTGTCCTTCTTGTTGTTGTTTTTATCACAACGTTTTAGTCCAAAAAATACCTTGTGATGAAAAAAAACAAAGATGCGGATAATAGTCCGAATATAAATAGTGTAAATAATGATAACTCCACATCCCAGAAATTCAGACAACAAAATAGTAAATATAATTGTTTTATTAACCGCTGGACTTCTGCAAAATAACGTTGGTCAATTAAGGGTATGTAGTTTCATGTCTTTCTTCTAGCGTTCGATCATTTTCATGCATGTGAAAAATTCTAATTTCTCTCTTTGTCGCTTGAACTCGTTGACTCGTGTGTGTATATGCTGAGTTAAAATGGTTTAACTTGTAATTTATGTCGTTGCATCAAACGACATAGTTTGAGGTCAGATTTTGAATTTGGTGATTTGAGGACACCTTCTAGATCAGCCGACGAGGCACTTAGGTATTTTGAAGTATTGTTGTGACACCAAGTACGAAATTTACTTTAGCATTTCATAGGTCGGCCCCGCCGCCTCTTCTTATTTCAATTAAATTCGATTCAGACGTATGGCTTTTCCTGGCGTGAAACATATAATAGAAACAATAAGTCCAAAATCAGCCAAAGCAATGCATAATAATATATGCATAAAATCCGTAATTAAAACTAAATCCAACATAAAACCGAACAGTCATGTTGATTCATTCGAATATTAACAGCGCCTCATTTTCGAAATTCAAATAAAGAAATCAAGAAAATGCTCCCAAATAATTTAGCCTTCTTTTTTTATTAGCTTTGTTAAGGATTTCTTTAATATCTTCATTAATTTCTCAAACTCTTGTCAATTTATTTAATGTAAACGATTCACGTGAATCGATAAATACTGATTAAGTTTTGTGGATAGACAAATAAATCTAGTGAAATACATTCCCATCAAACTCCCGTCTTAAAAAATCAGTCACAATATATATATATATATATATATATATATTATCCGTCACCGATAGCACGACTCAGAGTTTCATGCACAATGCAATCCTCAGCTGCTGAGTATTGATTGACCATTACGTAATTTCGATTTTAATAAAAATATCTGGTTATCGCAACGTTGGTGCAGTTATATATCATACTGGGATAAACGGAATTTATACATACATACATACATACATACATACATACATACATACATACATACATACATACATTTTATTAGACCGAAACGTCCGATGTTGACATTATATTAACATTAAAACAGCATAATTGCATATAAGGATTTTTGCTTGTTTTTTTCCGTATATTTTTCTTCATACTGTCGGATCTATATCCATATATTTGCCTAGATACATACATATATATATATACATATATATATATATATATATATATATATATATATATATATATATATATATATATATATATATATATATATAAACTATTTAAATATATATATATATATATATATATATATATATATCTGTGTGTGTGTAAAAAATTATTTTAGACGCATGGATATTATTTTTTTATATTAAGCATAATGGGACAATACTTGTTCTTTTTCAAAAAAAATGAAAAAAAAAAACATAATTTACATTAAAAAATTAATCTGGATCAACGTATTTGAGCAGAAATGCGTACTCAGGGGTAACGTTTAGAAAACTTTTAATAATTTACTAATTCCCCCTTGACTTGGAAGAGGTCTACAAACTTATTCGCGCTTAAGAAGTGTACTCGTGAACTGACACCTGCTCTGTCTAAACTCTACAACAAATGCCTTGCTGTCTCTTGCTTTCTTGTTTGTCGGAAATTATTTTCTGCATTTCTTGTCTTTAAGAACTCAGGCAAATCGTCTAATCCTTCCAACTCAGGCAAACCGTCTTATCCTTCCAACTGTCGGCCTATTAACATTCTACCTCTCTTTGGCAAAGTACTAGAGATTCCAATTGACTCTGAACTGGTTAAGCATTTCATCTTGTAGGTCTTCTTTCAGATAGGCAATATGGCATTGACTTGTCTATGTCAAATGCTGATGTATTAACGGCTATTGCTGAAATAATGACAAGGCTCGAGCTATATCCTCTCGACATTTGACAAGTTTTGGCATGCTGGTCTTTTTCAGAAGTTTAAAGGTGATAGTATTTCTGAACGAATTTTTGAACAGATTCAAATTTGTTTATCATATACGGAAATGAAAGTTTTCTTGAACGGCCACTTACCTAAATCTATTTGCATTAATGCAGGTGTCTCCCAGGGATCTATTCTTCGATCTTGGTTGTTCTTAATTTTCCTCAAACACCTTCGTGATGTCATCATTTCTCAACTTGGCGCCTATGCTGATGATACAACTATTTACACTTAATTTAATGGTAATTCTGATCTGTTAAATAAGGTCAAATTGGCAGCTGATCTAAAAAATGACGTTGTCAATTTTAATACCCCCAAAAGGAAACTTCTCTTTTAATCACCTGAGTCAACCATTTTGCCTTCCATCAACATGACTGATTTATAAATCTACCATTCACCCTTGCTTTGAATTTTGCTGTCACATCTGCTCTAATGCTTCTGCTATGTATTTAGAAATTCTTGATAAATACAAAAGAAGTAATGTTATTGGTCTTAAACTGGCACCTCGGCATTCTTTCATTTTCCTACTTCCGCTTCCCTGTGCCGTTTCTATAAATATTTTCATTGTAATTTTTCTGAGAATTTTCATTTCTCTTTCAAGACTGTATGAATTTAAGCGCAGTACTAGATTGGCGGAAAGGTCTAATTAATTTACATTTAAAATGGTTAGATGTAGCTGTAAGTTCTATCCTAACAGTTTTTTCTCTCGCAATTCTCGCTTGTGGAACACACTTCCAGATTTTTTGCTTTCCAGTCAACTTTGTTCTAGAAAAATTTAAATGCAATGTCAGTTGTAATTTTCCATCTTTTTGTTTAATTCCTTTTCTTTTATTTCTGTCTTGGATTGAAATGATTAATGTGTAAATATATTAATTGAAGTGCGAACAATTACAGACGGATAACGTCTCCTATTTTTACTCGAATAACAGAAACTACAAAATATGGCGTTAAGAGATAAGATTTAAGAGATTTTATTATATTGTTCCCTAAATAGAAGATGCAAGAGTTACTGGTGGTAGAGGGTTACTGAATAGCGTAGTTTTATGGGCGTAACAATTATACATTATGAGTACATATAAGATACATAACAAATGAAGCAAGACATGAAGAAGTTAAAATTGAAGTGTTCGGTGAAGCATCTTCTTGAGAGTCTTATCAGTCTAATACAGAGGGGATGAGAATGTTTAACACCCGTGTATATGGCGTGTCTGGTATTGGGTGAAAAGGTCTGGCCTTGTGGAACTAGAGAATGTAGCTTCTCAGAAAATTTTAATGGAAATAATGATAGATTTACAACGTTGCATCTTTGGGAAATTGATTGTAGGCTGGAAATAATTCATTACCTACAATGTCGCGTAAATGTTTTTGAATTCCCTCAAGGTTTGAATAAGTCGATTAGGCAGTTCCAGCTCTGATATGACATAAATGTTCCATTTCTTGATCTGGTGTTCAAATATTATGTGTATTGCTCCCTAATACGTCCAAGGCTATCCATAACTGAGTTGTTTTTACTGTATGTGACTACACGTAATTTAGTGAGGTCTGCAGCATATCTCAAATATATTAAACAGAGCTTACATCTGCAGGCGTATGCGTCAGTGGAATATTTGGATCTGAGTTTTCCTGGAGCTAGTTCAGTGCAACTCCTAGACGATGAAGAATTTGAATTGTCTTGCTGGAACAAACCACTACTACTAGAAAATATGACGAGCATAAACGAACAGAAATAGATCTGTGGATGTAACAAGTGTCAAAAGAGATTCCAGTTTCATTAATGTCAGTTCAGATCAATATAGTGTCACTACCCGTCTGAAAAACACCTTGACTGAATCCATAATTGTGTGCAGTCTCCTCCCCACACAAACTCGACCGTTTGTTCGAAAGAACTGCAATGTGACACATCTGATGTGGCAACATGGAACCAGTCATTCACGGTCAAAGGGTGATGTCTTTTCGCTGGGTTTGTGTCGACTGATGCCTTGTGAAGAATCAGCATTGAACAGGAAAAGTGATTTGGTAACATTTTCCCCCTCGATAGGTTATTACCAAATTGTTTAGTCGTCGGAGGTCTCGTTCCTGAATTAAATGCATTTGATGGCTGTCAGTCCTTGGGTGTACTGTTATTGCTATAGCCCGAGAAATACTTAGGATAGTTGCAACTTCTGAGATCAAATTTTTTCTGAACTCAGCAACCATTCTGCAGTCACACGGTTGTGTTATAGATGCAGTAAGTCTTTAACTTTTTCGGATGATGTATGGATAATATACACATACATCATGAGACCGAGACCATTTCCATGTCGTATAATGGTGTATATGCATAGGAAATTTGCTACATTTATAAGGGTATAGTGCTCAGTGTTGGAGAAAGAGTATTTGTCAATATAGACAATGTAGACAGAGAAATGAACACAGTATGGAGACCGTCAGTTTCACGTCTCACTGCGATTTTCAACGTTGATTCTTATATTCATTCATTCTATCTATCTATCTATCTATCTATCTATCTATCTATCTATCTATCTATCTATCTATCTATCTATCTATCTATCTATCTGATTAGTTTCCTTAAATGTGCTGTATTATTATTGGGGGTCTACTTAGTACCGGGGTATATAATATAGAGACCTTGATGGTCACTTAATATGTGAAACTCTCATCATGAATATATAGTGTTTCCCTCGCTGCATCTATATATATATATATATATATATATATATATATATATATATATATATATATATATATATATATATTATTATCATTATTGTTGTTGTTGTTGTATATATTAATAAATATAAATATTAGCCTTCACCAATAGCACAACGCAATTTTCAGGTGCTGAGTATAGACTGGCCGTTAACGTAATTTAAATTATATATATATATATATATATATATATATATATATATATATATATATATATATATATATATATATATATATATATACAGAGTTTTCCAAAAGTAGGTGGACAGTACATTTGTTTGAGGTTACATATACAATTATATTTACTAATACAATTATCTGAAAAAATTAGATAAATTTACTTATAAAATTAAAAATAATATACCACAAATACCATAGTTATAATGAACACCATTGTAATGATATAACCGATACAGTGACTTATTCCACCTACATTTGGTTGACTCTCTCTCTCTCTCCCTCTCTCTCTCTCATATATATATATATATATATATATATATATATATATATATATGCATAGAAGTATATTTTCTTTTTTTACGTTAGTTTTATCAATACAACATTTGAGTAAATGCTCTTATTTTAATTAAACAGTATTAATTACATTTACCGGCCTGAATATTCGAGAAATTTCGTAGAAAATATACGTTCCCCGATAGGAATCGAAGATATATACCACAAGGAAACCTGTATCTGGCATGTTGTTAATCATTCAGTCACAGATAATAACGTATAAATAGAAAATGTATTAAAATATTTGTCGGATTTAATCCATTTCATCTATCTATCTATCTATCTATCTATCTATCTATCTATCTATCTATCTATCTATCTATCTCTCTCTCTCTCTCTATATATATATATATATATATATATATATATATATATATACATATATATATATATATATATATATATATATATATATATATATATGTGTGTGTGTGTGTGCGTGCGTGTGTGTGAATGTTTTTCCTTCCGAGTGGTAGGAATAATTCTCAATTTTTCTCTATTTATATTCTCGCTAGGGGAAAATGAAGAAAGTTGAAAAATATAGAAAAAATAAAGAAAATATCGAAAAATGCCTGAAATTGAAAAATAAAAACGGATGAAAAACTTTAATATCTCCTGTCATTCTGAGGCGCTATTAAACATATTTTTTCCCACCGTGAAAATGGAATGGGAAAACTCAAGAAACTTTAATCGGATATTTATAAACAAACTTTTTGCTAAATTTTACCAACCTGACAACTAGACATGTTTGGAAGAATATATGTTGTAGCTTTTCTGGAAACGGTTCAATTTTTTTTTACCGAACATAATTTGCAAACAAATGAAATAAAATGAAATTTCCACAATTTCCAACGTGAAAGATTGTAATAAGTTTGTCATCGCTAAGTTAATAAATATTTATAGAACATACTAAAATCTATGTTGGTTAGCATAAATACGTTATAAGTAACGTATGCTCATCATGTTCATTATCACTTAAATACATGGGTGTGGCTGTAGGGTCTCTGCGCAGTTAAATACCTGACCAGCTTCCATCAAATGTATTGGTAGGTATTCATTCATGTCTAGTGTGTCTTTGGCAAAAAAGACCTGGCGAATCCTATCCTTCTCCAGGTCAGAAGTCAGCCGATGATCTCCGACTGAAGGTTCATCTTTGTCACGGACACCTGGCTAATGATTATATCGGCAGAAGCCCTCCGTACTGATTGCTAACTTCAGTCTAGGAAATCATCTACCCTGTGATGGTCGTATCATCATCACCACCCTGCATATATAGTCACCAGTTAAATCCTATGTGAATATTTAACCCGTAGTTGATTCAAACTAGCTGCAGCTACCCTATTTTGGTTTAACTCCCTATTTGTGATAACATCGGAGCCACTACACATGAAGTTAGTTACATCGCACAGTGCCAGAAACGATGAAATCATTCTTTTTTAAAGCTGATAGACGTAGCAATAAACGGATTATTATTATTATTATTAAGATGATTATTAGGATTATGATTATTATTAGTAAAGGGTGTTTCATTAAGATGTTTATATATAAGGGTGTTTCATTAAGACGGATCAAAGTCAGCAGTAAATAAATCAGTGTTATTGGTGAAAATTTATTTATTTCTCTATTGGATCATGTTATTTACGTCATGGCAATTATGCGTGAAAAATAATATCGCCCAAATGTCCGCCAAATCTGAAAGAAAAAGAAAAAAATCATTAGATGCTTAAATTTAATTCATATTAAAAATTTTTTTTTTAAGTTATTGGAACACTCTTTAGTAGTAGTAGTAGTAGTAGTAGTAATAATCATTATTATTATTTAAATATTATTATAAGAAGAATGCAAAAAAATAACATAATAAATAGTAGAAATTCAAGTATTGATAAAATTAGTTATTATTATAATAATTGTTATTTTGGCTGTTGAAACAATTGCTTGAATGTTAAATAACAAAAAATATAATCGAATATATATGATAGTAAAAATATATATTACGAATTAAACGTTAGAATTCAAGATGTCTCTCCTACAATTCGAAAATTTTTATTTTCTTTAGAAACATCATTTTCCTGGAGCGATGTAAAAGACATCCGTTCACTGAGAAATTTAAGTTTTCTTTATTTTAGCAATTGCATAGATAACTGACGTATTTTAATGAAATACGGAACTCTTTCTTTTCTTGGTTTTAAGTGGTATTCCACGAAGTCTATTCTCAGTCAAGCGACAGGAAATCGATCATGTTCATAAATTCCTTGAAGTCCTCTTTAATTTGCTTTGTTTGTTAGAATTATCGATGTTGGCTGAATGACTGGTTATGATAAAACCTGACAATTGACAAGCAAAACGTGAATGATTCCTGTAAGCCTTTCAAAATCTATCAAAAGCTGACACTAACAGTAAAAGAAAAGAAGAGAAAATTTACAGGGCAAAATTGAGCAAGCACACAATATAAAAAAGACAAAGGAAGATTAATATGACAAAGATTTCACAAACTAAGAATTGTTCTTGATACACAAGAGCGAATTCGGATAAACGAACGTAGCGTTCTGTCTTCAAGACAAGACAGATCGGGGATGAGTCAGATGAGACCGAGAAGTGGCTTGGAAGAAATCCCAGCATGCATCTGTGTAGCTTTGCATATACATTGAGGAGGGGTAATTATTTTTTAGTCATTCAAACGTAGGATTGGAACCAATATTATACATATCTATGTGTATTATATATTAAGTTGAATCAAAAGTAACTTCCGTTTTGAGGAACCCATTGCAATGGCGAACGTATCAGTGTAAGTAACTGTTTCTTACTTATATCTTATATTTTACTTATGACTTAACAGGTGAAGAAAAATGGGTTATTACTTAACAGGTGAAGAAAAATGGGTTATTACTTTACAGGTGATGAAAAATGGGTTGCATACGACAATGTTCAATGCAACATACAGTGGACTGACAAGCATAAATCCTCACACCCAACTCTATGAAGTGAGATTTATGGAAGAAAGGTAATGCTTTGCGTGTCTATAAATGTTTGGTCGAAAATCGCATTGTACTCGTCATTAAAATGAAGATGGTCACCTTTATGACGACGTAAGTCTGCATACAGTAAGAATAACATAGGAATACTTTTTGTTCTGTTCTATCTCACCCACCATATTCACCTGACCTTCCATCAACCAATTATTACCTATTTTAATCGCTGCAAAACCCATTTTCTGATAAAAAAAATCCGTCGAAATTTTTTTTCACAACAAAACCTACGGAATTTTATTGAATTTAAGTGGCAGCAAGTCATTGCAAATAATGGTGAATGCATAATTGAACAAAATATAATTGTAACTTATTTTTTGAAGAATAAAGAAGATAAACAGAAAAGGAAATGATTTATGACTTAAATTAATATACATTATATAATTATCTAAATAGTTACCGACAATTGAGATGAGGATAATTTGTTGCCGCATTGCTTTAAATATTTATTTGTATTTCTTCCTACTTTAAGGTCTACTTGGCTTTACAGCCACTAAATATTTAAGAAAGACATTATTTCAATCTTACTGATGACAAGATATAAATTTATATCAGAATTAAAACGCCTTGAAAAATACGCTTTATCCCTTCATATTAAATTCAACAGGTTTTTTTTAACATAGATGGAACTTTGCATTTTCTAATGCTATATCCTCAAAAACTGAAATGAACGTCTTTTAAAGTACGAATTCGTATCAAGTGTGCAGTCATATATATATATATATATATATATATATATATATATATATATATATATATATATATATATATGACAATTATTTACTAAGATATGTTTAGGGAAGACCGATCTTACTATATTAGCAATAGTCTAAAGATAGTAACTTACTAACTACTATTCTATATATACAGGTTGTCCCATAAATACATACACACGTTAACAGCTGATAACTCACCTAATTTTTAATTCTTTTCATCTTTATCTCATTAGAAATAATGATGGCAACCTCGCTAAACGTTGAACAAAGTGATTTTATCCTAAAATGTAACTAGTAGTTTCGAAACGTAATTGAAATGCAAAGATAACGGATGAGGGAGTTTCAAATGCAATTACACGACTGACGATCACTTGTATGAGAAAAAAAAAATGAAACAGATAACACACTGAGTAGAAAGTTCTTAAGAAAATTTCCAAAAAGAACTCCCAAACCTGCAAAGCAAGAAAATGTACTAGAAATGTACCAGGCAGAGTTCAAGAAAATCTGTGCGGCTTGTGTGATAGGAATTTCAAAATCGTCCATCGCATTCCAAAGCGCTGTCATTAACGAAGATATATTCTAAGAATAGAATATTCTCTTTCAATGAAGAAGATCCAGGTCGAAAAATGGAATTTTGGGAGTGGTACTTTGAAACATGTGTAGAAGATGCACACTTTTCAACTACGAAAAATCGACGAATTGATGGCAGCCAATGAACGAGACTGCGCACAAATACTGAATGAAGTGTTTCTTGTTGTTTGCGAGCCCATCTGAAAAAAGAATGGCAATCCGTCTGAAAAAAAGACGTTGAAAGAAAAAATTAAATTCGGTCTGTATATTCTATTGAACGTTGAAGAAATTCGTTTTACTAAACATTGACTTTATATTTATTCAAAGTATGTTTACTTTTTAGGGGGGGACACAATCTATCTATCTATCTATCTATCTATCTGTGGGTGTCAGTTCGTGTGCGTGTTTGTGTATGTGAGTGTAATTGTGCACATTGAGGTCAATACCCAGAGGCGTCTGTCTGTTTCCTGCAAAGACGCAAACTTCAGGCCATGTGTGTTGTGTTTGGCTCGACTATTTACATATGCTGCTGCCCAATAGAGCATAGTGGTTAGAAGGCTCTTTGTATTCTCCTGACGGTTGTTCGGCGCACGTAACGTTTATGTTTTAATTTATTCTAGAGGTCATTGAGTACAGATAATTTGTAGCTATTTTTTATGTTATTTATTAACTTTTTTATTTAGATTTTTTGTTTTATCTATTTTATTTACTTATTTTTATTTATTTATTTATTGTTTTTTTGCATTCGTTTTTAGTTTTCGATTTTTAAGTAACGTAGTAAAATTTTGTTTTCATTTTGAGATGAGTTCTAATATTATATTTAGTAATTCTTCCTGGTTTGGGAAGGTAATTACAGCTATTTTCTCCTCCAGAGACTTTTCAGTTTTTGGATTTATTGTTGTAGGCTGTTATTTTCCATGATATTTTTGGCGTTATTTCTTTTTATCTTGTTTTTAATTAGCCATATTATTTAGAAAGCTTTGTGCTGTTCGTGTATTTACTCTTTTAAAAGATCTTTTGTGTGCGTAGTACTTTTTTTTTATTTCCTGGGTCCTTCAGTTACTCCTAAGCATATTTTTTGTCTTTATATGTTGATTTTGCAGGGATTGGTATATTACAATGTTTTTGCAAGCAATTGCCATTTGATGGACATTTGTTCTTTGATCTGGAGTTATACGTCGTCGGTTTGATTTGTTGACGTGGTTCGTTAGTTGTTTTCCTGTTGTGCTTTTCTTAATTACCTGTGCCATGTTCTCGGTGCAACTGTAGCTTATTATTACTGCATTTTTGTTGAATATCTTGTGGGGAGTGATTGCTTGGGGGTGTTTGTGTATAAGTTTAATTAATATCTTTCCTACATTTGCTTTTGCGTTTTTGTTGTTCGGTGGGTTTAATAATATTGTATTTCCTGTTAGCTAGTGTTGTATCTATGAGAATGTTGCCGAAAATCCACTATCATTTAGGACAGTTTTATATCCTTTCTTGGCTTTGTTGAAGATGGTTTTTACTGAAATAAATGTCAGCCAGCCAGCGGTTAATTGATTGTCGGATCTGCTTGATTATTGATTGTTTTTCTGGTTTTCTCTGTCTTTTTATCTGTTACAGTTTCTTAGGATTATGACACCGTCGTCTCTGTAGAGGTCTATATCATTTTTATCGATAATTTTACTTGTTCATGTAGTAAATGTATACCTAAAAGCTCGCAGGTTTCTGCACTATCAAAGTTTCCCACTGTAATGTCAAAGGCTCCCCCTTTCTTTATCCACGCGCCATCCTTGCCCAATAATTGTGATTTTCTGGTGTGTTTATTGATTTTTATTTCGTTTGTGTTTATTGTTATTTCTTCTTTAGCTAAGGAGATGCAAAAAGTACAGAAGGTGATATTAACATAGAAGCTAAAAAATCGCCCAGACATTAAACCTAGACGACCGAATAAATTTAATTGCAATAAATATAAATAGTGGAGGCAAAAAATAGCATATATGTCATGAAGATTGCGATAAACATGAAACAGACTGTTGCTTCCGGCTGTTGATCTTAATGTCAACTTTTACATTTAGTTCTATTGCTGATATTGAGCACTTTAACCGATTAATGTAATATACCTTACAACTATATTTTTATTATATATATATATATATATATATATATATATATATGTGTGTGTGTGTGTGTGTGTGTCTGTATGTGGGTGCACGCATGTATACATATTTATGTAACTTAAATATTATATTTGATACAAATTCGTTACTTGAAAATGTTTTTATTCGTTGATGTCAGTCAGTTATGTGCCATGCGTGATAAACGCTTAGGCAGTCATCTATCTTTAGATACATGACTGACGAGGCATATTTTTTCCCGCAGAAGGTTGCCATTTCTGTCTGTGGTAGACCAGTTGCCATCGAAGCCTACAGAACCCGGTCTGCCCTGCTATTTACTCATAGCTGGAGGGAGAAGGGGATTCGTACCTTTCCCAAAGATATTAGCACGTAAGTGAATGTATTGGATTCGACTGGAATTTGAACTTGGTTCTCCGATTCCTCAATCCGAGCCGCTATCCATTACTCCACTGTAGCTGCATTCGTCTATATAGAAGTTATATGGCCTGCAATTGGATATCTTAAATTGTAATTACTACTAGAAACACGCATTTTTACATAAAAAGTGGCGGAGCTAAATCAGATACTAAAACGTTTCTCTTCATTTACTGGTGTACATTTTGACCAGAAAAAATATTTTAATATATTCTCTGCATTGTCTTATTTTGTTTACTGATTTCACTGACATTCGACAGCGAAAATAAAGCTTTAATTTAATTTTTTAGATTCATGTGATTTTAGATAATTTATGCAACCATTGTAATAAGTAATGGAGAATTTTATCTTTAATTTGGGATATAGCTATAATTCCCCAAACATCATCAAAAAACGAAGAGTCTATCTTTCTTTCTTTCTTTCTCTCTCTCTCTCTCTCTCTCTCTCTCACACACACACACACACACAATATTGGCTTGCAAGTCTAGCATGATATTACTCGCCCTTGGTAGCCTTTTATGCAGTCATAGTACACACAAATAAGCGCACACCTGTACACACACACACTCACATTTGTACACACACATTTGTACACACACATACACACACACACTCATATATATATATATATATATATATATATATATAGTGTTAATGTTCAGAATTGAATCATATCAGGGAACAGCAGTATTAAAAAGTGCTCAATACACGTGTGAAAAAAATACAAGTAAAAATAACATCTAGAGCTTTTAACTTTAAAAATCAGGAGGTCAGTTGAATCCGCTACCTTGGTTCCAAACTTACGGTATTTTCAGCCGATTTTTATCAAATAACCTCCCCAAACTTTATTCTTAAACAAAAAACTAAGGAACGCTATACTATTTTTTAAAACTAAATAAACAAACGCACAAGGTTGGGAGTAATAGAAAAGGAGGAGGAGGAAAGCGCAAGAATATTATTTTTTTGACGGTAGGCTTGACCCTGTACAAGACCCGAGGTAGAGGGTTACGTTAGGGGGAAGGTTATATGGATAGGAGGGGAAGATAAGACTTGTAATGATTGGAGAATCACCCTCTTGGCAGTCAGTTTCACGGGGCTGTGGTTCACGGTAAGAAGCTGTATGAGTGGAACTTACTTCTCGTCGATGGAATACGCAGTGAATGTGAATGGTTTGCTACTATGTAAGTGACATGGCGTGTCCTAGCCATGAAGGGTAGAAATGAGGGAACCAAGATATATAGTTCATCCGAGCACTTTCCATGGCAGTAGCGATAGAGCAGTGTGAGACTTGCCACATCCCGCTTGTGTGAGAGAGGCTGTAGGGCGGAAATTAATATTTCTCCAAGGGCTCGGAGACGCTTTTGAACTCTATCAAGACTAGAAAGTCACGTCTGGGCAACAGTACACCATTTTTGGCTTGATCTGGCTCTTATAAAGGTAGAGGGTAGCACGAGTAGTCAGATACCTACTGGAGTGGTACAGGTAGCCGATGATTTTACCTGTATCTTTAGCGATGGATCGATTATAGGAATTCCACTTTTTTTTTAAGCATTTCACCCCAAGCAAGGCGGGAAGCCACTAGGACGCAAGGGGTTACAGAAAATTTAGAGCAAGATCAGATAGGAGTGATAGAAGAAAGGATGAGGGTAGTGGATAGATCAAGGCAACTGGAGATGTCGATTGACATTACACTTGAATAGCTGGAGATTATAGCTCACAGGGAAACAGGAATAGGGAAGGGAGTTCCACAGGCGAGAGGTGCGAGACATGAAGCTATTAGAGTAGAAGAGACGGCTACATTTAGGAGTTTCGATAGTGAAGGGGCGAGAGCGGGATGCCAGCCTCGTAAGGCGCTGGAACTCATGACATCTGGGAACCAGCGAATGCAGCTCCTCGGAGCAATTTCCATGGAAGTATTTGTAGAACAGAGAGAGGCGACGGCGCGTCTGTGAGAAAGTGACTGTAGATGAGACGCCAGGACAGGGCCAACTACATTGCATATCCGCCTCTGGAGCCTATCAAGAACCCCGAGGCAAACAGAAGGGGCACCAGACCATATATGGCAGCAATACACCATGCAAGGGCGAATTGTTGTTTTGTAGATCTGGAGGATCGACTCCGGGGAGAAAAAATTCCTGGCGCGGCTCAGGGAGCCAACTTTCCTTGTAGTGGACGAGGCAATTGACTCAATGTATTTATTCCATCTCAGGTCAGCAGTCAACGTGAGACCGACAAGCCGCAGAGAGTTGCTCTCGAGAAGTTGAGCGTCAGACATTCTAATGCAGGGAAGGGAAGGACCTCTGTGGTGATTAATAGAGAGCAGTTTTGTCTTAGAAGCGTTGAAGTTGACCAGCCAATTCATGCCCCAGTTCACAATCAATTGGAGGTTCTTTTCGAGACGCACGGTCAGGCGAGTTTTGACAGCGAGACTAGATTTGTTTTTGAGGCAGGAATAAATTGTGGTGTCATCCGCGTATATGCCAACTTGGGAAGTTATTGCGTGAGGGAGGTCATTTATGTAGATAAGGAATAGAGTGGGGCCTAGGATGGACCCTTGAGGAACACCTGCGTTCGTGGGATAGGAACTGGAGGAGAATCCATTGAGAACGACCTTCAATTTACGGTTTGACAGGAATGATCGTATTAGGTTATATAATCGACCCGTAATGCAATAACCCTGGAGCTTGCGAAGAAGGCCGGCATGCCAAACCCTATCAAATGCTTTGGAGATGTCTAGTGCCACGGCTCGGGCTTCCCCGTTATTTTGAAGAGCTCGCTAGACTGTTTCAGTGATGGCCATAAGCACATCGGCTGTAGATCGGGCAAAGCGGAAACCATATTGCTTGTCTGAGAGCAGATTATGGGATGTGAGGTGGTTAACCACCCCGGTATTGATTAGGCCTTCGAAGACTTTGCCGAAGAGGGGAAGGATACTGATAGGACGGTATTTGGAAGGGTCAGAGGGGTCGCCGGAGTTCTTGAAGACAGGAACAACGGAAGAGGACTTCCAGCAGTCAGGAAAACAAGATTCTTTGAGGCAGTAGTAGTATAGTTTAGAAAGGGCGGGCGCCAGTTCGGGCGCGCATTTCTTCAAGACAATGGCTGGTATCCCGTCTCCACCACTAGCCTTGTTGGGGTCTAAATTGGAGATAACGCCCAGTACCAAAGATGGGGTTATGTTTAACCCGCTTAATAAGGCCTCAGTTCTAAGAGGGAAGTCGGGTATGGGTACACCGGAAGAGTCGAACGTCGAGTTGAATGAAAATTTCCGAGCAAAGCATTCAGCCTTGTCGGTAGAGGAGGTCAGGACTTCAAACTGGTTGAATAAAGGAGGTATAGAGGGTTTGCAATTGTTCAATATGCTCTTGCAGAGATGCCAATAATCTTTGGAGACAAATTTGCGAGATGCAATACGTTCCTTCATCCGAGCCGCAAATAGTGACTTAGCATCGTTGAGGACACGCTTACACTCGTTACGGGCAGAGGCAAAGAGACGTCTATTGCAGTCAGACATGTCGCTACGGAATAGGTGGAAGTAGTGGTTCCTATGGGCGATGGCGGCTGAGCAAGCAGCGGAGAACCAGGGGGATGAGCGCGACTTGACCTTATATTTCCTTGATGGGATGAAAGCGTCGATTCCAGTTTTAACCCAGGAAGAGACTTCAGAAGCACAATCTTGGACGGGGAGCTTAAAGACTCCATACCAGGGGACATCGCGGAGGAAATCACAGAACGCGTCCCAGTCAGCTCGTTGATAGCAGAACGAGGTTCTAGTGGTAGGAGGTTCTTTATAGGGGATGGAGTTGAAGGAGATGTTAACTGATACTACTGCATGGTCAGAGTTACCAAGAGGGCAGAGTTGCGAGGCGCTGCAGGATTCAGGGATGAAGGTAAAGCACAGGTCGAGAAGAGAGGCTTTACCTTCCCGGTTGAAGGCAAAACGAGTGGGGAAGTTAACTATCTGTGTGAGGGAATGGGAGATTGAAAAATTGAGCGTTTGAATGCCTGCGTGGTCAGTAGTAGCATTCTTAATCCATAAGGTGTGATGGGTGTTAAAGTCACCAAACACAAAAATGTGAGCCAACGGGTGGAGGGAGAAAGCTTTGTCTATGCTGTCAGAAATGCTATCGAGTATCTCACAGTCTTGAGAGGATGGAGAGCGGTAAAGGAAGAAGAGATAGCTTACCGCATTGAGGAGAGAGAGTCGTAGACACATGTATGACTGGTCTGGCGATTCGAGAGAGGACTCTCTGGCCAGAGGGAGATGTTCCTTGACGTAGACACCAAGACCGTGCATGTGGGTTAGAGAGTCTTTTCTGAGGAGAGGAAGATAGCCGGGGATCGAGAGATCGGAAGAGGGGATAGACGAGACAAGGTTTGTCTCACAGACAGCCAGTATATCCGGACTTCTTTTACTGAAATGAGTATATTACTGAGGTTGTGCTCATTGAGATATGGGAAGTTAGAGTATGGATGGCCATTGTCATAACGTTCAGTTCGATGCGAAAGGCATCGACGCCTGTCGAGGACTATATAACCTTGTGGCCATTTATAATATCGGGTACAGTCGCTTTTCCACTGTTCATAATTTGGTTGGTGATCTTCCATTCATTTTAACCTTAGCCTGGACAGCTCGCGCCTAGCTTCACTTTGTGTTTTCCAGAGCTCTCTTACAGCGATTGCGGGCGGTTTTAAAAGAAGTAAAGGCCAGAGTACACCGCTCGTTGCGATATATTTTGAATTAGTCGTGCCAATATATATATTGACACGTGCCCAAATGTTTAGAACGTTCGCTTAAGACCAACAAATATCAACGATATAATTATGTCTACTTCTCATTAAATGATCATTAGCTGCCTAATTACAATTACACACACACACACACACACACATATATATATATATATTATGTTTTTTTCATATAGACAAAAACAATTTACTCACTACAAAGATGCAACATCGTTTCGGTGCATTTAGTTGCACCTCGACTGGTGAGAACCAATATGGTTAGCTAACCAGTTAGGTAAATACTTATTGCTCTGCTATCGGTATTGAGCTCTCTTTTGAATTAATGCTGTGAACGTAAGAATTTATATATTATTTTCGTTCTCATTACATTCATATATATATATATATATATATATATTGATAATATTAGTGATTAATATACATATATATATATATATATATATATACATATATATAACACACACACACACACACACACACACACACACACACACATATATATATATATATATATATATATATAAATTCCCAAGAGGATAGAATCCAGGTAGAACAAGACAGAGTAAGAATTTGAATTTGAATTTGAATTTGTAGGTCTGATGAGTTGGATCGTGATTACGATTCCAATGTAATAAATTATAACCATGCAACATTAGTGCTTAAGCCTTTATATATATATATATATATATATATATATATATATATATATATATATATATATATATATATATATGTCAGTGGAAGCTCTAGGTTATGAAAAATCATGATCCTCCCCTTGTGAAACTAATGTAAACAAATTTTAGTATGTTAATTCTCACCCGACCCAAAGATCACTTTCACACTCAAAATCCCCGGGGGACGGGTCTTTTCTGGAACATTACAATTTTTAATAAAACTTACACAATGTATAACTAAAATCTGTCCTAAATATAGGTAGCTTCAATTTGCAGCGCTGAAACGAGACATCTAAGTAAAAGAAATCTATGAAACAAGCATAAATCTCAATTTTATAGTTATTTCTCTGGTATTTCTCACGTCAGCTTTGTTGTATTATATTGTGCAACCCTAACCCTATCCCTAACCCTAACCCTAACCCTTAGCCCAATTATGAATAATATTATTATTCCACATAAACGCACATTAAAGTAATTATAATTCAAGATTTCTGTCATTATTTTTTCACTGCGACACTATTTTTTTTCATCTCCACATTTGTTATTTATGCCACATTTGACATTATAAGGAAGAAGGGAAAATTGAATTCAAAGACAAGATTCAAAGTTGAAGCTATAAAATTGAAACAAAAAGGTATTCTTTGAATGACCGACGTACATTTCCCTATTCGTTGTCTGGTCGAATCTCCAAGACACAAATACACACACACACACACACACCTCCTCCCACAGACCAAGCATACGCATCATTAGAACATTTTTTCACACGGGCAGATTGTTTTCACTCCGACATTCTGTTCTTTTTACTTCATTTCATATAATGAAAAGAAAAATAAATTCAAAGACAAAAGTTAAAAGTTGAAATAAATATTTCCTTGGGAAAAAAACAGAATTAAAATCGTCTGAGATTTTTTAATATTATTTTTGATAGTTTAGCTAGAAATATTTTCGCCTGAGTCAAGCTATTAGAAATATTTTTAGACCAGATACAATTTTCGGGCCCTGTAACCACTTTCTTCAATTGCTAGCCTCGTTATTTTTTTTCGTCGCGTTCTTATGAACAATTTCAACAAAATATATTTAAGTCAACATTTTAGAATATAAATTAAAATAAATCTGTAAAAAAGTAATAAATTAAAACAATTTGAGATTATTTTCTTCTTGACGTTTCGCGTCATGACTTTGTGTCTAACCAAAATCAAAGAACAATGATATGTTCATTAAAATTTTCATTGTTTTGAAACAGATACACTTGGCAGTAAAAATACTCAAGCTGAGGTCGACACCATATGTCATATTACATCAAATGTTATATTTAGTCGGAGCACGCGTTTGCGTTGACAGCTTTGTTTATTTAAACATTGCAAATTTCTGTGTGTTCGAAAGTCGCAATAAAGAAAACGTGCCTATGTTATTGTAGCGCATAGACAGCGATTTTTAAAATCAGTTCACCTCAAGAAAGGCAATAAAGCCACTAAGGCGCAAGGAGTTACTTAGTGTTAGATAATATGAGAAAATATACCTTAAAAGTAAGAGGACAATAAAGGAACAAGAATAAAGAAGGCAGAAGATAATAATTGATATTATAATGGCTCTACTTGAAAAGGAAAGGAAACAATCTTTAGCATCTTCGCGTTCTACGTTCTACAAAGCTACACAATCTTACGTCGATATGAAGTCCAGAGGTGAATAAAAAAATCATTTTACATATTCAGTTTTCTTTTCTTATTAATCTTCGCAACGATAAACTTATCTCGGATTTATAACTAAGTATGGGATGCGGTTTAAAAGAAGTGAAACTATAGAAGGAAGGATCTATTTTATTTTTTGAACCCACGCAAAGCAATAAAGCTACTAGGATATGAGAGGTCATAGAGTGTTACCGAATTTCAGGAAAACTACTATTAAGGAGAGAAGACAATAAAAGAATAAAAATTGTAAAGACAGAAGAGAGTTCCACAAGCGAGAAATGCTATAGAAGAAACAATTATCATAGGACTTACGGTGACATCTAGCAATTTCCACTGTAAAATGATGAGAGCTTTCCACCAATCTCGTACTACACTAAAATTCATAAAGACTAATTACCACAGAGGACAGTTAAACAATTACCATGAAAGTATTTATAGAAGCTACATTACGGCAGTACGAAAGGGACTGAAGGCGTGATGCCAGGTCAGGACCAATAACATTTCAAATTCTTCTTTGGATTTTATCAAGAATCTCTAAAAAATATTGAACAGAAGTACCAGATCGGATGTGGGAGCAATATTCAAAGCAAGGACGAATGGTATGTTTTCAAACTATTAGGCTTTGCAAAAATAATGTCGTTTTCTCACATATGTTACTATGAGAGAAAACGACATTATTTTTGCACCAACCTAATAGAATGCACATTTTCTTTATTAAGACTCTTGATTGCACAAGCCGGTAGAGGTAAATTTTCACTATTAAAAAAAGTTGATGTCAACTAAAATACATATATCCACAAAATATAATGTCAGATTATAAATAATATCCATTTTTTTATGTTTTCAAATACGAAGATAAAGTTTAAGAAATTTGGCTTTGTGGGTACCAAAAAATTAATTATTTAAAAGTGTAACTGAACCCATCTTGTCTGTGAAAGCTTTCTGTAGCTGAACGGATTAAATCGCGTCGGACTGCAAGACATATTTTCTTTAATAAAACTATCAAGGGATAAACTGGCACACGTATATATTTACACTGTTTAGAAAAACAAGGATGCCAAATCAAATAATTTAATCTATTAAATATCGCGGTTAAAAATATAAAACATTGTAGGATTATAAATCAAATCCATTAAATCGTTAATCGTTTATATATATATATATATATATATATATATATATATATATATATATATATATATAGTGTGTGTGTGTGTGTGTGTGTGTATATGGTAGCCTTATTTTGGATTGATATATTCGATTTACGGCAAGGTGGGTGGCATTTGAAACGACAATCTGTGGGAGATTTGTGAAGTATTTCCGGAGTTTTTTCTCCAAAGAGTTTTGACTTACGAGAGCAGGAATTTCACAGATCTTTATCTGACTTTGGTGTGGAAACAGAGCGACTAGCTGCGATAGTCCCTATTACAAAAACTGAAAATTGAGAGGCTCTAAAAAAGGTGATAAGAAATATTTGAAGGTATTACAAATATTTTCCTCTCTTCAACCACTGCCTTAACCAGTGATGTATTCCAAGGTACGTATGTGGAACACCACAGGAAACACCAGATGGTCTGAATCGAATTCAATGTGAATAGTGAACTTCTTTCTCTAAGAGAAGTTGATCTGTGGCGGCCCCAATATGTCCTGGACGCATCCTATGAGATATAAAAATAGATTTTGTGCTCCATTTCAAATCAGACCATTAGAGTAGAGGGATATATCAGAAGGTTTAACTGGAAGGTGACCTCATAGAAACCCTATGCATATTCGCGTCTCACAGGATGTTAATAGCTATCCCGGACATATAAACAGATGTCCGACCCAGCTGCAGTTATGATGTGGATATTTCGTATGGCAGAAAGATATATAAGCGCTCTATTTGAGAAGGAAAGGATTGCCTTTAGCATTATTGTGGTCTACGTTCGGAGAAAGCCCCAAAGCTACACAATCCTACATCGATATTAAGTCCAGAGGTGAATAAACAATCATTTTACATCTGCGAGATTCAGTCTTCTGTTCTCCTTAGTCCAAGAAACGATAAAGTCATCTCAGTATAATAGCCAAGTGTGGAATTAATGTTTGAAATAAGAGAAACTACTTTAGGAACGAACATTTTTTCATCCCAAGGAAGACAATAAAGCCACTAGGATCTATCTACTGAGTGTTAGAGAATATGAGACAAGCTACTATTAAGGAGAGAGAACAATACAAGAATAAGAATAAAGAAGACCGAAGATACGATTGACATTGCATTTAAATTTTTGAAGATCAAATTTGAATGGGAAGCAAAGAGCTAGAAGAAACTGATAGAAGAAACTGTCAGGATAGAACTTACGGTAAAATCTAACCATTTCAACTGTCAATTGATGAGACTTAACCGCCAATCTAGTACTGCGTTTAATTTCATAAAATCTAGAGGAAAGTTCATGAGAACAATTACCATGAAAGTCTTTATAGAAAAGACACATAGGTATAGATAAAAGCTCCTTAACCCGTAAAACAGAGAATTAAAAAAATATTTGATAATCGCAAATCAAATTACTGTCGCCAGCGTATTTAAACCGGAGCAGACTTGTGCTCAGAAAGAAGAATTAATCTCTTCACCTTCTACACCAAGTCACAGAGTAATTGGAAGAACGATAGCCGATTTGACTAAGTGAAAGGATTTCTATGTAGCAGATTATCATTACCATTCAGCCGTTCTTGTGTCGAATCCAAACCTTCATCTTGCATTATTGGATTAATCGTCTGTATTGATTACACGATGATTTGGTACAATTAAACAGAAAAGGATTGAAACCATTGATATCGCGGGGTCTAGTCAGGAGCATTGCTTCCTGTGGTCCTAAACCCATGAACTAAGAAAGGAAATGATAATTATGCCACTGTACAGACTGAAACTGCCTGTCTCTTCTCGAGTTACGATACCTGCATATGCCAATATATATATATATATATATATATATATATATATATATATATATATATATGCATGCAAAGGAGGTTTGAGTATGTAGTACTTAATAAGTTACTCTTGAAACTTACTTTTAAACACCATTGAAGTAGCGGTTTGTAATGTGTGAAATAGGCATACACTGAATGGACCTAAACTGTATCAGCTACATCTTAGTCCAAAAAGAGTGAGTCTCTTCTTGCAAGCGTATCAGTTGGCCTTCGTTAAGATGTTTTTACTCAGTGACATATCTTCACCGAAGAAGGGTGTAGTTAAACGGATCTTTTAACATCCGTTCCTCCGCAAAGTACTTCTACACGATGTGGTCTTTTGCGATGAGGGTTGATTATGTTTTTGTTTGATTTGTTTTTTTTTACAGTAAGTTTCAACCTGTACAAGGCCCGAGAGCCACTCGAGGTAGAGGGTCACAGAGTAATAGGTACAGTTTATGCGGATATGTGGGGGAAGATAACGGTTAACCCGTGACTTGAACAGGTTAACATCGTAATGATCGTAAAAAAATACACTTGAGAGTCAGTTCCACAGAGCAGCGGTTCTCGGGAAGAGCTGCTGGAATGGAACTTACTTCTCACTGACGAAATATGGATGGAATGAGGGTGGTTCCCTACAATGTGCGTAGCATAGTGGGTCCTAGCCGTGAAGGTTAGAACTGGTGGAAATCAAATCAAGTTTAGGGGATTGTCTAGTGACGCGATGCAATTTTAAGGAGAGAAAAGATTTGTGGACTTTGTGCTGACATCACGGGGAATCTGATGGCTTTCGAATTTCGTTGCCTTGCATTTTGACCGATAAATCTGGATCTGGTATTCGGATGTCACAGTATGGCTCCTCTGTGAACTGAGCTGAAATAGATGGTGTCTTCCTCATTAATAACCGTGAATAAAATGGCGGTGTAAATCGGACGATTGAAGTGACTTTTTGAAGATAAATCCTTTTCTCATTAAGATTTAATCTATTTTATAAGATACCAATATAAATAAAACGAAGATTTAATAGGTAATTAGTGGGGGCGGCTGAAAGTAGAGAGCTTAGTATGCGTAAAAATATAAGATTTTACTTCTTCGTGGATAAGCTTTCCTTCGGAACGCATTCTTATTAAATTTAACAAATTGTGCCTTTTAGTAAAAAAAGCTGTATCATTCGACTTCAGCTTCACTCGTCTCTTATTATTCATCCAACCATTTTCAGTCTTTCAAAAGCAGTTATAATTCTGCGTCTCTGTTATTATCTGTAACTTTATTCCTCTTTTTACATAGAAATTCTTACGTATTCTTATTAAAAATTGATACAGACTGATCGAAACTAAAATAGCAACTAGTCCCCTAGAAAACAAGGATTTGCACTTTTAGATAGCTTAGGAAGGCAGTGGCTTATACTAACAAAACAAAATAATTTATTTAGTTGAAAATATTTGGATTACTTTTCACCTTCCCATGACATAATTTTGTATATACATGTCATTATTTCTATAATCGATAAAAAAAAAGAAAAAAAAACAGCCACCTACTTTAATGCGAAGCTCTTCAGTAAAATGATTGGAGCACTTCGGTTGTTTGGCGTTTGTTTACATTTGTATAAACAATACGCTAGATTTAGCCTGCCCATTCTGTCGGGTGAAGATAGCTCAGTAGGTAGAGACTCTCACTAACACCAAATCAGTTGGGTTTCAATCCGGCCTTAAGGCATTCGGATGTCAGCGAATGACACGCAGACACATACACATACATATATATATATATATATATATATATATATATATATAGCGAGAAATCAAACGGAGAACGGATTTTTACTAATAATACCATTTACACAAGCAGTCACACCAGCCACAAGGACAACAGTAGGCGAATCGGGTTATTTCTCACGCCGCTGATGAAGGACACAGAGGTGCACGAAAATTTCGTGCTTCAATTTTGTCTTGTGATTAATAATTAATATTTAATAAATATTTTTTGTAGTGATCATATTGGTACCCTTTCGTTTGCCCTTGTTTTATTAACCAACGTCTCTATTTCATATATATATATATATATATATATATATATATATATAAGAGAAAAAAATGGAGTAAGAATTGTAATCTATTATAATAAAAATATTATAATAATTGTGAGTGTGTGTGTGTGTTTGTGTGTGTGTGTGTGAACAGGTTCTGAAGAAATTCCAAGAAGTTTAGCCTTATAGGTGTCGTATTTTAATCACAGGAAGTGAAGATAACCTTTTATGGTGAAATGAAAGTTGTTGTATGTTTGGTTCAGAAGAATGTTTTCTTTAAAATAGGATCTCTATTGCATCATCTGTTTTTCGTTCACTTCATCATCGGGTTTAAGGCCGCATTCATATAACTATCACTTCATAAATATGCCATTCTGAGACCAAAGACTGATTACGAAGCTTTTTCGAAGCACCAAAAATTAAGAGAAAAAAGTCAATATTTCTTAAAGATTAAAAGTAGTAGAATAATTTAACATAATTCACAATTATGATTTCTTCTACTCCATTTATATATATATATATATATAATTTTAAATGGATTAATTCCGAATATATTTAAATTTGTTTTGCTTAAACATTTTTTGAGATTCGAGTAAATGCTCTGTTTGGTTAATTAAACAGTATTTTTATTTAATTACATTTATAGTCTGGATATTCGAGAAATCTTGTCAGAAAATATGCGTTCCTCGGATTCGAACCTTTATTTCCTGTGGAGAACAATTATTAGTTCTGATATGCTTAACCCATTTGACCATGTAAGACTTCTGGTTAAACATAGCCCGAAATAATGCTTTTGAACTCACATTCTATCCCGATTCTCGAAACTTCCATATTTGCTCTATTTTGTTTAACATTATTAAGATAAACAAAATAGGGCAAATATGGGTGTTTCGAGAATATTTATTAAAATGTCTGCATTTATGCATTAATTCATTTCTCTCTTTAATAATTTAATCTGATCATTGAAATTTATTATATAATTTTTTTTCTAATCACAGTTTACATTTTCTATTATTAATATTATATGGGGGTACATTTTATGATTTCCTATTTAATTTTAGTTGATATATTTTTCTTACTCCATATACATTTTTATAATGTGTCATTTCGTATCTGTCTATCTTAAATGACATTTTATGATTATTTTTTAATTTTAAAAGTTGTTTCAGTTTATTTTTTTTCTGTTAATATTATTTGATGCAGTTGCTTCATATAATATACTATATAGTTAGGCACTTATTATTAAGTGGGAAAGTTTTTATTTCATCAATTGCAATTATTGTTTCGATTTTGCGAGTTTGTGTTATTGCAATTGCTATTATTTTTGTTTAACATTTTTTATTATGTATATTTATTTTTTCTCTCCATATTATCCATACAACTATAACTGATTTTAATTGTACTTTTATTAATGATTTTTGATAGTTTACTATACCTAGGGAAGTATTTTTAAAGAAGTATTTTTCAATTATTTTTAAAAATATTATTCATATTTTTATTTTTATTATATTATTATAAAGTGGTTTAAACCAAATTCTATTTCTATTTCTTTTATTCTTGTATGCATTATTCATAGTTATGTATTTGAATTTATTTGAATAATTACTTTTTCTTAATGCTGAACCACATATATTTTTATTTTCATTAAAACTTTTATATTACTAGAATTAGCTGCAGTACTTTTGTTAATAGGTATTGGTATATGCTTAAATAAATTAGGTGGGTGATTTGAATTTTGGTTTATATATATGGGGACGATTATTAGTTTTCTTATATCGCTTGCATGTATTATTATTGGAATTAAATATTATGTTTAGAAAATTTACCATTTCTAAGCTAGATTTTGTGTCTATTGTAAATGCTAATTTGTTAAATATTTCAATCATTTGTTTTCTAATATTTTCTGTTTTTCTACCATTACAATTCCTTACAATTCTTTTCCTTAATGACATTTGATAAATTATGTTTCATATATATCCCTATAATTTCGCATATTTATTGGGTAATCGTAACTGGCCATTTAAATATATATAGGAGCAAATGAAAAAACATTTAAAGGAAGATTTAATAATCAAATAACACAACATTATCATATATATATATATATATATATATATATATATATATTTTAAGACATTATGTTTATATATTCTCTTTATAGATACAAATATTTAAGTATATATATATATATATATATATATATATATATATATATATATATATATAAAGCAATAATTTTGTTGGGTGCGTCTAAAACAAGTAATGTATTTAATGTTTATGTGTGTACATTATTTCAAAGTTTGTCATAGCCGGAGATAGTAGTGAGGACATTCTCCCACCGTCTATAAAAGGATTCTAAAATGTCCTCCGACATCTAAATCTAGCTCCAAATACGATACAGTGTAATGCCAGACCACTGACGACTCTTAACCAGCTACTGCAGATTGAGGGAGCTGGTCAGCCCTTCAAGAAGGCAGCACGTTTATGGGAAATAAAACCGTGATTTTAACCCTCAAATCTAAACACGAAAAAAATCTATGGCAGTAAATGCAGAATGAAACGAAAAGCAGATCGCTATCAACACTGAACAACTTCTGCCAATTCTGTAGGCAAGCCGGCACCAAATATAATGGTCTGTATTCCTTTTGATGTTGTCAGTGCCGCCGTGAGAGTGACCATGTTATTTAGGCAGTGCATGGCCAACATATTCCATCGACAAGGACTCTACCCTGGAGAGGTCACTCCAGTTTTACCACCAAAGAATGCAATTTTGACGAAACAGTGGGCTACATTTTATATCACAAAATAAATGGATTCCGGCTACTAGTTCACAAGATAATTACCGAATTAAGTGACTCTGATTCCTAAGGGAAAAGTGGTCTTTTGCTAGACTATCACAACACATGAATTTGCATTTAAAATATTATATATTTTTGATTTTCAATGCAACCACTTTTTCATCTTCTTACACCTGATTGTTCTTTTCTCTGAAATTCTTTTGCACTGTCTGGTATTTTTGTTCTCTTATTCGACATTTTTTATGATGACATGCATTCTTGTGGCTTCGGCAAAGTGGTATAAACGTAAAATAATTATTTACATACAGACAAATATTGAAGATTTTCCATCAAAATATTCTGAAAACTTATCATACTACAAACACACACACACACACATATGTGTGTGTGTATGTGAGTGTATGTGTGTAAATATTCTTAGATGGCGTATATTTGCAGAAGAGACAAAACGAATAAAAAGAGAGACGAGGGAAAACTATACTTAGCCAACTCGTTTCGTCCTCTGGGAACGCGTCGGATAAGTATAGTTTTTCCTCTTGTATTTTTTATTCATATATATATATATATATATATATATATATATATATATATATATATATATTAAACAATAAAAAAATATTAAAAAATTAAAATCTTCAGACACACTGGGTTGTAGATTAATATTCTTTCGTTTTTTTTATTATTATTTCAGTTATTAGGTTGGTGCAAAAATAATGACGTAATAATGTCGTTGTTTGACGTACTTTTTAACGTCGAAAAACGACATTATTACGTCATTATTTTTGCACCAACCTAATAGATTCCTCGGCTAGTTTCGGTCAAAATGGCCATCATCAGGAGAAGAAATATTTCTGCTTGCTGGTAGCAGTAAACTACAGAAATGAATGTCTTGATGGAGAAAATGAACTTTTGTCTGTAGTTTTCCTTTGTTTTTTTTTATTTTTAATATCATTTTAACATGAATCTTTTAACATTCCTTGTGTTGTTCAGTCTCTTTTAAGTTGTTATTTGAGATAAGAGCTGGATGGATCTATGCTTCCCTGAATTCCCTTGGTCAGTTTGACAGTTTTATTGGTCCTTGAGAGGGTATGTGTCTCTGTTAAGTGTTTGTGTATGTGTTATATGGTTCTTAGGGAGTGAGTGAGTATGATATGTGTAAGCGTGTGTATTGCTGTGGGTGTGTGTTATCATTTGGCTCATTAGGGAGTGAGTGAGTATGATGTGTGTAAGTGTGTATATTTATGTGGGTGTGTGTATAAGTGTGAGGCCTCAACACCTCCGTAAGCATGTCTGTCTTGTCTGGGTGAGAAATGTGGGTAGGTTTTGATTTTTAAAGTTATATATTAGTACTATCTATATTGTTAAATTTATGGTTTAGCCCGGCTGGATAGTGTGTTTTTAGACGTTGTATCCACTTATTTTCATGGAACTCTAAAATCTTTCTAATGTTATCTGCTCTGAACTTTTCTATTCTCTCAATTATAGTGAATTTGGCATGGGTTTTGAAATCGTGTTTTTACAGGCGGAAATGTTGTTCTACAGGTAATAATTTTTCATGGGGAGTCGACTTAATTCGATTGCGATAATTATTAATTCTGTAGTGAAAGGGCCATTCAGATTTTCCTACATATTGTTTCTGGCATAGTGTGCATTCTAGGGGGTAAATTATGTTATGACTTCTACAGTTAGAATCGTGGTAGATTTTGAAAGTAGATTTAGTGATTGAGATAGTGAATGAATTCGTGTGTTTAATATGATTGTAGCATAAACTTCTTTTGTTGTTACATAGTTGGGAAAATCCTGTTGTTTTTGTTCTTAGTTTAATACGGATTACCTTGTCCTCTGAAATGTGGTTACTACCTATGATTTCTTTTAGGTTCTTAGGTATATGATATGCTAGAAGGCCGGGTTCCTTAAACAATTTTTTTTAGATCTGCTTTGAGATGTAGTATTTCCCAGCGACTTTTGATTATTGAAAGTGGTTACTAGTGGAATGCGGCTAGATTTATTTTTAATCTTGTACATTAGGGTGTCTTCTCTAGGTGTGGAAATTGCTTTATTTATTTGTTCCCTGATTAGGTGTTGTTCATAGCCACGTTTTGTGAATTGATGCTCCAGATTTTCAATGTATTTATTTAATTCTTCATTGTTGGAACACATCCTTCTTAGTCTAAGTGCTTGTGAATAGGAAAGGTTCTCTTTGAGGTGTTTAGGGTGGGAAGACTTAAAGTGTAGATAGTTGTGGGTGTCGGTGATTTTAGTGTGTAGTATCGTTTGTAGTTTCGTGTTTTCATCTATGTAAATGCGGCTGTCTAAAAATGTTTCTGATGTTGTGTATTTTTCATTGTCACACTTAATTGAGTCGTGTACTGTGTTTAGGGTCATAAGTAATTGGGTAAGTTTGTCATCACTACCCGTGTATACAAAGAATATATCATCGATATATCTTGCATAGAATACGCAGTCGCTACCAATGATGGGATAGATATGGGTCTCCTCAAATTTTCCCATGAATATTGTAGCATATGATGGAGCTGCTATGGTGCCCATGGCACAACCTCTTATTTAAAGGTAGTTTGCTCCATTGAAGTTGAAAGTATTCAATGTAAGGACATGCTCTATGAGTTTTATGATGACTTCTGTGGTGGGGGTCTTGTTTTCTTCTTTTAGTAAGTACTTCCTGAAGGGCGGTTAACCCTTCGATGTGTTTAATGTTTGAATAGAGTGACCTAACGTCCATAGTCACTAGAATAGTATTCTCTGGAACTGTTTGTATGTGATTAATTTTGTTTAGTAGATCTGTTGTGTCTCTGATGTCGGATTTTACTTCCTTAGCCAGCGGTTGTATGTAATGGTCTATGTATTTAGAAATTTTTGTAGTGTGGCAGTTGAACGATGAAATAACCTGACTTCCTGGGTTGTTGCTTTTGTGTATTTTAGGAAGGAGATAGAAACGAGCAGGTGTAATGTTTGTGGGTGTAAGTGCTGTGTATGTTTCCTTGTCGATTAGATTGTTGCGAAGCATTATGTTTAGTGAGCTAGTTAATTCTTTTAGGTATTCGGCAAGGGGATCTGTAGGCATGCTTTTATAGGTTTCTTTGTCGGCTAGCTGTTTGTTGGCCTCTTTAATGTATTCTACGATTCCCCAGATCACTGTCGCACCCCCTTTGTCAGCCTGTGTTATGATTAGGTCATCTCTATGTGTCAGCGTGTCGAGGGCTTTACGTTCCCCTTCAGAAATATTGTCACGTGGTAGCTTACGTGCTATTGTTTTCTTTATGTCATTTGCTATGGCTAGTTCAAATGTCTCTATAGTAATGTCTGTGTTTTGTGGGGTGTAGGTAGTGTCCTTCTCTTTTAATGTCTCAAGTATGGAAGGTGTATGATCATTTTCCCCATAGTGGGCTTTTAACCGTATTCTTCTGAAGAAGGATTTCAGGTCCTTTGCCAAGGTGTCTTTCCTTGGGGAACTAGGGCAAAAGCTTAGTCCTTTATTTAATACCCTGAATGTGTTGAATGAAAATTTATTGTTACTTAAATTTATAACTCGCCCGTATGGGTCAAATATGAATTTGCAAGCATGGCGAAGTTCTTTCGTAAAAGCTCGAAAGCTTGCATCATCTCTCTCTCTCTCTCTCTCTCTCTCTCTCTATATATATATATATATATATATATATATATATATATATATATATATATACATATATATATATATATATATATGTATACATATCTCTCTCTATATATATATACACACACACACACACACACACATATATATATATATATATATATATATATATATATATATATATACATCTCTCTCTCTATATATATACGTATCTATCTATCTATCTATCTATCTATCTATCTATATATATATATATATATATATATATATATATATATATATTACTTCAAATTTTTTACTGGATACCCGTGTTTGAAAAAGATGCTCTGTTTTTATTATATGCAGTGTTTATTACATCTATCGGCCTGCGCTCTCGAAAATTCTTAATAAAGAAAATATGTCCTCAATGTTTTTCTGTTGTTGTTCGCTGATAATCAGGCACGGTATAGCTTTTCACAAGTTTGGTTCTCGTAATGAAGCGGTTAACACTGTAAGTATTTCTTAAATAAGGGAAAGTCCTCAATTTCTTTGCTTCTCAATCAAATTCTGTCGATAAGGTTAATGTTTTGTCTGCAAATTCTCTTCCAATTCTTGTCTCGATACATTAGCAGTACCTTTGTCTGTCTGTTCATTTAAAACTAAGCCTCTATTGTCGGGTATTCATATAACTTCGACTTTGGCTTCCACTATTATCTCCAAACTTGAGACATACAAAGCATGTGGAGTCGAAAGTATCATTGCAATCGTTCTTAAGAAATGTGCCTCTGAATTGGTTTCTGTTCCCTCCAGGCTCTATAATAAATGCTCTGCCGTTTCTTGTTTTCCAAATTGTTGTCAATTCTGTTCTTGTAGTTCCTATTTGGAAGAATTAATGCGAACTGTCTGATTTTTAGAATTATTGGCCTATTAATCTTCTACCCCTTTTTGGTATAGTAGTAGATACTTTAATCAACTCCGAATTGGTTAAGCACCTCACCTCACTGGCTCTTCTTTCAGGCAAACATGGCTTTCACTTTGGTCAGTCGTCAATTGCTGAAAATGTCTGTCAAGCTTTAGATAATAATGTTGAAGACGTTTGACAGGATTTATCATGCTATTCTTCTTAAGTTCAAAGGTTATCGTGCTTCTAGCCTTTACTTTAATTTGATACAATCTTTCTTATCAAACTGTGTAATGAAAGTTGTCTTGAACTGTCACTCATTTAGATCGTTTTGTATTAATGCCTGTGTCCTTCAGGAATCTATTCTTTGAACAATTCTCTTTTTTTCTTCAAAGGCCTTCCCGAGGCCATCAGTCTCCGACTCGCTATTTATGCTGATGACACACTTATTTACTCCTGTCTTAATGGTAATTCCGATTGGCTTTGTTAAAATCAAATTCGAAGCTGATTTCGAAGATGACTTACTATCTGCTGCTAGCTGGTGTAAGAATTGGCTTCTTAATTTTAACGCATCTAAAAGGAAACTGCTATCTATTAATCATCCCAAAGAACCTTTTCGCCTTCAATCAGCATGGATAATATTAACTTTCGGCAGAGCAACTTACTATGCCTTCGCAGTGTCATGTTTTCCACTGACGTGAAGTAGAGTGATTATAATGAATACATTTCTAAGTCTACTGCCAAGTATGCAAATTTACTACATCATTCTGGACATTTTTTCGTGTCAGAATCTATCGTGTATATTTATAAGTCTACCATAAATCCGTGCAGTGAATATTGCTACCACATCTGGTTGGATGCGTTTGCTATGTGTCTCTAGATTTTTGTCAAAATCCAAATAAAAATCGGCAACATTATCGGGCTTGACATATCACCTCGGCTTCATCCCCATCGTAGCTTCCCTTTACTTTTATTATAAACATTTTCACTGTATTTGTTCCGATGAGCTTTCATTGTTGCTACCTCGACTTGACGAATTTAAGTGCAGTACTAGATTGACAGCTAGGTCTCATAATTGCACTGATGTAATTACGAGTTGTATCCATAAGGCCTATGCTAATATTTTTTCCTCATTTACTTCTTGCTATTGAAACACACTTCCGGCTTCCTGCTTTCCAGTCAATTAGGATCTTTAACACGTTATATCATCATCATCATTTGTCTCCTTGAATTCTTTCAGTGTTCCCCTCTCTTTGTTTCACACTCATTAACTCCTTGCATCCTTCTGGATTTTATTGCATTGCTTGGAGCGAGATGGAAATTACTAACACACACACATATATATATATAAAACATATGTATATATGTGTGTGCGCATAACATATATGTATATATGTGTGTGTGTTTGCGCGCGCGTGTGTGTGTGTGTGTGTGTGTGTGCGTGTTTCAATTTTTAGATAATTAAAATTTTAGTGCAAGTTCAAAATGCAGTGAGCCAGGATATCTATTTCAAAGATAGCAGTTTTGTCTTGTTTTTCGTTTTCTACTTCTCTGTATTTTTTTATTTCCTTCGAAATGAAACAATGATGAAAAATGTAGACGAATTGAACAAGTTAAATAAATAAAATACAGAAATAATTAAATTATATTTGAAAGTAAATCAAGAAGAAAAATAAAAAAAAAATCCTAAAGAAAATCAAGTAAAAAAGAAAAAGAAGAAATTTTGAAAATAAAACTAAAACAAGGATAGTAAAAAAGAATTTAAAGAAGAAAACGAATTCAAAAGAAGTTTTTCAATCTTCCTTCTACTTTCGAAAAAGAAGAAAGAAAGAAAAACTTTAAAATGAAAAAGAAAGAATAAAGAATAATTGTAATCCTAACAACAAAAAGAAAGATTTCAAAAATGTTCTCCGACGATAGGAAGAAAGAATACGTAAAACCATTTGTAAAGTAATTTCAGGATTATAAACAGACATGTCTAAAATATAAGACATTGAATAACATTATAAATATTATCAATATTATATATTATTATATCAGCAATATCAAAAGGACTCGTTTAGTTGTCTATTCAACAATTCGGGGATCATGGTTATTCATTAAAAAAAAAAACATATTGTTAGTGTTAAATTTTCCTTGCATTCGTTTATCACAATGTATTCCAAAAATTTAAAATGTCTCCTTCTGTTTTTAAGTAGAAGTGTCCTAGTCTCATTATAAAGTACAATGATGACATACAGAGTTCGTAAGATGTATCTGTACCACTTGTACAATTAAGAAGGCTGTAGAATTGGTCTGTCAAAACATTATTGTAACAATAAAAGTAATAAAATGAATTTAGTAATCACTAGCGTGTGTGGGATCGTATTCGTAGTTATACTGTCTAATATTTTGGAGAAAAAACGATTTTAAAATTGAAAAACAACTATGCTTAATTTTTAGCTGGTACATTATTAATAAAGAGAGTATGTCCATGAATGTGTTGACAATTGAATGTTCAGCTATAATAATTGTGAATAGAAGGAATAAAATAGTTGAATTTAAAAAAAAATGTTTTCAGCTGATAAGTTAGCTATATTATATCATTCTTAGTTTCTATGTGAGTTTCTAGAGATAAAAAAGTAAAAATAAATATTTCTCTTAATACCGAAACGAAAATCCTTTACATAATCACACAAACCGATGGAGGATGTCATGTTATATGTTTCATTAAGATTCGTGCGAGAAAGACGTAAACATTAAAAACTAACTTAATGATCTCAGTCTTGGAGATTTTCACAACGTAGTGGCCAGTGAATATAGCATATGGTGATTTCATAATGATAAAATTAGTAATAAGATTAACATTACTAAAACAGTCAAAATGGTATACGCACGCACACACACACATACATATATGTGTGTGTGTGTCTGTGTTTTGAACAATAAAACATTAAAAATTAGAATCTTCAGACACGCTGGCTTGTATATTAATATTCTTTCGTTTTTATTATTATTTCATTTAGATTGCTCGACTAGTTTTGGCCAACATGGCCATCATCAGGAGAAAAAGTTCTGCTTGCTTGTAGCAGTGAACTACAGAAATGAATGATTTTATGGAGAAAATGAACTTTTGTCTGTAGTTTTCATTTATTTATTTTTTTTATTAACATGAATTTTGGTCAGACCTTGTGTTGGTCAAACAGTTTCTTTTAAGTTGTTATTTGCGATAAGAGCTGGATGGATTCATGCTGCTCTGAATTCCCTTGGTCATTTTGGCAGTTTTATTTGTTCCTGGAAAGGGGATGTATCTCTGTTAAGTGTGTGTGTTATTTCCTTCTTAGTGAGTGAGTGAGTATGATGTGTGTAAGTGTGTATATTAGTATGTGTGTGTTTTATCATGTAGCTCATTAGGGAGTGAGTGAGTATGATGTGTGTAAGTGTGCATATTAGTATGGGTGTGTGTATAAGTGTGAGGCATCAACACCTCAGCAAGCATGTCTGTCTTGTGTGGATGGGAAATGAGGGTAGGGTCTGAATTGTGGGGTTATATATTAATTCTATGTTGTTAAAATGGTGACTAAGCCCGTCTGGATGGGGCATTTTGAGGCACAGAATCTACTTATATTTATGGCCTTCTAATGTTATCTTCTCTGGACTTTTCTATTCTCACAATTATAGTGAATTTGGCATGGGTTTTAAAATCGTGTTTTTGTAGGCGGAAATGTTATTCTACGGGTAATAATCTTTCATAGGGAGCCGACTTAATTCGATTGCAATAATTATGAATTCTGTAGTTAAAGGGCCATTCAGATTTTCCTACATATTGTTTCTGGCATAGTGTGCATTCTAGGAGGTAAATTATGTTATGACGTCTACAGTTAGAATCGTGGTAGATTTTTAAAGTAGATTTAGTGAGTGAGCTAGTGAATGAATTTCTGTGTCTAATGTGGTTACAGCATAAGCTACTTTTGCTGTTACATGGTTGGAAAAATCCTGTTGTTTTTGTTTTTGGTTTATTACGTATTACCTTATCCCCTGAAATGTGGTTACTACCTATAAGTTCCTTTAGGATTTTAGGCCTACGATATGCTAGAAGGCCGGGTCGCTCAAACATTTTTTTAGGTCTAGTTTGAGATGTAGTATTTCCCAGCGATTTTTGATTATTATAGTGGAGGCAGAGTGGGGTTGAAAGTGGTTACTAGAGGCATGCGGTTGGGTTTATTTTTAATTTTGTACATTAGGGTGTCTTCTGTAGGTGTGGAAATAGCTTTATTTATTTGTTCCCTGATTAGGTGTTGTTTATAGCCACGTGTTGTGAATTGATGCTCCAGATTTTATGTGTTTATTTAGTTCTTCACTGTAGGAACATATCGTTCTAAGTCTAAGTGCTTGTGAAAAGGAAAGATTCTCATGAGGTGTTTAGGGTGGTAAGAGTTAAAGTGTAGATAGTTGTGGGTGTTGGTGATTTTAGTGTGTAGTGTCGTTTTTCTGTTTTCATCTATTTAAATGCGAGTGGCTAAAATGTTACCGATCTTGTGGAATTTTCAGTCACACTTAATTGAGTCGTGTACTGTGTTTAGGGTCATGAGGAATTGGGTATGTTTGTTGTCACTGCCCGTGTATACAAAGAATATATCATCGATATATCTTGCATAGAATACGCAGTCGCTACCGATGATGGGATAGATATAGGTCTCCTCAAATTTTCCCATGAATATTGTAGCATATGATGGAGCTGCAATAGTGCCCATGGCACAGCCTCTTCCTTGCAGGTAGTGTGCTCCATTGAATTTGAAAGTATACAATGTAAGAATATGCTCCATGAGTTTTATGATGATTTCTGTGGTGGGGGTTGTTTTCTTCTATTAGTAAGTACTTCCTGAAGGGCGGTTAATCCTTCGATGTGTTTGAATAAAGTGATCTTACGTCCATAGTCACTATAATAGCATTTTCTGGGAATGTTTGTATGTGATTAATTTTGTTTAGAAGATCTGTTGTGTTTCTGGTGTAGGATTTTACGTCCTTAGCTAGGGGATGTATGTAATGGTCTACGTATTTGGAAATTTTGGTTGTTTGGCAGTTGAATTATGAAAAGACCGGCCTTACTGGGTTGTTGCTTTTGTGTATTCTGGAAAGGAGATAGATCTGGCATGTGTGATGTTTGAGGGTGTAAGTGCTGTGCATGTTTCTTTGTCGATTAGATTGTTGCGAAGTATCATGTTTAGTGAGCCAGTTAATTCTTTTGCTATTCGGGAACCCACTTTGTCAGGTTGTGTTATGATTAGATCATCTCTATACGTTAGCGTATCAAGGGCTAACAGTTCTCCTTCAATTATATTGTTACGTGGCAGCTTACGTGCTATTGTTTTCTTTATGTCATTTGTTACTGCCATTTCAAATGTCTGTATAGTAATGTCCGTGTTTTGTGGGGTGAATTATCCTTGAAAATGGCTAAAGGTATAACCGAAAGCGCTCGGATAAAAAGAACATTCGGACAGTTTTTATATAATTTATCATCTGAAAAGAAAAAAAAATATTAGATCGCATGAGAAATTGTATAATAAAAATAAATAAAAGCACCTTATCTGTCGTATTCAATGAAACGCGCATGAAAGAATGATTGCTGTCTCTCTCTCTCTCTCTCTCTATATATATATATATATATATATGAAGAAATATAGTTAAAGGTGTGCTATATTTATGGGATAAAGTGCTCAATATCAGAGTTAGAGAATATATATATATATATATATATATATATAGTATTTTTAAAGTATTATTGGAATTATTTTTAATCTCACATTTTCATGTCTTTAAAAAGAGTGTATTAAGTCTATCGGCCTACGGAGTTGAGAAATCTTAATAAAGAAAGTATGTTCGAAACTGCGTCTCTATTTGAAGGAGGAGAAATCATCGTTTTTTCTAACGCGTATGATTGCTTGGGTACAGTTCGCGTCTCGTCCCAATATATGCAAGTTTCTTTAAAACGACTACATCCACAACACCTTGTCAGTCATCTTCAAAATGCATAAAAGAGGGTTTGCTGTCCAAATACATAATATACATGTATACATACATACATATATATATATATAATTATTTATTTAAAAAAAAATTCTAACATAAATATGTTATAAAATCACTACCTCCTCCCACTTCCTTTTTTTTTTTTTTTCATGAACGACCGTGGAGATGTTCTCTGTCTCGTCTTGTATATATATATATATATATATATATATATATATATATATATATATATATATATATATATATATATATATGTCTGGGTGCTTATATATTATAATCTGATTGTGTTTGTTTTACGCATGAGTTTAGGACCCCATTCACACACTCTTAGGATTAAAATGTATACATATTGTCAAAGGACGGATATAAAATTAGCTAAAGTAACTTCAATGAAGAAATAAATTGAATAACATATATATTTCTTCTTTTCTTCTCAGTAATTTTATAGTTGTAAACTTAATAGCGATTAAATTTTGATTTTGAAATGAGCAGTTTTTAATTTTAATATTAAATTTTATCATATAATTTAGTAATTATTGGTTAGAATAAATTCTTTTTTAATACTACCCATATTTTAAACATCTGAATAGATATTATAACATGGCTTCGTTGTCAAGCTTTTTGAATTTTCCTATACTTGTATTTTGATTGGTCCATCTAGCTTTTGTAACAACGTTTTCCCCTTGCGAAGGATTGTTAATTAATTTGAAACTTTTAAAACCATTTATTTTACATTCAACATCATCACTTGATAAGACACCGAGGGTGTTGAAACAAAATGGCTATTTTTGTAGTGATTTTATAACATGTTTATGTTATAAATTTTTAAAAAATAAATAATTATATCTGCTCTACTTTGTATTGAGCACTCTTTTAAGAATAGTAATTGTTGGTTATTGGAATTCATTCCATATACACCAATCATAGACTTACATATATATATATATATATATATATATATATATATATATATATATATATATATATATATATATATATAGAAAATGGAACAGAGCATACTTTAACTCAAGTTAATTCAAATATTATTTTGAAGTTTTCGGCTCTTGTTTTGAAACATGAGACCTCTTATGTAGCGAGTTGGAATCATATTTTTAAATAAATAATTATATATATATATATATATATATATATATATATATATGTGTGTGTGAGTGTGTGTGTGTGTGTATTCAGGGTCGATGCGTACTATCACCGATCGAAAACGGGGCCTTAAGCCTGATTGGGGGGCAGTGTAATGCTCTGTGGCCCTCGTTATCTTATCAATATTTGCTTTTTTCGAATCTTTTTGTTAATTCATCCGCCCCACCCCCCCAAAAATGAATTTACATTTCCTAAAATTCACATCAAATTCTCCCAGAACGAGGGCCTTCCATTTCACTCCGGTTGTACTAATCTTTGTCCCAAATTTGGGCCACTTTGGTGCGCTATTTCTAAGTATGAGTAAAAAATTCCTTGTAAGTACCTCGAATATCATCCTCACTTACTAAATGTGAACACCTCGTTGATTTTTGATAATTTTCCTTATGAGGATAGGAGTCATTGCGAGCCAAGTTAAAGAGGGTGCCATAAATTTAATTAAAAATTAATCTAGATTTAATATTGATAATTTCTTGGGGTGAATTAATATTTGCGATAAGTAAATTTACATTAGTTTGTGTGATTAACAGAAAAAATCCCCTTTTTTCTTCCTACATTTTACATACGTTACAAATTACACTAAACTCAACTGACTGTTAAAGGATGAAAAAATGTCGCTTTTTTTGTAGAAATCCGTAAATTTGTTTTGTTCGTACTAAGTCTCTTAAAAGACACTATATAAAATTTACTATTTTTTTTCCCATAATGTTGAATGTGTTAAAATCTTTTTAATAAGTTGGCGCAAAACATTGTTTTATATATAATGGATAAAATCCGACAAATATTTTAATATCTTTTCTGTTTATACGTTATTTTTATGGAACTTATTTGAGTAAATGTCCTGTTTTTTATTAAACAGTATTAATTACATTTACTAGCCTGAATATTCGAGAAATTTCGCAGAAAATATGGATCCTCCAACAGGAATCGAACCTATATGACATGTTCGAACCACCATTTAGCCAGAAGTGCTGCTAACCGATTCAGCCACAGACGACTTACGATTTTGCAAAGCTCAAATTACTGTATATAAACACACACATTCAACGACCTTTCTCGATAGTTTATTTCTGCTCCGAAACGTAACTTAACGTAAACAATGACAACATATTATATGTAACGGATAAAATCCGACAAACCTTCTGATATATTTTCTGTTTATGCATTATTTTTATGGATACAACTTATTCGAGTAAGTGTTCTGTTTTTAATTAAACAGTATTAATTAGAGTTACCGGTCTGAATGGAATACATTTAATGGATTCTAAGAAAGACAGAAAGATAGGGGACAGTAGAGAGAGAGAGAGAGAGAGAGAGAGAGAGAGAGAGAGAGAGAGAGAGAGAGAGAGAGAAAGAAAAGAACAAACGAACGAAAGAGAAAATGATTAATTGATGAGACGAAATAAATGTAGCAAACTGAATAAAAATGTGCAAAAGTAGATTATTGAGTAGATTTCACTCTGAATTAAAAAAAATGTGTTGGGTTTGATCACAATAGTCTAAGCTCAATAAGTTGCCTTTTTTATAACGAAAACACAGTGCTGTAGGTTTTGGAAATACAGACAGAAAACATTCTTCGTGTCATGTGACAAAATGTGTTGAACAGAAAGGAAAATCTGTCAAATCATGAAGGCGTTTGTTTCGTCTGGATCTAAGTGATAGTCATGCAAAAAATAGAGAATTAACAAATATCTGCATTAAATGTTCAGCTGAAATATTATGTTGATTATTTTGTCTATGATCAATAGCGAACAAAGCTCTAAAGGTGATTGAATATAGGTTATAATAAAACGGAAAATAGATCCAAGCTGAATTTTGGTGATAGCTATCGCATTTGACAACGTGGATTGATTTACGAGTTTTTTTGTTTTTTTTTAGAGAAAATTAACTCCACATCAAAAGAGGATCCATTACAAATTGTATTATTTAACTTATTTTTGTGTCCAATTTTAAAACGATAATCTTGTTTGATTCGGTTTAGTATGAACAACTACATCTACTTTTGTTTGATAAAACTTAACATGGACTTATTGAAAGCAGAGGTGAACTCATAATAACCGATCTCTATAAGGTACGCCAATCACGAGTTCTTTCTGACTCTATATTCTATAAACATCATTGGTCTGCTCTGTCTCTTCAAGACATAGACGGTCGTGCTTTGTAGTTCTTAGCCACATTTAATTTTTTAATATCCATTCCATTCACTGGTCTGCTATCCGTTTATATAAGATTCTTGCTGTTTCCTTCTGTACCTCTTGCCTTCAGTATGTCCTGTGAATATCATATTTTCCAAACTTTCTTTCCTCATTGTTTATCATAGAAATATCAACTCTCTCTTTCTGATTCTAAGCAACCTTTTTTATTATTTTCTTTAAAACTTCATTATGGCTTCCATACAGAACATTCTACATACAACCTACTTTATCACTTTAGTTTTAGTGTTAAAATCAGAAATGATACTTTACGGGATTTCAAGCGTATATCATTTCTGTCACAATATCGCGGAAATATATTATATTTAGTGAGGCATAATCTATACTCATCGCCTAGAAAATTAATTCGATCCTTGCTAAACATAGGCTCCAAATACTAGAATTGTGTAGCATTTTCTTATCTTCACCATTACGTCATTTCTACATAATGAATGACTTTGCATTAGCCAATGACATTTACTTAAACTCGAAAGCCAACTATGAGAAACGATAAATGATAAATGACATATAAGTAAAAAGCTACTAAATATATACACGACAGTGATGTTATAAGGAAGAATAAATATTTAAAAGTATTTAGCAAAAGTCGGCCCGTAGTAAAGTAGTCGAGAAGATTGACTGGCCGAAGTAGAATGTATTTTATCATTGTACTTCGGCCAGTCTATCTCTTCGGCTACAAATACGCTATTTGTTTAAACACTTAATTGAGAAACAATATTTTATCTGAAAATCTCAAATATTAAAGAAGATTACTTTTGTAGCATAAATTATCAATTCTTTAGCCATAAGCCACTTTGCAAGGCGTGACATGAGAACAATTTTATTAATTGGACTTGACTCTGTCTGATCATTTTCTATTTATAATATTGTTTTATTACTTCATTATTTAATATGCCTTCAGAGGAAGTAAAGAAAACACAGTCGGAAGTTATATGCTTCTTGTAGATTTTTCTTAAAAATGTGTTTTTTTTTTCCATTCACTAGACGACATCACGTTTTTTTCTGTTTCGTTCGTGAACTAGTCTGGCATCAGACTAGTTGCACTGGAAAACCTGTTGGCTGAGATGTTAAACAATTTTATGTGTTTGAAAGAATAGAAGATTTTATTTTCGATGTCTGATGACCTATTTTTCCACAACTTCATTCCGTTATATTAAAAATTTGTCTTTTCATTGAAAATGTGTCTTTATATTAAAATATCTTAATCGTTTTTTTTTTTTAGATTATGATTAAGATTCTAATTTAGCTTCTATTATATCATCAAGCACAAGTATTTGTATGTCCAGAATAGTAGTTTGTTGTAGAGTACTTTGGTAAAAACAATGTCATCAAATAACATGAATGATCCCTTTCGCTTAAAAAACAATATCATCAAATAACTTGAATGATCCCTTTCGGATAAATAAAATAACAAATTACAAAATTTGATAAATGTGTCTTGACATTACACGCATCCAATATAGGAACTTGCGTTTGAATATGTACGCATGTTACACACACACACACACACACACACACACACACACACACACACACACACACACACATATATATATATATATATATATATATATGTATAACAAATTTAAAATTGTGAATGATTAATTGATGAGAGGACAAAATTTTTTTTTTTTATTTTCTCATCAATTAATCATTCACAGTTTTAAATTTATTAGATATTTTAAACTCTCCCGATTAAAAAAGAAACCTGGAAGAACGGGTGGGGGTGGGCCAAAACCGGTTGTTTTTCTTCTTTTATTTCTCATTATGCAGAGTTATATTAAATCGAATGTTTTTAAAGCAATTCTCAAGTTCTGTAGTGCGAAAATGTATTTGAATATTTTAAATTGAGGTACAGTTTTGATTTAATTAGCAAATTAAATAAAATATTACAAATTAGAGAAAAAATTGAGAAAGTTGAGGACTAATGCTGTGTTTTTATGAATATATATATATATATATATATATATATATATATATATGTGTGTGTGTTTGTGTGTGTGCATGAGTGTATGTGTGATCTTGCTCTGATTGTAAGATCATCCACGGTTAATTTGCGTCCACGTTCTTACAAATTGCTATCTTTCTTGGCAGCACTTCTATTATCTAAATGTAGACTATTAAATAATAAAAAGTGATAAAAACAAAAACAAAAGCTGACGTAATCTGAATTTAAAAAAAAAATCAAATTCAAAATTTCAACATTTTCAGCGTTCCCTATTTGCGCATAACCAACACTTGTGCTTTTCATATCTTCAATTTCATTCTTATACATATATAATTCTATCACCAAAAACTTTACTTTAGCCGGATGAAGTCCTTCGAGGAGGAAATTTATTCATTGCATTTTTCCACTTTGTCACTCTTTTGCCTAACATTATCCTGATATATAAAAAATATGTATTTGTGTGTGTGTGTGTGTGTATAAAATAGCACATAGTGATTGTTGATAGTAACAATAAAACAGTGTTTGATGTAAAATAACAGAGCTAAAATTTATATTACGAAGGATTGGTTCCCTTTCCGTTCATTGTCAAAGAGTCATCCACATAGAAATCGTCAAGCAGAAATCCTCATATATTTACATGATTGACGTGAAATAACCCCCCAAAATATATAAACATGGAAGACGTGAAAAATATATTTCTTGGCTACAAATCGCATTGATTTGTCTGCCGATATATCTAAACAATTTAATTACCTGTTAAAATTTACAACATATTATGCAGCACGGTTGGCATGGTAATGAATCTTCTGTAGATTTTTTCAGTAATCTTATGAAATCTTCACGTAAAGTCAGTGTAAAATCAAGCTAAAAACTATGGTAAAACCATATATATATATATATATATATATATGTGTGTGTGTGTGTGTGTGTGTGTGTGTGTGTGTATGTGTATTTATATATATATATATATATATATATATATATATATATATATATATGGTATCTTTTTTAAATTAGTGGCTCATACCGCTATTAACGCATTTCTCTTCAACCGAATTCAATTGAGCTCTCCGGTCTACTGACGTGTTTCGCATAGAAAACGTTAAAATTTCTCTTCCTCAACGATAGCCTAAGGGTAGAATCTCTGACTGATATTTCGATCCCGGCTTGAAGCAATCGGACGTCTAATCACACCGAAGAGCTGTGATACAGCGAAACAGTCTGTCTGTGGATGACAATATATATATATATATATATATATATATATATATATATATATATATATATATATATATATTATTGATGTTGGGGACTGTATTTTAGTATTTTATACATAATGCTTCCAATATTTGTAATCGTCTTTTTACAGTTTCTAAGATTTTTGTGCTACTAGCCTAACAGGAAAACACAAGAAATCCGACAAATATGTGTCAATAGCAGAAAGTTGGGATTATCATATAAACTGTAAAAATGACTACAAATATTAGAAGCATTAACGATAAAAAACAAAACAAGATTAATAAAATTAGTAATAAACATAGGAAATATATTTCAATAAAAAAAGATCGAACGATGATATGATGATGATTCCGGTGATCAGGCAGAAGCGCGATATCTGAAAATGTATAAACCGACAAAGCGCATCAGAAGCGAAACTTTTTGATAATGGATAACGATAGCAAAAAGTAATCAGCCATTGGACAATTTATATCTAAATATGTATCTATTGTGAGACCGGAAACTACCTACACAATAGACTCTTCTAGGCCTATACTAAGTAGGCGACATAGCACTCTAGGGAGAGTGATAGAGACTGACAGAGAGTGACAGTGAGAGTCTAGTACGACTACCAGTGTTGGACACTATCTTATAGTAAGCTCTGCTTACACTATCTCTGTAACCTGTTGTTAATATATCTTTCTTACATCTAATCCGTGTTCTGTGTTTTACTTCTGTGGGCCCAACTTTGGCACCCACATCAGTATCAGAAACTAAGAAAATGATCCAAAATATAGAAAAAATAAGTATAAAAAATCCTCAGCAAATAACTTTTCTTTGGTCTTTAACCAAACTTGTATAGATGAAAAATTACACCTAAAATATATTACACACACACACAAACACGGACACACACACACACACACACATATATATATATATATATATGTATGAAGAGTTGAAAAGTTCACGGTATGACCTACTTGTCTAAATCAGCATTTTATCGACCAAACACCAGAATAGTGATTCAAGGAAGTGCGTCGGGACGTATGTATGTATTAAGAGGGAATACAAATATTGAATAGACATTGGCTATTCATCACATTTCACTAAGGCACTCAGCTCATTTTGTTTTCCTGAAGACGATGCCAAATCTTTCAAAATCTAATTGTCCCCTGGCTGTGCGCGTCCGACCTCTACTTTCAGCGTCCAATAATGAAGTTGTTTTTATTTTTCGTGTCATGAATGAATTGTACGTGCAGAACTGATGACGTCCCTTATAATCTCTTTCTCTTTTCTTATTTCTTCTTAATGTCGAGCTACAAAACGATGTAAGTAAACACAACCAACAAAGCCCCTTTTATTATTTTGGATTCTGAACATTCTCTTCGTTTGTCAAAATTGTCAGTTAATTTTCTTTTTACCTTCTTCTTTCAAAATCTATCTATCTATCTGTTGTAACCTAGGGAGAGGTTACTGAATAGAATAATCAAATGAAGGTTAGAAGTGAACGATAATACTTAGGACAAGAACAACACATATAAGATTCTCCAGCGGCGCGTAGAAGTAGTAGTCAACTGCTATAAGTCAAGTGAATTCCACAATGAATCTCCAACTACATGATATCTACTAACCGCCACACGCGGTCACAGGTGGCATAAGGCTGAATTTGATGTGGGGTATCCACGCCCGGAGGCTTGGCCAAAAATTTCTCGTAGACCCCGTATAAAATGTGGTCGGGTAGCTGTTTCCCGAGACGAGACTCTGCTCTTCGACATAGCCTCATCTGGGGATCCTCTCTGCCCGGAGGCAGAAAGTTTGATCAGCACAGCTGGAGACGAATCTCCAACTACAAAACAACATACAGTATTTACTACTGTATTTAGGTGAATGGGGACATAACCATTATCATCCGTAGGTATGCTACAACACTATCTATCTATCTATGTTTATATATATATATATATATATATATATATATATATATATACAACTAGCTAACTATCTCTTTGTCCAAGTGAGTTCATATCTATCTATCTGATGCGCTTCAGCATAGCGCATACAAGATTCGATAATAAATAACATAACAAAAGTTTGTACGTAAAATCAAACAAATCTATCGATCTATCGATCTATCAATCTAGATTCTTGAATGTTGAAAAGGAGGAATGGCATATGTAAGTGTGACGACCCCATGGAGATAACCACGATGACGCACCTAAAGTACATGATATCTCCGATGATCCTGTTGTTATATAACGTGTTTCATAACATAGCACCATAACAAGAATCAATGACACCTTTTACACTCAGGTAGACAACTTACATTACAAATTAAAAACCCTATGCAGAGATATTAAATGGAAACTCATATGACGTCCAGACTTAATTCAAAACTTATACACTTCGCAACTATCAAAAACAAAAACTGGATCCCTTAGATTGCAACTCAAATTCGCTACTGACATTTAATAAAAGAAACATAAGTGACCCGATAGTTAGTGATGTGGGCCCAAAGTCGGGACGGACGGAAGGAAAACACGGAACACGGATTAGAGGTAAGAAAGATATATTAAACAAAAGGTTACAAAGATTGTGTAAGTGTAAGCGGAGCTTACTCTATGCTAGTGTCCAATATTGGTAGTCGTACGCGGCTGATACTACCGTATTAGAATACTCTCTCCTCCTCTTCTTCTCTCCTAGAGTGTTATGTCGCATACTTTATATAGTCTTGGAAGAGTCCATGTTGTAGGTATGTTACGGTCTCACAATAGTTAGGTACCACAAAATGAAGGACGCGACAGTGGGTACAAAAGACGAAACTACCCACCACGGATGTTTGTTAAAACACTTGATAAATTATCTAAAAGCAAAAATATCCCTATTAAAACACCTGATAAAGCGGAGGTGTTGTCTCATTGGATATCCACACTTATAAGGATTAAAAAAAACATGAACTCTTCCTCGGGGGATCTAAATACTCATGAGAAATTTCAAGAACATAATATTTTAAATGAGACACAAAAATTCAATAAATTCATCAAAACTTTAGGTACCAACGGACAGAAGTTATGGCTGGAACTGACAGAATGCCACCGAAGCAAATCCAAGTTTTATGGCCTAACCAAGAGACACAAACAACGTACCCCAATGCACCCTCTAGTGTCTAGGATAAACACCGCGCACCAAAAATTAACAAAAGCCACAGCAAACAATAAGTTCGGATCACATTCAAAATTTCGGCGATCTCATCAATAGACTAAAACCCTTAGATATAACAAATAAAAATTTTCTTATCTTAGATATCAGATCCCTATATAGAGTATGTCTTCTCATTACAAATCAATGTTATTTCACTTTAAACGGGAATTTTCATTGACAGGAAGTTGGACTACAGATTGTCGCACCGCTCAGCGAAATACTGGTATTCCTCTTCCTATAATTTTTTAAAATCCGGCCTATTTAAGCGTATTGTCCCAAAAGACGCGACATATTTCCAAAACATTGACGATGTTCTATTAATATATCCACACGGCGCAACTACGAGAACTTGTTGACAGATTAAACAGGATAGAGTATACAATCGATTTCGCCTACAAAACAAGTAAACTAAACTTTACCACGTCTCGGCATCATGTTAATATGCGCAGACATGGATATACAACTAAAGATCAATCGAAAATAAACAAATAATAATAATCTTATACAGTTTTACTCTTATCACGACAATAAATTAAAACCCGGAGTAATCATAGGCTTATATTTAAGAGTTTTTAGAATGTGTTGCCCCCAATTCAAACTTCTACAATACCAGAATTATTTTCTGTACAACGCCAAACGCAAAGCCTACAAAATCCACAGAAGAAAATGTAAAATCCACAGATAATAATACGCCAAACAACCCTAACAAAAATAAGCACGTCTAGCCACAGTGAAGAGCTGTGATAGTGAAACAGTCTGTCTGTGGATGATTATATATATATATATATATATATATATATATATATGAAGAAGTATACTCTTAAGGTGTGCTATATTTATGGGATAAAGTGTTCAATATCATAGATTGAGCGTGTGTAAATTTAAAAGGGAACATTGAAGTCAACACTCAGAGGCGACAGGCTGTTTCATGCTAGACGCAATCGTTAGGCCACCTGAAAATAAGCAAACACTTTCTGCATGACGAATCTGATAAGGTAATTTAGTTTATTGCCCCTCTTATCCTCAGAAACACAAGTGCATTTTCCTTACAAGCAGTTTTGTCTCTGATTTCGATCTAAAGAACTTGAGATGTCGACGAAACGCGTCGTCTATAAGCTTTTTCCCCTTTGTCTCTTTCTCACCATTTTTGTTTCGGATATTATTATACAACCCCCCCACATATACACATAATAATATACATGCAATAAGTGTGTTTTTCAGACATTGACCCCTTTTTTTTATAAACACGCTTGCGAGAAAAATATCTTCTCAACATTTTGCAAATAATAATCCAACTCCCGATAAAACAAACAAACAACCATAAATGCATCCACAAGAAATTATGAAAAATGTCATTCAAATGAACAAAAGAAATCTTACAATGCTAAAATAAAATAAAAAATCCTTAAAAGGCCGACACAAAATGTTAAGCTGGCAAAATAATATAATTATAATAAAGCCAGACCATCCATGTCTGGCGTTAGATTTCGATAGTTCAGGTTACATGATAATAAAATTCAAAAGGAAGGAGATTGAATTTCACCACATTAATGTTAAATTTTATGTTTCCTTGTAAAAAATCAGCGGGTAAAAAATTAAGTCATTATCCTTAAATTAAGTAAATAAACATTTAAACACGTCTTGGTGGCAATTTAACTTTTAATTCAATATTTTTATCAATTTTTATATTTTATTTTAGTTTTATTTTAAATTAAATCATTTTTGATTTCTTCCTTTCCATCCTTGTTCGCCCTCAAGACGAAAGCTATCTAGATTGATGACTATGATACATAGACTTTGCGTATTTATATTTGCAAAACCCAAGTATTGGTTACTTAGGATTCAAAATTTCCACTCAGTTTCCGTTGCCAGACAAAATCTACTTCCTCTTAATATTTGCATTTAGAAGATTAATATTTAATTTGCTCTCGTAAAACAAATTGCCTGAATTTAGAGTTGTTAAATGGTTAGAGTGTTCCGACCATGGGATCCAGGTACGAATCTCACCAGGGTCGATTATTCCTAGGAAGACGATCTCTGCGCACGGCACTACAATAAAACCATGCAACGGGTTGAAACATTTGGTTAGACGAAACTGTTTGTAAGTAGTCAATGGTTAGACTAGTACATACGAATAACTAGTCAGTGGTTGGGCGAGTACATAGGAATAAGTAGTCAATGGTTAGGCTAGTACGTAGTAATCAGTAGTCAATGGTGAGGCTAGTACATAGGAATAAGCAGCCAATGCTTAGGCTAGTATATAGGAATAAGTAGTCAATGGTAAGGCTAGTACATAGGAATAAGTAGTCAATGGTAAGGCAAGTAAAATAGGAATAAATAGTGAAGGGTTAGGCTAGTACATAGGAATAATTAGCCAATTGTTAGGCTAGTACATAGGAATAAGTAGCCAATGGTTAGGCTAGTACATAGGAATAATTAGCCAATTGTTAGGCTAGTACATAGGAATAAGTAGCCAATGGTTAGGCTATTACATACGAATAAGTAAATAATGGTTAGGCTAGTACTTAGGAATAAGTAGTCAATGGTTAGGCTAGTAGGTAGGAATAAGTAGTCAATGGTTAGGCTATTACCTACGGATAAGTTATTAATGATTAGACTTGTACGTAGGAATAAGTAGTCAGTGGTTAGGCTAGTACATAGGAATAAGTAATTAATGGTTAGGCGAGTAAAATAGGAATAAGTAGTCAGTGGTTACGCTAGTACGTAGAAATAACTAGTCAATGGTTAGGCTAGTACATAGCAATAAGTAGTCAATGGTAAGGCTAGTAAAATAGGAATAAGTAGTCAATGGTTAGGCTAGTACATAGGAATAAGTAGTCAATGGTTAGGCTAGTACATAGGAATAAGTATTTAATTGTTAGGCTAGTACATAGGAATAAGTAGTCAATGGTTAGGCGAGTACATAGGAATAAGTAGTCAATGGTTAGGCTAGTACATCGGAATAAGTAGTCAATGGTTAGGCTAGTAAAATAGGAATAAGTAGTCAATGGTTAGGCTAGTACATCGGAATAAGTAGTCAATGGTAAGGCTAGTAAAATAGGAATAAGTAGTCAATGGTTAGGCTAGTACATCGGAATAAGTAGTCAATGGTTAGGCTAGTAAAATAGGAATAAGTAGTCAATGGTTAGGCTAGTACATCGGAATAAGTAGTCAATGGTAAGGCTAGTAAAATAGGAATAAGTAGTCAATGGTTAGGCTAGTACATAGGAATAAGTAGTCAATGGTTAGGCTAGTACATAGCAATAAGTAGTCAATGGTAAGGCTAGTAAAATAGGAATAAGTAGTCAATGGTTAGGCTAGTACATAGGAATAAGTAGTCAATGGTTAGGCTAGTACATAGCAATAAGTAGTCAATGGTAAGGCTAGTAAAATAGGAATAAGTAGTCAATGGTTAGGCGAGTACATAGGAATAAGTAGTCAATGGTTAGGCTAGTACATAGCAATAAGTAGTCAATGGTAAGGCTAGTAAAATAGGAATAAGTAGTCAATGGTTAGGCTAGTACATAGGAATAAGTAGTCAATGGTTAGGCTAGTACATAGCAATAAGTAGTCAATGGTTAGGCTAGTACATAGGAATAAGTAGTCAATGGTTAGGCTAGTAAAATAGGAATAAGTAGTCAATGGTTAGGCTAGTACATAGGAATAAGTAGTCAATGGTTAGGCTAGTACATAGCAATAAGTAGTCAATGGTAAGGCTAGTAAAATAGGAATAAGTAGTCAATGGTTAGGCTAGTACATAGCAATAAGTAGTCAATGGTTAGGCTAGTAAAATAGGAATAAGTAGTCAATGGTTAGGCTAGTACATAGGAATAAGTAGTCAATGGTTAGTCTAGTACATAGCAATAAGTAGTCAATGGTAAGGCTAGTAAAATAGGAATAAGTAGTCAATGGTTAGGCTAGTACATAGGAATAAGTAGTCAATGGTTAGGCTAGTACAGAGCAATAAGTAGTCAATGGTAAGGCTAGTAAAATAGGAATAAGTAGTCAATGGTTAGGCTAGTACATAGGAATAAGTAGTCAATGGTTAGGCTAGTACATAGCAATAAGTAGTCAATGGTAAGGCTAGTAAAATAGGAATAAGTAGTCAATGGTTAGGCGAGTACATCGGAATAAGTAGTCAATGGTTAGGCGAGTACATAGGAATAAGTAGTCAATGGTTAGGCGAGTACATAGGAATAAGTAATTAATGGTTAGGCGAGTAAAATAGGAATAAGTAGTCAATGGTTAGGCGAGTACATCGGAATAAGTAGTCAATGGTTAGGCTAGTACATAGCAATAAGTAGTCAATGGTAAGGCTAGTAAAATAGGAATAAGTAGTCAATGGTTAGGCTAGTACATAGGAATAAGTAGTCAATGGTTAGGCGAGTACATAGGAATAAGTAGTCAATGGTTAGGCTAGTACATCGGAATAAGTAGTCAATGGTTAGGCTAGTACATAGCAATAAGTAGTCAATGTTAAGGCTAGTAAAATAGGAATAAGTAGTCAATGGTTAGGCTAGTACATAGGAATAAGTAGTCAATGGTTAGGCGAGTACATAGGAATAAGTAGTCAATGGTTAGGCTAGTACATAGGAATAAGTAGTCAATGGTTAGGCTAGTACATAGGAATAAGTAGTCAATGGTTAGGCTAGTATATACGAATAAGTAATTAATGGTTAGGCGAGTAAAATAGGAATAAGTAGTCAATGGTTAGGCGAGTACATCGGAATAAGTAGTCAATGGTTAGGCTAGTACATAGCAATAAGTAGTCAATGGTAAGGCTAGTAAAATAGGAATAAGTAGTCAATGGTTAGGCTAGTACATAGGAATAAGTAGTCAATGGTTAGGCGAGTACATAGGAATAAGTAGTCAATGGTTAGGCTAGTACATCGGAATAAGTAGTCAATGGTTAGGCTAGTACATAGCAATAAGTAGTCAATGGTAAGGCTAGTAAAATAGGAATAAGTAGTCAATGGTTAGGCTAGTACATAGGAATAAGTAGTCAATGGTTAGGCGAGTACATAGGAATAAGTAGTCAATGGTTAGGCTAGTACATAGGAATAAGTAGTCAATGGTTAGGCTAGTACATACGAATAAGTAATTAATGGTTAGGCGAGTAAAATAGGAATAAGTAGTCAATGGTTAGGCGAGTACATCGGAATAAGTAGTCAATGGTTAGGCTAGTACATAGCAATAAGTAGTCAATGGTAAGGCTAGTAAAATAGGAATAAGTAGTCAATGGTTAGGCTAGTACATAGGAATAAGTAGTCAATGGTTAGGCTAGTACATAGCAATAAGTAGTCAATGGTAAGGCTAGTTAAATAGGAATAAGTAGTCAATGGTTAGGCGAGTACATCGGAATAAGTAGTCAATGGTTAGGCGAGTACATAGGAATAAGTAGTCAATGGTTAGGCGAGTACATAGGAATAAGTAATTAATGGTTAGGCGAGTAAAATAGGAATAAGTAGTCAATGGTTAGGCGAGTACATCGGAATAAGTAGTCAATGGTTAGGCTAGTACATAGCAATAAGTAGTCAATGGTAAGGCTAGTAAAATAGGAATAAGTAGTCAATGGTTAGGCTAGTACATAGGAATAAGTAGTCAATGGTTAGGCGAGTACATAGGAATAAGTAGTCAATGGTTAGGCTAGTACATCGGAATAAGTAGTCAATGGTTAGGCTAGTACATAGCAATAAGTAGTCAATGTTAAGGCTAGTAAAATAGGAATAAGTAGTCAATGGTTAGGCTAGTACATAGGAATAAGTAGTCAATGGTTAGGCGAGTACATAGGAATAAGTAGTCAATGGTTAGGCTAGTACATAGGAATAAGTAGTCAATGGTTAGGCTAGTACATAGGAATAAGTAGTCAATGGTTAGGCTAGTATATACGAATAAGTAATTAATGGTTAGGCGAGTAAAATAGGAATAAGTAGTCAATGGTTAGGCGAGTACATCGGAATAAGTAGTCAATGGTTAGGCTAGTACATAGCAATAAGTAGTCAATGGTAAGGCTAGTAAAATAGGAATAAGTAGTCAATGGTTAGGCTAGTACATAGGAATAAGTAGTCAATGGTTAGGCGAGTACATAGGAATAAGTAGTCAATGGTTAGGCTAGTACATCGGAATAAGTAGTCAATGGTTAGGCTAGTACATAGCAATAAGTAGTCAATGGTAAGGCTAGTAAAATAGGAATAAGTAGTCAATGGTTAGGCTAGTACATAGGAATAAGTAGTCAATGGTTAGGCGAGTACATAGGAATAAATAGTCAATGGTTAGGCTAGTACATAGGAATAAGTAGTCAATGGTTAGGCTAGTACATACGAATAAGTAATTAATGGTTAGGCGAGTAAAATAGGAATAAGTAGTCAATGGTTAGGCGAGTACATCGGAATAAGTAGTCAATGGTTAGGCTAGTACATAGCAATAAGTAGTCAATGGTAAGGCTAGTAAAATAGGAATAAGTAGTCAATGGTTAGGCTAGTACATAGGAATAAGTAGTCAATGGTTAGGCTAGTACATAGGAATAAGTAGTCAATGGTTAGGCTAGTACATAGGAATAAGTAGTCAATGGTTAGGCTAGTACATACGAATAAGTAATTAATGGTTAGGCGAGTAAAATAGGAATAAGTAGTCAATGGTTAGGCGAGTACATCGGAATAAGTAGTCAATGGTTAGGCTAGTACATAGCAATAAGTAGTCAATGGTAAGGCTAGTAAAATAGGAATAAGTAGTCAATGGTTAGGCTAGTACATAGGAATAAGTAGTCAATGGTTAGTCGAGTACATAGGAATAAGTAGTCAATGGTTAGGCTAGTACATCGGAATAAGTAGTCAATGGTTAGGCTAGTACATAGCAATAAGTAGTCAATGGTAAGGCTAGTAAAATAGGAATAAGTAGTCAATGGTTAGGCTAGTACATAGGAATAAGTAGTCAATGGTTAGGCGAGTACATAGGAATAAGTAGTCAATGGTTAGGCTAGTACATAGGAATAAGTAGTCAATGGTTAGGCTAGTACATAGGAATAAGTAGTCAATGGTTACGCTAGTACATACGAATAAGTAATTAATGGTTAGGCGAGTAAAATAGGAATAAGTAGTCAATGGTTAGGCGAGTACATCGGAATAAGTAGTCAATGGTTAGGCTAGTACATAGCAATAAGTAGTCAATGGTAAGGCTAGTAAAATAGGAATAAGTAGTCAATGGTTAGGCTAGTACATAGGAATAAGTAGTCAATGGTTAGGCTAGTACATAGGAATAAGTATTTAATTGTTAGGCTAGTACATAGGAATAAGTAATCAACTAAACGAGAGTTAGAAGCTCTTTAGCTTTTGTTGGCAAACTCTCTAGAGATGGTGTCTTATTAAAACTTCAGCAACCTGTCCATATGGGAGACAGTGGTTGTCAAAATATAGCAAATAAAAATATTAAAAGACACAAAGTGAGTTCACAATCTGACGCGATAATGCAACCAACCATGAAATTTAACTTATTAAATTGACAGAGTAAAAGCAACATATAGACATTCTGATAAGCTTGAATAGCTTGAAGTAGTTTATATAGTGGAGTGACAGACTGACGGACATAGGGACAGACAGACTGATAGAAAGAGAGAAAATACTAAAAAGATATTAACAGAATGGTGCAGGCATGCAGATGCAACCGTTCATGAAATATAACATAAATGTTTGCCGACTTTGAAGACTGAATGTGAAATGATTAGGTCGGGAAAATAATATGAAACATTAAGAAGATGGATGAGACAAATGAATGCTTACAAACATTTCCCGTTAGTCACGAATGGAACATTGATTAGGTGTGCAAGATGCGGATCATTTTGCGTCTTTGAGGAAAAATCTAAGTGTGTCCCGAGGGCCGTGACAAACAGACATTTAGACTAACAGGGAAAATACATTTAATAAATAAATGACCCTAGACTTACAATCAGTAACAAGAGATCTCTCGACAACAGTAGGTAAGAGGGATGTTATTTTGGAAAGAAGAACAGATACAAATATTAAGAGTGAGGACGGGATACGAATAAAAAATACACACACAATTAAAAAAGATTGGAGGTTTTTCTCTGGAAAAAATGTAAATGGTAAAAAAAGCGGGAGCAGAAAAGTGAGGTAACAAATACATTAGAGACTAGACTATTTGATTGATATTTATTTTAATCTGTCAGTGTGTACTTCCTTCTATCCCTAATTATCGGTCCTTTTATTAGTAATATTAGCCGTTTCCCTATAAGGAAACAATTAGCACCCATTGACCAAGCAGCCAGTGCTTCTTTCGTTTGAAATTTATAAAATATTTCTCTTAAATTTATTTTCAGAAAAATAAGTTTCTTAAATACAGTAGCTGTTTTCACTCATTTCAGTATGAACCTTGCTTTCTAACCTTTTGCTTGAAGTATAGAATACCAAATGTTGGTTATTTCATTATATCTTTGAGAACAGGACATTTCTTCTGTTTTGGTTACGAGTGTAGAATTTTATCGTACTTTTTACTTTTTCTTCACATTTCAACACATTCTCTATGTTGTTTGGATTCATTAATTTAATTCCGATTGCATGAAGCATTAACTTCTTTTTAAAAAAAAAATCTCTATTGTTTATCATTCTTCTTCTTCTTCTTCTTCTTCTTCTTCTTCTTCTTCTTCTTCTGTTTCTTTCTTTCCTCAAGGATACATAGCACAGTGGATAAAGACGTTGGTTAGATCAAGTGACAGGACCCAAAGAGTGTGACTTCAGTATCTGGTTAAGGATGTGGATAAAATGGAAAGGAGAATTAACAGGAGATAACTGATAACTGACATCCATTAAAACATGGCACGTGGAACTAGAACAGTCTACCCCAGTGAACAAAATGAAGGGTTCAGTTTGACATTCGAACCACCTGAATAATGCCGGAGCGTACAACGGCCGAAACATTGTAATAAATATGGCAACAAAGATGAGGACAATAGTCCGAATAATGTAAATAGTGTATATAATACCTCATCTCAGAAATATAGACAGATTCTTTCTTTCTTGTATCAATCTTTTCAACTCAGGATTATTGTCTAACTGGTATATCCTTTCCTGTCTATGTATTCGTAGAATGTATTTCATCTAATGAAGATTTGATTTCTATATGTTGATTTGGTTAATATTTAGTATAGTAGTAATCAGCAGCCACTGGCTTCTGACTGAGATTGTTATGAATGCCCAGCCTACTCTTGAATAGCAGGTGTCAGTTGAGAAGTACGGGGGAGGTAGAAGCGGTCCTACCTCTCCCCTCAATGCTCCTACGTCAGGAAAGCTGATTTGCAGCAACGGTTTCCCAAGTTTCCGGGCCGACGTTGTCCTATGTCAGGGAGCTTTTCAACTGATCATTTGCGAAGACGTTTTGGACCTCCGCGTAGCCTCTTGCCGCTGGCGAGTTCTCCAAACAGGATGTTACATGGGAATCGAGTGGGGCGCTTTCTGGACTCGTGACCTGCGCAGTGGAAGCTACGTTGAATATTTAGCGACATAACTTTAGGTAAGGCTTCAAGAACAACAGAAAGCTGTAACACGAGGGAAAGTGGGAAAATCAGTCGTGGCTGACTACATATGGAGAGAGAAGGGAGATCACTACCCTCTGTGGGATCAGGTTGAGATCATAGACAAAGAAGACCATTGGAAAATTCGTAAACTTAAAGAATTAGCACATATGCTAGGCCACAAAAATCTACTGAGCCGACTAAGCATAGAAATGAATACAATATGGGAACCAGTAATAAGGAATGCCAGAGAAAAACGATAATAACAACAGAAATTGCAATATGAGCTCTGGTAAAAACATGATATGATAACAGCAAAAATTGCAATATCAGCACTGGTAAAAAATGGTTGCTGAAGACATTAGGCTTATAATACCCAGAAATTTATACCCAGATGTCCTCAAGGACACATGGCACAGTGGATAAAGAGTGTGAGTTCAATACCTGATTAAGGCAGTGGAGAACTTTCAGAGGGGAATTAAAAGGAGATAACTGATAACTGACATCCATTAAAACATGGCACGTGGACCTAGAACAGTCTACTCCAGTGAGCGAAATAAAGGGTTCAGTTCGACATTCCAACCACCTGAAGAAGGCCGGAGCGTACAACGGCCGAAACGTTGTAATAAATATGAGGACAATAGTTCGAATAATGTACATAATACCTCATCTCAGAAATATAGACAGATATTCAAAGTAGGATTGTATACTCCAACATCTGTTAGAAACTGCCTTAGCCAAGACTCCGAGATACTGAAGACAATAAAATTTGGTTACGTTATCTTGGTTATGCCATGTGATCTAGTGCTTTGTGGGTCGTTCGAACCAATTGTCTAGAGTGGAATCTCATTTTGAAAATATATTTAACAAAAGATCTCAATTGCTGATGGGTCTCCTGTTTCAAGGGGCGATATCATCTTACTATCAAAAGAGAAATTGCGTCGTTCAAAAATAATTAGCATTAAAATCCACATTAATACATAGTTAGCTTTTTTTCTAGTAGACAAAATGTACATTTTCGGAAACAGCACAATTGGGTCATCGCCTGATATCCCTCAGTCAACAATGTCGGCAACTATCAGTCTTTCTGACACACAAATGTAAGATACTATTACAATAGCTAATGTTTACAGTTTCAACTCCATGCTATCTTTTCTCCTTTTCGCCAGTTCAATATAAATCATATCTCAAATGTGCAATGGCGTCACTAACAAGTCGACGCATCTCTTGCAAACAGGCAATATCAAGGTCGGCTTTTTTGTAATATTCGGAAAGGGAAATAAACCTTATACTGATTGAACGTTCATTTTTCATATTTCCATTTGAAGAATTTTAGCTCTGATGAACATGGCTCTGTCTGCAAAGGCTAGAATACATCAACTGCGTCCTCTGCAGAGTATTAAGACGCTGCCAAGTGCGAATACTTATAGGGTGGATGCTTGCAGATTCAATTATAAACCTGACTAATGTTTATCTATAGACTCGCCTATAAACGAAACCAATGTTTACATATTAACTTAAGTATAAACTCAACCAACGCTTACTCAGAAATTCAATTGTAAACGTGACCGTTGTTTGTTTACAGAATCAATTATAAAGATGATTAATGATTACGCATAACCTCACGTATTAACCAGTCCAGTATTTATAAATTAAAAGTATAAAACGTACAATGTTTACCTGTATGGATACAAGGGTTAACTATAGACTCGCGTATAAACCAGACTACTTTTTACTTATAGACTTAAGTATAAATCGGACAATTTTTACATGTAGGCTCAAGTTTAACCGTATCCCTGTTTAACTACAGACTTAGAAATGAAAAAGAAAAAACTAAAATAAATACAAACACGTGGATTTCAATACTGAATAACCCAACCAGAATTAATATGTTGTAATTTCTACCAACCCAACTGAATGTATCTCTTACGTACATAATTTGACTGGTTGCACAAACCAACAATTAGGTGTGCATTTTAGTTATTTTATCATATATTAAGTGATAGCGGTTAAATTTATTTGTATGTCATCCAAATAATATAAAGCTAAGGTTTCTAAACTTGCAAGTAACAGATATAGCAAATGTTTCCAAATTTAAAATAACTTTTGAAACTAACTATTTCTGTGTTCTCAAATATTAACAAAGTAATTAAAATGTATAGTTTGTTGTGACTAAATTCAATTTGATGCTCATAAATTTTGATCATTTTCTTTTACGGGTGGCGAAAGACGAAATATACGAAATGAAAGACAAGAACGGAAAAATTGAAAGTTAAAACTAGAAAAAAAAAAAAGGAAAAGAAAACAGAAAAGAACAAAAAGTAAATATGCATGACAAATTTAAAACAGAAAAAAATCGACAATCACAAATGCAATGTTTGTGTCATTTCAAACAAATTCACTTGTTCAGTAGGCGTAACTTTATTCGAATGTTTCGACATTGAAAAATCTTTATTTTTAAATTTTTTTTTTACATTTCATTCTTCCAATCGTCCTGATTTCTTTGCCATGGTTCGCCTACTTCATTATAACCTTTATTTTTGATTTATCAACCGATATTCGCTTTGATAGCATAGTTTTCTTATATGCTCATGGCTTCACACAAGATTTTCATTTTTGGGAGATGCGCTATAATTTTCTGTCACAATTTCATAGTAATAGTGACATAAAATATTAGGATACGATATCAATGTTTTATTTTAGAAAATTCTAACGTGAAATGGAAAGGCTACATATCAACATTTTGAGAATATATGAAACTAGATGGATAAATGACAGATTTCACAATCGACTGATACAAAGTAGTACACGCAAGCCCAAAGATATCTTCTAGAAAATAAAAGTGTTATGAGATAGGAAAACATCTTTAGAAACAATGGAAAGAATGCTGAACTGTTATGTAACATCTAATGTCATATATTGCAGTGAGTATTGAACAATTTCTTCACAAATAGAAAAGACACTCGACACGAGTGAAGTGTGGTAATATTAAAGAATTCGGAGCAAAGATGAAAAGATAGGTTTTAAAATGGAACGGATGTTAACAATCAGAAAGATATCGTTGAAATTTCTGGGATAAATAGAAAAGAAGGCTCAGAGAATATGATACGCATGAGACATATTAAAAGCCAGAGACGCAGTAGTAAACAGTAAGTAATTTATTGTGTTTGTGCTATTGGATAGCAGGACGGAGACAAAGCAGTATGGTAAAGACAGGAAGGTGTGAAGAGCCGTGATTGAACAGGTGCTGAATGGACATAGCACATAAAAGAAGAGGTCATATTTTGAGTCACTTCTTTTATTTTGTCTCAGTGTTTACATAAAATCAGCCTTCACAAAAATGACTGATATTATTCTATAAAAATGGATATCAATAAAACCTTCATTTTGTCTATTTTCAGATTGCATAATGAAAAACCGAGAAAAAAACATATTTTAATATAAGCCTTAATTGCCAACTATTATTATTGGGACCAAGTGTCTAAATAAGAAAACAGAAACGTTATTAATGAGTGCTGTTGACATTCACGACAACTGCTCATCCCACGACAGCGAATTAATTTCATCAAATTTGATACGTCGGCGAAAGGAATTAACTTATATTTTTAAGGATGCATTGACGAAGCACGTGGATAGTTTGAATTGATGGCTGACAGTTATTGTGTGATGAACAATCTATACTCAGTGCACCATAACGCTACATAGTCGTCTTCCTAAAGGAAATTTGTATATTGAAGCATTATCAGAAACAATTGCAACCCAATTTTCCTTTCATGTACCATTTGATACAGTTTTATAACGATTTCATCTCGATAACTTGATTCAGCCGGACATTTTGAAAAGCTTTATTTTCCAGTCATATCGGAAGGAACCATCTTAGAAACTAGGGAAAACCCAATTTGAATATAGATTTTCATATGTAACTATGGAAATCCTGATGCGCTCGCCGCTTTGTACTAAACTATATTTGGACTTGTCCGTCTCTAAATACGGGTGTTCCATACTTGTGCGAATAATACTAAGACAAATCTGTCAATCTTATGCTTCAGAGTTAACGGTTTCAGACAGATCGGAGGCATCAATTAGTGGCACACATTGATTTATATTCTTTGCTTATCAATCCAGTAATCCCAAACATAACTAGCAGAGACAAAGCGTTTCTGATACGAAAGTCGAACTGGCTATGGTTTATCCCGAGTCTGAGCCACTCCAAACTGTGTAGAAATTTGTGTTGTGAACCTTTTGCGATGACGGCTAATGATCTGCCATCTGACATTCACAGAAATATGTCTAGTATGACATTTGTTATTCCTTTTAGATACCTATTAGTAGTAGTAATCTATTTTTAATTTCGTTGTACTAACGGCCATAAGATAGGGTTTAAATAGTTGTGAATATAATGATGGTGGTTTATTTTAATAAAATTATTTAAAAATGAGAAAAAGCAAGTCTTAAAATATTCTCTATTCAATGTTTTATTTACTGAACGAATCAACACGCATGAAATAATATGACTACTGTTTTGTTATGCAGTTTGAGTTTTTAAAAGTTAGAAAAAAAATTTCTCCGTTTACAGAAATACATTTGACGTTTATTTGAAATGCCAATAATTAACTAAGTAGTTAATATCATTAATTAGTTAATTATAAAGGCTTTTGAAATTTACTTAATTTTCATTGTTTAAAATTTGAGCAATAAAGATTTTACCTTGACTATTATAGACATATTTCCTTTCTTTTTTTTTTTTTTTTTTGTTATTCGGTATCGCCCCATGCAAGGCAATAAAGCCACTAAAACACAATGAGTTACAGGCTGTGGAAGAATTACGAACAGAAACATTAATAAGAAGATGGAATGGAAAAGTAGACAGTGATTGACATTGCATTTAAATTTTACAGATTAAAGTTGGTTGAAAAACATGGAGCCGGAAGGGTGAGAAAATAAACTGTTAGCGTAGAACTTACGGTTACATCTAACTAGATAAACTGTTAATTGATGAGATCTCGACACCTGTTTAGTACTGCGCTTAAATTAAATAAAATTACAAGTACTATAACGAACAGTTCATCTGAACAATTGCCATGAAAGTATTTATTGCAATGGTACATGGAGACAACCTTATGGCGGCGGGAAAGGGATTGAATCCGAGCTGCCAGACCCCAATAATATCTCTGATTGTTCTTTGGATTTTATTAAAGAGCTTAAGGTAAATAGTAAGAACACTGGGCCATATGTGGCAGCAATATTTTAAGTATGGTTGAATAGTAGGCTTTTAGTAGATACTATTGAACTGTTATGATATTTTAGAGAAAGCGTTCATTAAGATGACAGTAAAAATTTAGATTTCTCAAGTAGAGAAGAGAACTTCACTCAGTAGAACGATAATTTCAATTTTAGCAGTCATTGAATTAAATCATCTTTAAAAGCTTTCTTACATGTTCACTGATATTGATCTTATATATCTTTTCTTATATTGTGTGTTTTGTCACTTGCTCCCAGATTTTAAGATTAGATTTAACATCTAGTAATTGCTACATTTGGTCTATGTTTCTGCCTAGTTGTGAATGTCATATAGAAAGAAAGGAAATTAATGTACTTTAGTCCAACATAGAATATTAAAAGAAAATCTTTCAAGAAAAGCTAAAATAGTAATTCCATTCCCTGCAAAGATAACTAGGTTCCAATCTTGTCACACTCTAATATACAGTAGCATATCGACCATTTTCTTTTGTCAATGCTGTTTATCAATTATCTTTCTGTCATTTAAAAAAATAAAAGTCATCGTAATACGCATAAATATCTTATTTCCTATCATTTGATTTTTTTTAGTTTTTGGCAAAATTAATACAGATTCTTTGACTCACTCAAAATAAAATCTTTTATAACATCCTGACATAACGACTGGTTTGAAGAACAACCGGGATAATTAGAGACATAGAAAAATTCGGTAAAATCTATAGAAGGAACCCAGATAGACAATATAACGATTAGTAAAGGATTTAGAAATACAATTCTACATTCTAAAACAAAGATTGTGGCAGGGAATATCTTATGGGACATTAGAGAATAAAAGCATAAAATTACGGAAATTAGAAAAAAAACAAACTTAAAGGACCGTTGAAATGACTTAATTTGTAAATAAACAGACACTGATATAATTTACACTATTTACATTGTTTGAACTATTGTCCTCATCTTTTGATTATTGACATATTCATGACGATTCGGCCCATTGGATAAAATCCGTGGTTGAAGTAATCAAGTGCTTTGACCCAAAGAGTTGTGAGTTCAATACCTGACCACAGCAGAGGTGAAAAAATAAAACTCGGAGAGATGAGTTACTAAAAGGAAATAACTGAACCTGAGACATCCAGAAGTTGAATGGCACGTGAAACTAGAACAATCTACCCCGGAAGATGAAATAAAAAGTTTGGTTCGAAATTCTAATTACCTAAAAATGTGTAGCAAAATCATTCTAGCCTAAGATGAAATTGTTAAATGGCTATAATCAAATGAATAAAAGGAATGAAAGAGAAGAATAAAAGTTTATTTAAAAAATTGAAAATATAAATGAAGTTAAAGGAAACAGAATTTTTCTAAAGTTTCTAAATTTTGAATGAACGGATTGAAATGAAGCATAAAAAAGAAAAAAAAACGAGAAAGAAAAAATATACAGGAAGAATGAGGGAGAATAAAAAGAATAAGAAAAAACTAAAAGATGAAAATGAAAGAAGAAAAACAAAGGAAGGAAAGAACAAAGAAAGTAATTCTACAGATCGAATGAATGACGAAAAGAAGAAAATGGTACCCTGTAAAGATGGCGGCAGAATGAACGCAAATATCAGACATCTAAGAGTACGTGCCTCGAGACAATCCTTATTCTTGGTAGATATGACATAGTTTATCACGCAGAGACCTTACAGACTTATACCGGCGCCGCTCAATCAGAACTCACAATCTGATTGTACGTTACTGTCTAATGCAGAAGAAAATAGGCCGAGTAAAGTGGATGTAATTTCTTTTAAAGTTCTCTTTTTCATCATTTATTATTAAACACAAAGAAAGACAAAATTGAGACAAAGAAAAATAACAGGAAGCAAATAGAAAAGAAGTGGACTGAAAAGCAAAGAAAGGGAAAGAGACAAAAACGGAAACTGAAGATGCAATAATGGCCGGGAAAAATAGTAAGAAGGATATCAATTAAATAACGCATAAGGAAATTCAATAAAAATGAAATCGGAACGCAGGCAGACATCAGATACTTGAAGTCATGCATCTGAAGCTTGATGTTATGTAGAGGTTTCTGCTGGCGAAAGAGAACAGAAAAATAGATATTGTCTTTCACAAACGAGACGGAAATAGTGATTACGGACAATTTTGAAAGACAAAACAAAACATAATAACTACATCATGGCATGCGATATTAAAATTGGCACCAAAATTATGATATTCTTGACTTTATACAGTGTCTTCAGAAAGTTACCATTCACTTATATTTTTTATTCAATATAGAATACAGGAGGTGAATATGAATGAAAATTATAAACAATGTAGAAAGTGATACCCGTTAGCATCAATACAGGTTCGAATCGTTCTTATTTGTTTGTTTCTGAACATTGCAATCAGTTTTGTGTTTTGTGAGGTTTCATTTTTGCTTGACGGCCTTATGAACAGTCACTTCCAAGATCAACATCTTGCGGCTGCGACAACTTCTGTAATGATTTTCTTCCATTCTGTTGCGTACTATCAGAAATTTGCAACAGATTCTCTTCCAATAGCTTTGCTAGCCTTCCACAAAGTTTTCTTTTTCCACTGACCCTTTTTTTTTCCAAATTCATCAACATGGTTATAAACTACATTGCAATATGGAACAGTTGTATCTGAAAATTTATCAGAAAAAGCTATCGCACCAAATATGTGTATCTACCAGCTTCTCGAAATACAAGTTCTTCAGTTGTTAAAACCATATTGGAGTGAAATCTGTAATATAAAAATTAACTTTCTGAATAGACTTTATTTATCGCTGTGCAAAATTTGATGGAGACCGGTAGTTTTATGACGATAATTACGACGAAATGAGATTATGATAGTTTTAGGGATTAAACACATGGTAAATAGTTAAGTAGAAAATAATTGAAATTGACCAGTTGGTCTCTCATATGGTTGGAGTAAAAAGAGAAACATAAAATATTTTTTCAAATTTCTCTATTATAGAAAGTGATAAGGTGTAATTTTTGAGTCAATAAGTTGTACAGATGAGTTATAACATTTTTTAACTCAGCATTGTTGAGCAAAAAAGAGGACAGTAATATACAGTTAAATATTTGCTTTGATTTGTTTTAATTTTGTTTGTAAACCCAATTAAAACCTTTCGTTTGGATTTCAAGTAAGCATTTTCGTTCATTGTGTATTCGACGAGTTGTCATCAAATTCCCAGGAACACGATACAATTTTCTCAGTATCTCTACTGATGATATACATATTTAAAAGCGTCTTAATAGTAAGTCTGGTCGGTTCGATAAACTCAAATTGGCACTAATCTAAAAAATGACCTACAACCTGGTTTTAAATGGGCAATAAATGGCTTGTTGATTTTAACGCCTTCAAAATGATACGACTTTCTTATAATAGACTTTTCCTTCCATCAGCATGTCTATTGCTAACCTCTAAAATACTGATCCATTGTATCTTTTCAGGCTAATGTTTTCTGTTGATGCGAAGCTAGAAATATTTTATAAAAACAAATGCTAAATCTGCTGATTCACTGCGTCGTGCTAAACAGTTTTTTTTCCTCTCCAGAATCTATGCTACACATTTTTATTCAAGCGCAGATCAAGATAGCTAGGTTTCATCATTTTACAGTAGAAATTACTAAATGTAACCTCTCGCGTTTCACGCTTGTGAAATTCTCCTCCAGCCTCTTACTTTCCGATCAAATTCCAGCTTATTTTTTATTAATAACGAACTTTTTCCTATTTCATAATATTTTGTTTAGCTTTTGGAAGGCATCTTTCTCTATTCCAATGCACTTCGGATTTTGGATTCATATACGGTCAGGGGAAACACTAAAGGGGGAATGGCCATAATAAATACTGTGAAGTATTTTATTGTAAAGAACAGAATGAAATAATCAAAATGTAGCAAAAGAATGTCTCAAGATAACGAGTTAAAACTTGGTGACAAGACAACGGAAATTTAATACAATGTCAAAACTCATGGATTGTATACAGAAAAAAAAAACAAAAAAAAAACAACCTCCGAATACTTTTAAAGAAGACAAAAGAAGAACCAACAATTTCACATTAGGAAATTAGCAAATTAATGCGCAGCCATAACAACTATACGCAAAACACAATGAGGTTTATAGATTGTATGGCAAAATAA